>QNGE01000712.1:141031-237555 GCA_008508345.1 Paragonimus westermani | reverse complement strand
GGTCAGGTCCTGCGGACTTTGTGTTGTTTAGCTTGGATATCGTGGAGCGTAATGACCCGATCCACCATGAGCACGCTCATGGCATCAGGCCGGGGCTCCGGTGCCTCGTTGTCTGGGCGATAAACGCCCTAAAACTGTGCCATAAACGCGTCTGCTATGCCCTTGTCGGTCGATATGGTCTCCCGTTATGGGAGAGTGTGGTTCCGATTTCCTTTCTTAGAGAGGACCTGGACTGAGCATAACCATAACACCTTTTGGGGTTCTGTTTAATATCACGTGTTAGGTTGAGCTCATAGACTAGACGAGCCGTTCCTGCTACCTTGATCGCTTCATTTCGAGCCTTTTTGTAAACCATGAAGCTTTTAAACCCCTATGTTGCACGTGTGTCTTCCAATCCATGTACTAACGTTGGAAAGCCCTCTTGACCATGGGACGAACCCATGGCTTCCGACCTCTTCCTCCGACTTTTTTCTGAGGAACGTTCTTACCTGTAAGAACCCGGATGTTATCGACGTAGATCAGCTACAGACTGTCGACGTCTTCTATGGGGACCTTCGGGTTCCAGGCCATCCTACCACCTTCTGGTATTAGTTTCTTGTTCTCTACTCGGTGAAACATTTGTACCCTGTGTGCCTGCTTTACTGGAAGGGGACAGTGTAACGAAAAATAAGTCGTTACATGATCATTCTTTCCCAGTGGTGATGCAGGCAATACGTTTGTGACTTCCGTGTTGCTCCGAGTTACGATTGGGTCTAGCACCAAGGCCCTCTGACCGGGTCGGGACCTCGTGGCTACTCTCGCATGCTGTGTTATTGTGAATATGCTGACTAGGTCGAACAGCTTGTGATCAAACCCTCTACCGCTAGCAGATCTCAATGACCAGTTGACTTTAGGAGCATTAAAATCTCCCAGAACGGGCAGGCGGTAGCCTGATTGACAAGCTGACTAAAATGATCCCAGTAATACTTCGACTTCCTCTAGTGTTGCTCCCGAATACTATCAATGGAGGGTTGACGTGAGGTAGACCAACGGCGGCTCGAACACCCAAGCAATTGCAATTATAGTTCACGGGAGACTGCCTTATAGAACGTTTGATCAACCATAGGCAACCGCCTCCGACTGCGGTTCCATCAGAAACCTCGCGCCCAATCCCCCAGATCTGTTTCTTCTTTGAGCCAGGCTTGCGTGAGGAAGCAAATGTCTATGGAGTGGATCGCTGTTTGCGGCTCGTCTCTCTTGTTAAGCAGGCTGCATACATTCGCCAGCATCCATTTTAGCTCCGATGATCTGGCCTTCTGATTATTCTGTCATTTGGTCGCATCTAATCACCCGGGGGTTTCCAACGGGGGATATAAGAATAAGAACCAGCCCGATGTAAACCATTTTTCTCTTCGGTGTTTGGCTATCCAAGGCTCTGGCATCGTTGTCTTGTTCTCTTGGTACTGCGTCTTGCTTCCTGACCCAGGTTTAAGCCAAGCCGCTTACTTATGACTTTTGGTGCAGCTGACATTACTACAGATTCGCCCTAAGCGGCTGTGTCTCCTTTGACTTTCATGCCTGGCACCCTCTGAGCTATTGCGTCAGCTTTGGATAGTACCAGATCCCGAATGTTTCGGTCTCGAAATTCGAATAGGAGTGGCCTATGGCTGTTCGTTTGTGTGTTAGATGTGATCCACCTACCGAGTCTGTGCGCTCTGCGCCATTTTGTCACNCTAAGGCTAGGGCGGTATTCGCTAACTTGAGGCATCTCTGGCGACAGAGGTGTATTTCTCTGAAGCTTAAAGGTCGTGTATATAAGACAACGGTGAGGGCCGTATTACTTTACGGCAGCGAAACCTGGCCGCTCAGGGTAGAAGACGTGAACCGTCTTCAAGTATATGACCACTGAAGTCTGCGTTCAATCGCCCGTATCGGGCGGCACCAAAGTGTAAGTAACGAAGAGGTTAGAACACGGGTTATTGATGAACAGATTAAGAATAACACAACGTTACGATCAAGTTGTAATACTCTACGTTTCAACCACCTCCGGTGGTCTTCCTCAGGAGTGTTGTAATCGAAATCACATTGACAGGGTTCACATGGGATTTGCCGTGGTTAGGTCAATTTGTGGTGGGTCTGACCGAATGGGTCCACTCCTTTGCCCACTAAGTGTGAGTGAGACAGATGTAGATAAGACGCGTCCGTGTCTGATGCTGCTTATCCACCCACGCCACACTGCGGACAGGGTTGTGCTATCATTGCGATTAACACAAGCATGTTGTGTGTGAGTCGTGAGAGCTCCAGCACGTCACCGCGCCGCATAGGAAGCTAGGCCTTTGTGAACCACGCGAGCTTGATCACAACCTATGTTGTGATTCTCTGACAGTGCATGTAGTGCGATGGCCGAATCCTTCTCTAGCCTCTGAAATTGATAGGCGTGTTTAGGAGGAAACCTTGTAAGCAAATTGACCTGACCACGACAAATCCCATGTGAACCCTGTCAATGTGATTTCGATTACAACACTCCTGAGGAAGACCACCGGAGGTGGTTGAAACGTAGAGTATTACAACTTGATCGTAACGTTGTGTTATTCTTAATCTGTTCATCAATAACCCGTGTTCTAACCTCTTCGTTACTTACACTTTGGTGCCGCCCGATACGGGCGATTGAACGCAGACTTCAGTGGTCATATACTTGAAGACGGTTCACGTCTTCTACCCTGAGCGGCCAGGTTTCGCTGCCGGAAAGTAGAACGGCCCTCACCATAGTCTTATATACACGACCTTTTGGCTTCAGAGAGATACCCCTCTGTCGCGAGAGATGCCTCAAATTAGCGAATACCGCCGAAGCCTTAGAGATACGCGCTTCAATTTCATTCCCGACACATCCACCGCTGCTGATGCAGCTTCCCAGGTATACAAACCGGTCAACAACCTCCATGACTACATTATCTAACATCAAATCTACGTGGTCACAGCAATCCTGCAGAAGCACTTTGCATTTTGAGGCTGCAATGCGCATTCCGAAGTATTTAGCAGAACGCGAAATAGCGCCTAGCGTTGTTCGTACTACTTGAATGTTGTCAAAGAGTAACACTTTGTCGTCGGCATAATCAAGATCAGTCAGTCAGTCTTTCACCAGGTAGGCGGTCCACGCCAGCATCTTGTGAGTGCCGCAGACAATCCTCCATTATTCCATCTATGACGAAATTAAACAAAAATGGTGATGGCAGACAGCCCATACGTACGCCACTCATGGTGCTGAAACTGTCCGACAGTTCCCCGTAAACCATAACCTGAGCTGACGTAGGGGAATAAAGTGCCGACAGTATGCTCATGTGCTTAGTCGGCACACCTCTGCGTTTGAGTGACTCTAAAAGTGTAGATCGATCCACTGAATCGAACGCACCTTTATAGTCGAGAAATACAACACTTGTTGGCCGGCGGTACACATGACGCTGCTGCAAAATTTGACGAAGGGTGGAAATGTGATCCATACATCCCCGCCCGGGGCGAAACCCTGCCTGATCTTCCCTAATGTTTACCGCCCGAGCTGCAGTCAGTCGGCGAAGTATGATTGATGCTAGAACCCGATAAGTGACTGGGGTCAAACTTATTCCTTTGTGGTTCTCGCAAGAGCCCCTTATAACTTTCTTGAATATAGGAACTATTATCGAGTGATCCAAACTCGGTGAGATAGTTTACGTCGTCCACACAAGTTGAGATAAATGAGTCAACGCTTCCATCAACGCATCTTCTCTTTCTTTGAAAAGTGCCGGCACAGGGGTATCTGGACCAACAGCCTTATTACATTTGAGAGCTGCAATGCGATTGCGGACCTCATTCTCTTTGGGTGGTTCCAAGTCTACCGACATTTCACTATATTACAAGTTGGTGGCGGCAACGCGGTGGAAGCAGGAGGCCAGTTACATTGACCCTCAAGGTGTTCCGCTCACCGCTCTAACCTTCTGGACTTATTATAGATGAATGTGCCATCTGTCTTGCTGATAGCTTCACTGAGAGACGGTCGCGTGGGACCAGTGGCATGGATGAGCTTAAACAGTTTGCCAGTGTTTCCTGAAGCAAGAGCCGTTTCCATTTCCTTAACATTTCCCAATAACCAAGCCAGACGATCAGCCTTTAGGTTACGTTTCAGTTTCCGACGGACATCTCTTCTACACTCGTTATATGAACTGCCAGGAGGGATGTTCCGCCTGGCTTCTAACAACTCCATGGATTTCTCCGAGATTCAATATTTGATCATTCCATGTACCCCAGTACCGCATATCGCAGTGCCTGCTTCGCGAATGACCTGTGTGATCTGCGTTCAGGAGCAATCAGGATCATTGGAGTGGGAATTAATGAGGCAGGTTTCTAAGCTGGTTTGATACTTATGCTTTGCCGACGGGATTACCAGTTTCTCAACCGCCGATCGTTCTTGTCGGTGGGGTCGTTTTCCAAATAAAGTGAGTACGAAACGAAAACGTACCAGCGCATGATCTGAGTCTAGGTAGGTGCTTCAATAAGATCGACAGTCCTGTATGGAACCCCGCCACCTAACCTAATAGCTATGTGGTCTATCTGAGACCAGGTCTGACTCAGAGAGGGAGGGCGCAATGACGTGCACGATGCCTGAAACTAGTGCTGGCTAAAAACAGCTTATGCTCAGCGCACAGATACAACAGTCGCCCGCCATTGTCCGATCGATGTGATGCTGTCCCAAACCTGCCACCTAGACGAGATTCGGCGTCCCCAAGGCAGCCGACCTGGGCGTTCATAACTCCGGCCAGAACGACTATATCAGATCCACGCGTCAACCGGAGGAGAGCGGCCAGATCCGAATAAAAGACGTCCTTGACGCCGACGACACCAGTCACTTGGAGCATAGGCAGACAACGAAAAGTGTTCTGAAGGTTTCACGTCTGAAACTGACCCTAACAGAACTTGCTAAGCGGACGGCACAAAGTCTAGTATTAACAGTAGTCCAATTTATCAATGCGACTGCGGCCGTCGTGCTGAGGACTGTAGAGACATTCTTGGTTTGGGACGTATTCCAACTATTTTGCTATTTATTTTGACCGTTGACACTTTTGATATTGTTTGGTTGCATGTCTGGATTTTCTCGTCGGTTCGACCGCCTAGGGTCACACTTGCACCTGCACCTTCCGGACGCTAGATACTAGTCTGGCGCGTTTCGCTTCTGTTGTGTTTTACTTACAGCTCGCATTCCCGGTCACTTCACAGTAAACGGCGTTGTCCAGTAACCAGATTTTATGATTTAATTATTGTGGAGAATTGGCACGAATCTTAACACAAAGTTACCAGTCCACCACAAGACACTATCTACTCATGTTTGACCGGTGACGGCGGCCGGAGAGTCAACTGAAGTGTATAACCAGTATCGAGTAAAAAGAGCAGGTGTTGTGTAGCGACTATAATAAATGATATTCAGAAGGTTGCATTCATACGTACATTTTCTATGATTTTGGCTTTGTACCTACTTTTGTTTTAGTCAAGCTACCCTTTTTGTAACATCCGGCCAGGGGCTAAAAACACAACTCGCTCCGTGCCTCGCTAGCTTGATGTGTCTCTCTGTACTCTCTATTTTCCAGGGTCGGCAATAATACACGAAGTCCACGCGCTGAGACTTGGCTTTTCATTGTCGATCGATTGTCGATAGTGACAACTGACAGGGTTTTATTTTGTTGGATCTGTTCCAAACAACTGGTGAGCTCGAAAATTTCGAACGTTCCACTACAGTCATCTCTTGCGTCTTGGTGAGTTCGTTCCTCTGCATACTTGCATGTACATTGTCTTTATTGACGTACACGTAATCAGTTGTTTCTCACTGTTCGCGTACACGTCCAGTATATGGGCATTTATATACTTTCTCAATTCGGATCAATTATTTGTTATTGATATCTGAACCGCGTAAGCACTACCCCCTGTCCTAAGTCCTACCTAAACACGTTGACAGCCTCCGCGTTGGCATTAATGCACTAGCGGTCCCTCAGTTCCTTGAAAATAACCCACCATGGTTTGATTACTTACAAGCAGAATTTTTCAACAACGGAATTTTGTCTGATCAAACAAGGTTCTGCCAGTTGTTAGTCAGGCTTCTGAGAGAAGTTACCTCACAGCTTCGCGGTGTTATAGTAAACCAACCGTATAGCTCAAGTACGAGACCTTTATTTTTATAAAAAAAGGGACCAGTTGTTAACCAACAAGACCCGAGTACAGAAAATTTTCCATGACCTCAAGCTAGATGACAAACGCCCCACAACGCCGCTAGCGCAAACGCAACAAATCATCGACAACTCTCACATAGAGGTAGCCCTCCGGAAATTCTGGCTTCAAAGATTGCTAGAAGCCACGCAAGCAATAGTTTCCGTTGCACGTTCACAAACTCTTGCCGAGATAGCAAAAATGGCTGATCAAGTAATGGAGCCTGTTCAGCAACTACTTGATTGCTTGAGTGTATCACAATCTACTACACGTTCCAAAGTAGGCACGAGTGGGTCCCGACAAGGTGGTTACCTTAAACACGGTCTATCAGACACTGAGGCTCTAGGAGCAGAAATCGCTGCATTGCGACGAGGCTTGAACTTTCTTCGAGCCGTTCTTTATGTCTTTCACCCAGTATATCATCCAGGCACCATATACCGCGGTCAAAAGCTGACTGCAGCCAAACGGTGCGCAACCCCTGCATCTACGCCTCATCAAGGCGATGCACACTCAGCATCTAACCTAGTTTAATATTCACGGGTCAACCAATCTGGCAGCTCTGATTTCATTAGCCATCTATCGGAAATCTTTCAAACGGTGAAGCTCTTACAGTCGTAAGCAGCACGGTAAACACCTCTGATTAAACGTCTACACGGCTCAGGCCACTAACGCTTGCCACAGCACCATTCCTCGGTAGGTTGTTCCCGCACGAGACCAGGCATTCTCAACATTCAGGACCGACCCAGAGACAACCTCTGTCGCTCATTCACGCGAGTGCAGTTTCAGCCACGATACATTTCGGCCGGCATCGGATCCTGCAACGTCGTAAGCACTACCTAACGCAGGCACTGCGAGGGGAACACGAATAGCATTAATGTCATCACTGCACGGTCACTCCTGTTTGTTCATCGACACAAAAACCCTCGATCTCCATCGCTCATTTATTTTTGGCAACACCGTGTCAGAAGCTTTGTTAAGCCATGTTAGGTTGTTTGCGCACGTTTGCAAGGAATAATACATCTTGTCCGTGCAAACCATGGATACCTCTTGGCCAGCAGCATTTCACACTGAGCGGTTGCGTGGATAACACTAACAGCGTCAAACCTACGCTATCCGCTTCATTTCAGTCCACCTGGTATCCACTCGCACGACCTGTCTGAGGATACTTGTCAGTTTAAACACCACGTACTATTCCTTGGCATTGTTGTGGACCAGGTCTATTCGCCTACTAATCTTTTTCCTTTTCTGAGTCTACCAACTGTAGACAGGTTAACAAAAAAGAAGAGGAAACCGAAGGCAGTGACACTCGAAGTTGTAGTGTCCATTAAACGCCGACTGTAAAGTTATTTGGTCCCCACCGGATACGTTGACATGTCGAGTTATCCTTTTCCGTCTGACCTGCGGGTACTTCAACTTGTTTTCTCTCTTCCAGACGATCCGTACATGGTGCGTGGAGAGACAACTCCTATCTACCTATCGTACAGCACTGGATACACCTACCCCATTTTTATCTCAAGAGTTTTTGGGGTTGGGCAGCCCGCTGCGATGGACGAGAAACGCACCGAAGACTGAATGACAAATAAATGAACCAGACCAGCGCACCAACTATTTTCGACCGACCCCCCTCTACCCCCGAACTTTGACATTCCCTATCACGTGCAATCATGCTTTGCGTGTATCACCCTGTAACTGTGATCATTCTGGAATACGTGATATGTGATTTTTCCTCCCTCGCTGCAATAACGAAGGCCAGTGTAATACTTATTAGCCTTCTGGGGGAGAGCTATGTAGCGACTATAATAAATGATATTCAGAAGGTTGCATTCATACGTACATTTTCTATGATTTTGGCTTTGTACCTACTTTTGTTTTAGTCAAGCTACCCTTTTTGTAACATCCGGCCAGGGGCTAAAAACACAACTCGCTCCGTGCCTCGCTAGCTTGATGTGTCTCTCTGTACTCTCTATTTTCCAGGGTCGGCAACAATACACGAAGTCCACGCGCTGAGACTTGGCTTTTCATTGTCGATCGATTGTCGATAGTGACAACTGACAGGGTTTTATTTTGTTGGATCTGTTCCAACAGATGCGACTTTACAGACTGTTGAGCAGTGCTTTCTGAAGAAGTTGACCACAACTAGATTGGTGTGAATTCTTTCCCTTAGACATTCTCAACTTGAAATCTCAGGGTTGAATCTTTCCTTATTGTTGCGTATGCTTAATGTATTCGATAACGAATAAGAGTGAAATTGATCCCATCCCTTACGAGCTGCGCGGGTAACTCAAAATTTGTTTCGCTGTCATTGTTTACTCATATTTTTACTATCTCGGTGCCCTGTGGATCTAATCGCATGCAACTTCTGTTATTCGTTATCGAATAACAACATTTCGTTACTTATTGAATTAGTTGTGTTACACTGTGTCTGGCTTTTCCCGTTTTCTCGTCGCTTTTCTGAATCACTGAAAACTAAATGTTCGACATTGTATTTCGCTTGGTCCTATTGACAATGACACGTGTTAGATCGGGCAGTGCTGAGACTTAGCAGACACTGACTGAACCAAGGAGTATCTGCGGTCGGCAGGGGTGCAAAATGATCGTACTAAAAGGCATAAAGTGCTACAGTACCGGGAGTGATATCACTTCAAATGCACTGGCCTCAACGAACACCAACACAAGCAGCTTGACTGTTCATCTCTCAATTTTATCTGCATGAGCTGGAGGTCTGACGACAGCCACGACGCCGCTTGGCCGCCGAATGGTCACGCACACACCACGAAAATTGGAGTGATCCGAGAAACCTTCGACTGCAAATGGAAGCTCTCCTTAGCTCTGTTTCACCCATCTGTCTCATGGGAAGTAGGATGGAGAAATACCAACGGACTCTGTCTGAAATGAGGTTGGGATTGCGGTCTTTAAATGAGTACACAGTGCTTGCTCTCCTTGGTGTTACAATCACCAAGAAGGTAGTTGTCTTATCGACTGCACACATAAAGAAGTCTATGACAAGAAAAAATGAGAGAGGAAGCTCCCCCGCAAAGCGAGTTGTTTTATGGGGCCGCTCCGCACAACATCTCTAGCTGAGCTAGCCAAACTAGTCTTGGCATCTCCATTTCCTCCGGACGCCATAAACTGGGTTCTCGCAAAAATAGCACTGCAATAGGTGATCCAGGTGTTTTCTGTTCTGCGTGCCTGCTACACTCGCGGAGCAGATTCAGGGCAACGTGAAGGCACCGACGGTCAGTGTTTTCCCAAATTAGGGGTTCTAACAACAGTCTCGTAAGAGGAAGAAACACTAGCAACCATGAACCAAAGGCTCAGTGGGCCATATGCACGACTCACATAAACAAAAACGGAAACGGCGCCAGCGACAAGGCAGCACGCGCCCAACCTTATCGGCAGGCCAAAAGTAACTGTGTAATCGTTGAGATAATCATGGTTTTTATGGAGCGTCCGAGATGTTTCACTTCGGAAAATAGTCAAATTTAGCTGCGTGGAGTTTTTGTTCCAATATTCCAGAAGCCTCCGTTTGAGAAAGCGATGCCCCTACTTTCAGTTGCATTACGATTAATGAAAGTTTGACGAAATCGTCATGTGCGATGAATCATGAGGTGATTGTTTGGGTTCAATGGAATTTGAAGTCATAGACGTGGGAAAATGTGCCTTTCCCCAAATTTCAGTCATAGCGAGAGAAGTCGTAGGGTCACGAGGATTGATGGTTTTATAAGGCTGCCAACGTAAGGTACCGTATTAAACGTTGTCCAGTCCAGTAATCCCTATGAACACAATCAGCGGAAGAATACGCGCAGAAAAGCGTGAACTCAGAGTCAGTACGCCGGTGAATCGTGATTCGCTGCATGTGTTGGAACTGATCCAACGAAATAAAACCCTGTCATTGATCACTATCGACAACCGATTGGCAGTGAAAAGCCAGTGCTCAGCGCGTTAACCCCGTGTACTAATACCGACCCTGGAGAATAGGGTGTACAGAGAGCTACGTCAAGCTATCGAGGCACAGAGCAAGTTGTGTTTCTAGACCCCCGGACCGGATGTTACAGAATGGGTAGCTAGACTAAAGCAAAAACAGGTTCAAAAACAAAAACATCGAAAATGTACAAATGAGCGCGCGATTCGAAATCAAAAATAAGTTGCTTCTCCTGTCCTGCACTTTTTTCTGCCATATAAATCAGGTTTTCTAAGCCAGATAAACATCCTGCTGGTAATATGCCCCGTGTCTCTCACCCATGTTCTAACAGGCAGCGTGGAAGAAAGGTGGTAGTCGGTATTCAATATGGCATGCGATAGATGGTATCACCAGTCATGTGCATGTATAAGCACCGAGCTATATAAACCGTATGACAGATATACTGACCTGTGCTGGGTCTGTCTAGAAAGCAAAGCCAGTGGGAGAAAGTTGCTTAATCTTTCAGAGAGATCAGAGTCGGTACTAGGTGTTTCACACATATCGACTTCCGGCACCTGTTCCCCAAGTCATATCATCACCCAATCTCGGAACTCCGCTGCTGCTGCTGCAGAGTTAACCATTACGGAAACGCAAGGAAAGTTGGGCGTAGTCCGACGACCTTCTGAAAGCAGTCCGTACAACCTACACCGGGAGGTAGCCCTCTCGTGCGCTCAACACCACTTAGGTCAACAGCTTTACACCCTAGCAACAACTCGGTTTCACCAAAATTCCAAATCGGCAATGAAGGTGCTCAGGGTACACAAAAGACAACTACTAACACAGTTACGAGACTTGAGAAACCGGTAGCGTTGATGCCAAGGGTACAAATGTAGGAAGGTGGCAGGACGTCTGTAAATCACCGTGTGCATCAGGGTCCCAGTAACCCGACAAACCTTGATGCGGTTCTCGCATGGATAGCGCAACACAAGGCCCATCTACGTAATGCCACGGCCACTCTACATAATCAGATTAATACAGTTAGACAGTTACAAAGTTCCTATGAGGCGACCCTAAAAAGGGACAGGAACATAATTCTCCATGCCCCCGAACCGACCATACTGGATCCGAAATATAGGAGGTCTTCGGAAAGACAACTAATTCTAAGCGTCTTGCAAAACGCTGAACTATCCGCGGTGACAAAATGGCGCAGAGCGCACAGACTCGGTAGGTGGATCACATCTAACACACAAACGAACAGCCATAGGCCACTCCTATTCGAATTTCGAGACCGAAACATTCGGGATCTGGTACTATCCAAAGCTGACGCAATAGCTCAGAGGGTGCCAGGCATGAAAGTCAAAGGAGACACAGCCGCTTAGGGCGAATCTGTAGTAATGTCAGCTGCACCAAAAGTCATAAGTAAGCGGCTTGGCTTAAACCTGGGTCAGGAAGCAAGACGCAGTACCAAGAGAACAAGACAACGATGCCAGAGCCTTGGATAGCCAAACACCGAAGAGAAAAATGGTTTACATCGGGCTGGTTCTTATTCTTATATCCCCCGTTGGAAACCCCCGGGTGATTAGATGCGACCAAATGACAGAATAATCAGAAGGCCAGATCATCGGAGCTAAAATGGATGCTGGCGAATGTATGCAGCCTGCTTAACAAGAGAGACGAGCCGCAAACAGCGATCCACTCCATAGACATTTGCTTCCTCACGCAAGCCTGGCTCAAAGAAGAAACAGATCTGGGGGATTGGGCGCGAGGTTTCTGATGGAACCGCAGTCGGAGGCGGTTGCCTATGGTTGATCAAACGTTCTATAAGGCAGTCTCCCGTGAACTATAATTGCAATTGCTTGGGTGTTCGAGCCGCCGTTGGTCTACCTCACGTCAACCCTCCATTGATAGTATTCGGGAGCAACACTAGAGGAAGTCGAAGTATTACTGGGATCATTTTAGTCAGCTTGTCAATCAGGCTACCGCCTGCCCGTTCTGGGAGATTTTAATGCTCCTAAAGTCAACTGGTCATTGAGATCTGCTAGCGGTAGAGGGTTTGATCACAAGCTGTTCGACCTAGTCAGCATATTCACAATAACACAGCATGCGAGAGTAGCCACGAGGTCCCGACCCGGTCAGAGGGCCTTGGTGCTAGACCCAATCGTAACTCGGAGCAACACGGAAGTCACAAACGTATTGCCTGCATCACCACTGGGAAAGAATGATCATGTAACGACTTATTTTTCGTTACACTGTCCCCTTCCAGTAAAGCAGGCACACAGGGTACAAATGTTTCACCGAGTAGAGAACAAGAAACTAATACCAGAAGGTGGTAGGATGGCCTGGAACCCGAAGGTCCCCATAGAAGACGTCGACAGTCTGTAGCTGATCTACGTCGATAACATCCGGGTTCTTACAGGTAAGAACGTTCCTCAGAAAAAAGTCGGAGGAAGAGGTCGGAAGCCATGGGTTCGTCCCATGGTCAAGAGGGCTTTCCAACGTTAGTACATGGATTGGAAGACACACGTGCAACATAGGGGTTTAAAAGCTTCATGGTTTACAAAAAGGCTCGAAATGAAGCGATCAAGGTAGCAGGAACGGCTCGTCTAGTCTATGAGCTCAACCTAACACGTGATATTAAACAGAACCCCAAAAGGTGTTATGGTTATGCTCAGTCCAGGTCCTCTCTAAGAAAGGAAATCGGAACCACACTCTCCCATAACGGGAGACCATATCGACCGACAAGGGCATAGCAGACGCGTTTATGGCACAGTTTTAGGGCGTTTATCGCCCAGACAACGAGGCACCGGAGCCCCGGCCTGATGCCATGAGCGTGCTCATGGTGGATCGGGTCATTACGCTCCACGATATCCAAGCTAAACAACACAAAGTCCGCAGGACCTGACCGCATCCATCCGGCAGTCCTAAAACCTCTGGCCAAATTGTAGGCGTCACCATTTGCCCAGCTGTTCATTCTCACATTAGAAACAGGGAGAGTGGTGAGAGACTGGAAAGAAGCCATTGTAATTCCCATCTTCAAAGATGACAACCGATCAGAAGTTGGAATTTACCGATCAGTGAGTATGACTAAAATTGTCAGCAAAATTTTCGAACAAATATTACGCTAGAGAACCTGTAAGTTTCTCTGTGAACAGAAATTCTTCAGAGCTTCTCAACATGGCATCCTAAAGGAGAGATATTGTCTTACCTATTTACTAAACTCTTTAGGCACTCTCATGGAGAAACTGGGTAAAGAATTGGTCGAGGTGTGCTATCTGGACTTCCAGAAAGCCTTCGATTCTTTCAACCACAGGCATCTATGCTGGAAACTCCAAGAAGCTGGAATCTCTGCTAGAATCTGCGGATGGATACAGACGTTTCTAGATGGAAGGTCGTGTAGAGTGAGAGTAAGAGTGGTACTATCGGACAAAGGCTATTCATTAACTGGAGTTCCTCAGGGATCAATCCCCGCCCCTCTGCTTTTCCTGAGATACATAAACGACCTGACCAACGACTTAGTCTGCCCATGGTATCTTTATGCAGACGATATAAAGCCGGTCGGGAGTTCGTCGGACTCGACCGCTCTCCAAGGGGACATTCTGAAAAGTTGCGAGTGGACATTAAAGTGGGATATACCGCTGAACGTTCACAAAAGTCATATCCTCACCAAAGCTCTCCATTCAACGCCCAGATACTCAAGGGATGCATACGGACAGACAGCAGAACTAACAACTAAGCAGCAAACAAGAGACTTGGGTATCCAAGTCACTAGTACGTTTACTCCACCTTCTCAGTGCACCGCATCCGCGACAAAAGCGCGGCGGGCGTTTTAACGGTTGAAATCAGCGATCGCTAACCCTTGTCCAGCGGTGTTCATTCCACTGTACTCGGTTATATTTCGCCCCCACTCGGAATATCGTGTCCAAGCTTGGGCACCATGTCTCAAAAAGGACATAGCCACCATCGAAAAAGTACAAAAGCTCGCCACACGTACGGTATGGAGTATGAAGGGTCTAAGCTACCATGACCGACTGACTTCGTTGAACTTATTTTCGCTCGAACGCAGGCGGGTAGGAGGAGACCTCATCGAAATGTACAAAATTACCCACCACACTTGAACAAGCCCCATGGCAGGTTTGTTCGAGATGCGTCAAGACAGGGAATTAAGGGGTCATAGGTTCACAGACGAGAAAACAAGATCAAGATTGGCTGTCCGATATAACTTTTTCACTAACCGGGTAGTCAACTCGTGAAATAAGTTGCCGGCGAAGATAATTGAGGCCGCGAGCGTAAATATATTCAAAAGAGAGCTAGACAAATGTTGGAACCACCTTCTTCCTACTTTGTACTGATCGAAATATGATTTTTTTCCGCTGTTTATAGCAGCCAGGTTTTGATGCTCCTTTTTTCTCTCCCCACCCCTAGACCACCATTGAACACATAAACAGAAAACGCAGTCTGGTCGATCTCCGGATCACACCAGTCAAACATCAGGACGTCAACAGGCGCAGACCTTCATCAAGTCCTGAATTTGAAATTTCAATGCAACTATCAAAATATTGTTCACCACAGTCGCTATACATATCTCTACCTACGCACGGCTGCTGCTCGATGTCACTGAGATGACTAATCACGGTGTTGTAATCTCACTGTGCGAGGCTCGAAGTCGCAGGGTGGCGGGGACTGATCGATATGTGTGGGCGTGTCGATTGAATGCACCCGTTGGATCATATGACGTAGTTGTGTCCGGAGCCGGATGACACATTCAATCTTGGGTTGGTGAATGTGTCGACGCAGACTGCTTCTAATCAATACATACAACGGTTGTTGGCAAGCCTCGAGGCTTTTATTACCGAGGTGAGTTGGGTTTTGTGTTTACCGTTTTTGGGGTGTGACTTCTCTAGCACTACTCTATTACTACCACACAAAGTTGTGTGAAGGCAAAAATGGGAGAGTGAATAAGTGGAAATAATTGTGTATGCTGTATCTTTGAAAATATCCCCCATATAGCTGGTTTATTTCTTGGTGACACAGTTTGGCGTGCAGTGGCTGCGTTCGGTACAGCACTTTGACCCTTAAACTACTTGATTGGACGTTCTTATAGTGATGGTGTTGCACTACAGTGTGGTCAGGTGTAGTTCACATGTACCTTCCTATTGTTCATTACAGCAAGTTGAGAATGTGCCGAAGTCGACGAACGTACAAGAATTCAATACAGCTGCCATCAAGGAGGACTGTCAATTGTTGGGAGCAGCGATGCATGTTAACAGTGGACTCTACTGATTGGTCTGAAGATTGTATCTTTAGGAGAATACAGAGGAATAGTGAGTGTTTTTCCACGTGCTATTTTCTCTCTTTAGGTGACGTTGTTCACAATGACGCAGGTACTAGCAGTTGGTCAACCGCAGGGGAATGTTGAGCAGTCTCCAAAGTGATAGAAGGTTTGAAAGAGTGGGTCTCAAAATATGGGATTCCCAGAAGAGCGGTTACAGTACTCTTACGAATAATCAATCCTTTGGCAAAACCTATGCCAACTGATGTTCGTTCTTTGCTGAGTACACCCCGTGATTGTTCCTCAAAATCCTTATGTGGTGGACAGTATGCCCAATGTGGTTTACAAACTGCGCTGCTACGCATGTCGCATCACCGATGAATGCCGATGAAATTGCCATCCAGTTTCACATTGATGGTGTTAGACGTTTCAAGTCGTCGAAGTTACAGTTATGGTCTGTACTCTGCAGATTAGTTACGCCGTTGGCATCTACCCTCTTCAAGGTTGGCGTAGTTGCTGGTCGCGGCAAGCCTTGGAATGTGAACGACTATCTGTCTGACCTGATAACTGAACTTTTAAATATGATATCACATACGTTACTGTCGGTAACGTTGGGCCCAAGAAAAGCTTGATTATCAGCGGCATTATTTGTGACGCACCAGCTAGAGCCTTCGTGAAACGGAAACCAGAGCACACCAGATATGCCAAATATGACCGCTGTACGCAAAAAGATATCTACATTGACCACAAGGTTATTATCCTTCAGCAGACTGCTCCAATCGTACAGACGAATCCTTCCGGTGTGCCAGGAAGCACAGAGAATCTCCGTTGGAAGCTCTGTCGTTGGATATGATACACCATTTTCCATACGACTACATGCACTACGTTTGTCTTGGTGTAGTGCGCAAGCTGATATTATCGTGGCTGTAGTCCCCGTGTAACAAAGGCGTGCATTTGAACATGGGCACCGTTGAGAACGTGGGTTCACGCATAATCGCATGCTCCCGTCTACTCAAGGACCACTTCCCAAGGGTGTGCCGAAGAATTTGGAAAGCCTGTGAGTTCAGGCAGTTTCTTCCGTATATTGGACCATGCGTGTTGAAGGGAGCCATATCTCATCAGAAGTACCCCGACTTTCTGGACTTATCCATTGGTATTGATGTGCTTGCTCATCCTGTCTTCTGCGGACCTTTACCTGAGTGTGGAGTTTCGTGCCTGCGTAAATTCGTTCACGAGTTCTTTCATATATACGGAGCAGGGGAAATGACACACAATGTGCACTCACCTATACATTTAATGGATGACGTCGGACATCACGCGCAACTTGACAGGTTTTCAGCCTTACCCTTCAAGTCGTACATTTACCACATCAAACGTATGCTGCACTCCCCATGCAATCCGGTGAACCAGTTATGCCACAGGTGAAAAGAAGAGTGTACTGTGGCCAAAGTGATAAGGACTGATCGGTCACTGCATGTTGGAGACCCCAACAATGGATGCAAAAACGGAAGTTACCCCTTAAAGGCTCATTTCTTGCAAACGTTTTACAACCTGCCCCACCCTTTTGTGGGCATTAACAATGTTGATGCTGACCAACCAATTCGTTTTTGCAAACGTTTCGAGGCTAATGCTGACTTTTGGGTGCATGGCATCACATCATCTATGTTGATCATATTTCAGGTAAACGAAATCAACTATCATGTGTATCGTCTATTTCTTTCCGACGTATTCTGTAAATGTCTTTTCTACTTCGCCATCGGTTTCATTTGTTGTTCCGCTTTTGCACACGTTTGACAAAAGCTAATAAAAATGAACTAATAAGACGTGCTTGTGAACTTTTACTCTACTGACGTGAACAATGTTATAACGTATTCACCGCCATCGATGGTCTTCTTCATGCATACACGTGGTGTTCCAAGCAGTGTACGTGCATCCATCGGCAACTCTGGCAACAATTCCTTGAACTTGCGAAGCATTATATTAGTTGCACTTAGCGACAAGTTCGCTTCAAATGCAACTTACAATGCAATCATTGTCGCTGTGTTCTTTACTGCGCCGATCGTTGTTAACGAATCATCTGGTTTATGACGTCATTGTGTAACAGATTTCCTTACCTTCATTCAGATCATCATCTCTGCTTTCGTCCGGCGTAGCACACACTTCCTGGGTTACAGTGCAGCTATTGGACGTGGACGGCATTGTTGAAGTAATAGGTGAACGCTCATAGGAGGCCGCGACGGTCAGTACGTTTAAATCTTTACCATGTTCACCCAAAGTGATTTTACCATGATCCGAAACATTAACTCACCAATGCTGTCGGTAAAAACATCATCTAGCGGCAGATTGCTACCATGAATAGCAGTTTTATCCTCCGTGAAAGGATGCCAACCATACTCCTTCTGTGCCAGCTTTATGAGACGATGGATGTTGGAGCGTGAGGAACCACGCGGCCTTTTGGTATAGCGATCAGCCATTCTGCAAGGCAATAACGGATAAAAATGGCCGTTCAAACACAAAAGCCCGCGTCATGTTCCATTGCATGTTGGTGTACTAAAACAAAATTCACGTGAATACCTAACATCCTACTGACAGCGTGAATGAACAATACCAAAGTTACTAATAACAGTTCAGAAAACGAAGATGTCACAAGTGAGGTACTAGAGAAATACTTGAGTTACTAGCTGAAGACACTCAAAAGACACCCAAAAGAGGGTCGACCGCCTTAGTGTGCTACTAGGGTGCTTGAAACTAACAAAAACCTTTCTAATTTCAGATATGGATAGACGAAAGTGTTGCTGCGTAGTTAGAATTGAGGCCGACAACAACGATGTTGTCATTATCAGCAGCAGCAGCTGACTAGATGCTGCTGAGAAAACAGCGGTTTTCCCACGACTGTCTGGGTCTGCGTATCACAGATATGCGTATGGCAAGCATCGGCTGTAAAAATGCACGTGATTGGTCGGAAATTTCGTTGACGCTCATTTAAAATTTGGTTGTAGATTGATGTATGTGTGGGACGGTCTCCCTCCAAGTTACCATATGTTTTGTATGAACGCTCAGCATGGTAGAATGTGGAATATGACTTCTTTTTCTTCACACATGTGCGAAGCGGAGGCGTGCGGGATGATGTATGGAATATGTCATCTACCGGTATTATTTGCGATTTGTTTGGATTCATATGGCGTTTTGTTTGCCCGTGTAAAGCTTGGTCATTTGAGTGAATTTGGAGTCAGCTTGTGTTCCGGATGGACGCTGGTTTACATCGTAAATGAAGGTGGGATGTTTAACTGTAGGGCTGGGAAGTTCCGGTTGATTTGTCTGGGTGTGCTTTATTTTGCTTTGCAGTGCTGTTTGCGAATGGTACATGGTCAGAGTATAAATGGATGTTCTGTTTTGATTTTGTCGGGCTTATTGGAGGAGTCCTGTGGAAGTTCGTAGTGCATACTCTGATGGTAAGTCACGAGGGAGGTATTTCTTGCTTTTAGACCATTGAGGCAAACGTGGCAGCATTACAGGTAGGCGTAATAATACCTCCTGTACTGTTTCCCCTTCGGTTGGCATTGGTCCGGTCGTCGTGACAATGGTTACGTTTCGTCGTGTGAGTTGCGTGGAATTGAAATCAGGTGTTCTCGGTGTGGACATCGAGACAATAATTAATGTGTGTTCATATTTCCATCCTGTGCATTGGGAGTTGCATACGATTACTGTTAAGCATTTCGCGTGTCATACCAAATAGCTACGTAGTGAACTAATGTTGCTACATAGTATCTGTTTCTTCCGTTTTCTCTTGTTTCTCTCATTCTGAAATGCTGACAACTTAGCGTTCCACATGGTGTATTGATTTTCCCTATCTACACTGACTCGTGTCTGATCTGGTAGCGCTTGGAGTCAGTAGACACTATGTGAAGCACCGAGCGTTTGCGGTTGGTCTGGGGGCGAAATTGACGTACAAAACGTAATGTAGCGCTACGAGTGTCGGAATAGGCACCAGTCTAAGTCCACAGGCCTCAACGAACACCGGTATATTCATTAAGTCCCTTCATCTCAGTGTTATTTTCAATGGCTGCTGCCAAGACACCGCTCCGCTGTTGACTGGTTACGTACACACCACAACAATTGATATCGCACCCGCAGCCTGAAAGGAGGGTTAACGGAACGACTGGGAAGAACGGAGAGATTCCAACATCGCCATCGACCTCAAGTGTATACGCCGTTACCCAGCTTCTTTCACGCACACTGCCTTCTCCTACGTTGCGATATCCAACGGCGAAGTATGCAATAAATGCATGCATATGAATTTTGTCATTTTCTCTCAGAAATTACTCGTAATCAGACATCATCATCATCGACGCAGACATCAATGCATCAGTGGTTCACACTAATGCTTAACTGCCACACAACCATGAAGAAAAACCAAACCCTATATAAAAAGAGAGAAAGAAAAAAATGGGGATGGGAAGGGACCTAACTACCGAAAATGACTATGTCCAGATTGAAACATTCAACATCGAGGTGCCCACACCTTGCAAACAACACAACCGAGCTGCAAGTGAGAGTAAGGCGTCATCAACGAGAGAGCTACCTTGCGGCTCTCACTGCCCCGCGTCATCAAATGCACTCACTTCACAGACAACTCGGCCAAACAACGACAACATTCACGCCACTCAGCTCGATTAGCCGCCATCTCACCTAGAATCTCCAACCACCGACTCTGTGAATCGCGAGGGTCCCAGCCCGGGAGACAAACTCGATCTAAAGTGGCCAACCCCCACGTGAACGACTCCATTTCCCTACGCCAGGTCATTATCTGGCAACCTCGCACCTTACACCAGTCGGTCGCAGTGTCGGCGAATACGTGGTCACAGCAATCCTGCAGAAGCACTTTGCATTTTGTGGCTGCAAAGCGCATTCCGAAGTATTTTGCAGAACGCGAAATAGCGTCTAGCATTGCTTGTGCCGACTGAAAGTTGTCAAACAGCAACACCTTGTCGTCAGCATAATCAAGATCAGTCAGTCAGTCTTTCACCAGGTAGGCGGTCCACGCCAGCATCTTGTGAGTGCCGCAGACAATCCTCCATTATTCCATCTATGACGAAATTAAACAAAAATGGTGATGGCAGACAGCCCATACGTACGCCACTCATGGTGCTGAAACTGTCCGACAGTTCCCCGTAAACCATAACCTGAGCTGACGTAGGGGAATAAAGTGCCGACAGTATGCTCATGTGCTTAGTCGGCACACCTCTGCGTTTGAGTGACTCTAAAAGTGTAGATCGATCCACTGAATCGAACGCACCTTTATAGTCGAGAAATACAACACTTGTTGGCCGGCGGTACACATGACGCTGCTGCAAAATTTGACGAAGGGTGGAAATGTGATCCATACATCCCCGCCCGGGGCGAAACCCTGCCTGATCTTCCCTAATGTTTACCGCCCGAGCTGCAGTCAGTCGGCGAAGTATGATTGATGCTAGAACCCGATAAGTGACTGGGGTCAAACTTATTCCTTTGTGGTTCTCGCAAGAGCCCCTTATAACTTTCTTGAATATAGGAACTATTATCGACGCCGAGGTAACCACAGTCAGTAGGAGCATAACCATACACAACAAAAAGATTTCTGACGTTTTCCCATCTAAAACTGACCTTAACAGAACTTGCTAAGCGGACGGCACAAAGTCAACTATTAACAGGAATCCAATTCATCAATGCGGCTGCGGCCGTCGTGCTGAGGACTATACCTACTCCCGCTTGACGTGTGACGGCGGCTGGAGGGTCACCTGAAGTGTATAACCAGTATCGGGTAGGAAGTGCAGGTGTTGTTAATTCCATACGTTGACTACTGTCGTGGATTCTAGTCTTTGAGATACAGCAAACATCACTTTGTAGCGAGTCTAACGTTCGTGCGAGAGCAGCCTGTTGACCAATTTGTTTTAGAATACGAACGTTGAAGGCACCTACAATAATTTGCATTCTAGCTCGAAGCACAGGATGAGGTAGGTCTGGGACTGAGTGGCGAGAACTGGCGCTCATCCACACAGTGTTACTATGATTAATTATACCTACTGTAGGGCCTGCAGAGAAGTTATCAGACTTGGGGATCAGGAGGAGCCTGAGAGTTAAATGTGATGGGACAGTGGTGGAGGGGTCATCAGTAGGATGTTTTCGCCTATCCACCCTGCTGTATGCAGCAGATAGGGCGACCCGGTTTATACTGCGAGACAGCCGATGAACTATAGAATTGTTGATGTTATGTGGATTCATAGCTGAGATACTGCCAGGACGCCCAGGCCTAGACAGGAGAATGATTAGGCTTCTCATCCAAAGCTAGGAAATTTTTATTGACCACGTAGTGTAAGCTCTGGTTCTGCATACCACACGGAACCATATACAATAATCCTACGGTGGGCGTGAAATCATGTTAATATAACGATCGCGATTGGTACATGTGAACACTGCATCACACACATACTTACATGGTTTCAACGACAAATGTACGTTCTCCGTGAATTGACATCGAGGGTACTTCTACTACCGCAGGATCCTCGCATGGTGGTAATGCATCTCGAGCAACCTCGATGGTTTCTATTTCAAACAAGTATACCCAAACCTAGTTCATTGTGAAAGGCGGAGATATGTAATTATGACAAAAGTGTATTGTGTAATTTTTCACTACACAGAGGTCATTTGGTTGCGCACCAGAGCCCCGTCAGCCCATCCCGTAGATGGTTGCCACTGCTGCACTGCTTTGAGGAGGAGTTGGATTTTGCAGCAGCCCCGCCCATCCTGCAACTTAACAACGGAAATGATGAGTGCGGCAAAACGGGATGGGCTGGGAAAAACGAGATAAACAAATGGGGTAGGTTGAAATGCATGACATTAAACGGTTAATGCAAGCAAGCAGTGCGCATATTTATGACATGGTGAGTTTACAATTTAAAGCAAGCAGTAAAACTGGAAACGTGCAATTGGTTGACAGAAGCGACATTTGAAAGCGTTGGCGACATTTAGGTGTCCGGCACAACGTTGATGCCACCAACGGCGAGAGTTATCACACTGGACCCAGTCCTCATCCGCCAAATCCTCTCGGCCACATTCCGAACAATGTTGGTCGTCCACGGGAGGAAGGTGCTTTCTACAAACGCCACCCTTACTCTTTTCTGTGACATACTTGGACGAGGAGATGCTGCTGATGTGGCGTAACCTGACACTCCTAGCAAACTCCGTGTCGTCATCATTGCGGGCTGGTTTCCAAATCCTACTGCCAGGGACGTTCTCCGCATAGATTGCTTTCGTTGTCTCGATTGAGGACTGGATGTTGGTGGCTTCGACAACTCTGGCTGAGAGGATCTTTGCCTTTCAACCTCGATGTCGAAGCTTGCAAACGACCCTACGAACACTTTCTCGCCTAATGTAGCTAAATCCAAAAACTGCTTCAACGCTCTCACAGTCCACTCATAACTCTCACAAATGTTCAAGGTAAGGTTCCTAGTCTCTATCAGTTTGCTTGCCTTACTTTTAAACTTGCCCTTAATTAAACATCTCGAGCGTGCACCGTTAACTGCGCAGCTTCGAGAATATTCCGGCATTAACCACCTACTGTTTCTCAACATATTGCTTGCAGCAATAAAGTCATTATTACAACACCACAGAAGGTGTCTTTATGGCAGTTCCCAGGTGATGGAGAACTAACACGTACAATACCCATGACCGCAACGCTGACGACGAGGTTATCAGAGAACATTGTTGATTTTGTCAAGGTTTGTCGCGTCATTTTGAGATTGATGAGGTTTGATTGATGTTGAAAGGTGGCCCTACGCTTTACTCTCTTCCCCAAATGAGATACATTATTCCTCCTGGTTCTTACACAACCTGCTTCGACCGTTTCCCTTACCCCTATTTAGTCCGAGCCATGTAAACTTCCAAATACCGAAATTAGACATTTTTCTTCCATATTTTCCCTTGAGTAACTTATGATTCCCGTCGTTTCTTGATGCGTGAACAGTCGTTTTGCTCTGACCAAACCACTCACCATTTGTTTGAGTGGGCTCAACCCGTTTTATCGTCCACCATTGTTGATCGGTGCCTGGTTGTTAATTTGTTGTTCGGGCACTTTCTTTGATTTCTGAGGATTTTCACATTCGAGGTGAGAGACAATTTTCTTGTACATTGATTCAATTAGTACCGTATTAAATCCAGTTATTACGAGCGCCTTCTCGTTAACCGTTTCGAGGATAGATTCTCTGTCGTTGAATATTGAGAGGCATTTACTGGATCAACAGATTACGCGTAACTCGGTGTGAACTTGGATCGTTAGCGAACGATTCAATAGTACTCGAATTCCTCAACATCTGACCGAGACGTTTACACTCTAACGAGAACGAATAGGAACGCAATCCAGTCATGGAATTTCGGCATTCTTCAAGAATGACAAAGTCGGACATCGTGGAAGGTTCTACCGGTCCTAACAATCATGGTGTTATCGAGGCTGATCCTGCCACCCGTGATCAGTGTTTTTATACCGGACGATCAAGCACTTCTTCACCAATCGAGGCTGCTACGATGTCCCATGAACCATTCCCCATGTTGGACGAAAATCATTTGAATACCCATACCTACGGTGATGTCCCCCTTTCTATTAATTCTAATTCTCTAAAGTTTACGAACGATCTTTTCATGCCAAATGTTTTGAGTAATTCTAAAAACTTTCTTAATGCTAGGGTCCCACCTGAACCGAGTGCTGCTGAGCATGATTGTTGTTTGTTTGGGGCCCCTAGAACTAAGCAGGGATCCGGCCCAGGGATAGCGATAGGGACGGTGGCAGCCCCACCGGAGAAGATGGAGAGTGTGTCCAAATCCAGTGCTGTTTTGCCCGTTTTGCTTAATCGTGCTCTGATGAATGTTTCTAATGAAGTTTCTGATGACCTGTTAGAGGAAGAGCTGATCTTGAAGACAGAGGAGCTAGAAGTGAGACGTAGATTGCTTGAACTCCATAAAAGACAAGGTAGGGCCGCGAAATCTGAGACCGTCCCGACAGCCGGTACTAAGTTTAGTACACCATGCCACCCTGGTCAATCAAGGGCCTCCGAAACAAACCCCTTTTGTTTAGACCCTGTCGAGTCGTTAGGGCGGGCTCTCAGACCTTTGGTTCTTGGAGCTAGTCTTCCGAAAATTGAAGTGGATAGTTTCGATGGGTCCCCGAAGAACTACTTTACCTTTCTCAGAAATTTTGAAGGTAACGTGGTAGACAAGTTAGTTGACGAAGGATCGAAGCTTTCGTACTTGTTGCATTATTGTCGTGGTAGAGCGAAAGAGGCAATTAGGCACTGTGCACTCTTGCCAAAGGAGGTGGGTTTTACAGAGGCTATGAAGATTTTGCACCAGCAGTTTGGCCGCCGACATGATATTATGCAGGCGGTAAGTAAGGAGGTTTTCATGGGGCCTAGGTTGGTCGCTGGTGACGTTGATGGCTTGCGTGGACTAGCCAGCCAAATGAAAGGCTGTCAGACGATGTTGATGCAGCTAGACTACGGTGCAGAGCTAAACTGCACAACAAACCTCATTAAAGCAGTTGAGCGATTGCCTCACCATCTGCAGGAAAGATGGGCAGAAGTTGCCGAGGGTATAACTGAGTGCGGGAGGGAACCTGATTTTAGCGATTTGTTACGTTTTGTGGAGAAAAGAGTGGCAGTCAGTGCTAGTCAGTATGGCCAGCTGGCTGCTCGCTCAGAAACTAGGACGAGTAACTCATCATCTGGACATTCTGGAATCAGATACTCAAGGTGCAACGTCGAAGTAGGTGTGCCTTATGAGAAGGTGACCTTGAGGTGTCCGGTTTGTAAGAGCAATCACGATATATCCGATTGCGGTTGGTTCAGCAGTCAGTCTTTGGAGCAACGCAAAGCAATGCTGAAGAACACCGGACGTTGTTTTGTCTGCCTAAAAGCAAACCATGTGGCCAAGTCTTGTAGAGTACAGATACGATGTGCGGTACCGGGTTGCGGTCGACGCCATCATACGTTGGTCCATGAGGATAAGGCCGAACAGGGTAAGGAGGAGAGGACAAAGTCAACCTTGTGCGGTGCTACGTCCAATGTAAACGGCGTGTGTCTAGGATTTGTTCCAATCAGGTTGGTTGGCCCGAAAGCGTCAGTGTCAACGTATGCCTTTCTGGATAACGGGTCTGACACTACATTGCTAGATGAATCTATTGCAAGGACAATTGGTTTGCAGGGACAGCCCTGCCAGATGATGTTCCGTACTTTACACGGGACTTCTGCAACATCATGCAGTAAGGTATCGATTGAGTTGCAATCGTTGGATCAAGAGCATTCCATTACAGCTGATTCAGTTTATACAGTGAAACAGCTGCCACTGACTCAGGCTGACGTTGTCCATCAGTCAGAAGTAGATAGATGGACTCACCTAAAGGATGTTTCCTTTGAGAGTTTAACTAGAACTGGCGTGGGGATTTTGATAGGATGCGATATCCCTGAAGCACACTGGGTGCTGGAACAGAGACTGGGCAGTATCAATGAGCCCTATGCGAGTAAGACCATTTTCGGCTGGAGCCTCCGAGGTCCGTGTCGCACCACAGCCCGGAATGAGCATTGCGTGAACCTCATTGGAGTACATCCGGTCTCGTTGGATGATCAGATCCGCAGGATGTATGAGCTGGATTTCAATGACGGACGCAGTTCGGAGGGCAAAGAGCCTTCTGTAGAGGACAGGCGGGCATTGGATATGACTGAGAACAGTGTAATACTCAGCGACGGCCACTTTGAGATAGGTTTGCCGTGGAGACAAGATGGATGGGTATTGCACAACAATAAGGAGATGGCTGAGAAACGACTTGCTGCGTTGAAGAAACGGTTGGCTCGAGACCCAGAACTAAGCGCCGGTTACTCGGCCGTGATACTGGAGCATATCAGGAAGGGCTATATAAGCAAGAGTGTTGCGACTATAGCACGGAGATGGTACTTGCCACACCATCCCGTACTTAACCCGAATAAGCCGGGTAAGGTACGAATTGTCTTCGATTGTGCCGCTGAACACCGGGGTGTGTCTCTCAACAAAACCTTACTCCAGGGTCCGGACCTGAATAATAGTTTGTTAGGAGTGCTTATGCGTTTTCGCAAATACCCGGTTGCAGTATCCGCTGATATCGAAGAGATGTTTCTGCAAGTGAGAGTTCCGTGTCGTGACCGAGGTGCACTAAGTTTTCTATGGTGGGATTCTGAATCTTTTGAAGGACCACCAGATACTTACGAGTTGAATGTCCACCCCTTCGGAGCGACATCATCGCCATTTTGTGCTAGTTTCGCACTTCAAAAAATAGCTATGGACAATCAGCACAAATTTCTACCGAAGACTGCGATCGTAGTAAAGGAAAACTTTTACGTCGACGACTGCCTAGTGTCATTTGACTCAATGTCCGAGGCTAGGGCTGTGGTAAATGAACTTCGAGTGATGCTGCGGCTGTGTGGTTTCAAGCTCACCAAGTGGGTTTCTAACCGTAACGAAGCCATTGAACATTTACCCAACGAAGAAAAACTTATTGATTCACGGAATATAGAACTCCACGGTTGTGGATACCAGCGAGCTCTAGGAGTGAGGTGGCAAGTGGCAAGCGATTGCTTCCGGTTCCAACTCAACCTCCCTCACACCGCGTGCACGAAAAGAGGAATTTTGAGTTGCGTGGCTTCGTTGTACGATCCCCTGGGGATAGTGGCCCCAATGCTATTGCCGGCCCGCAGGTTGCTCCAAGACCTTTGTCAACAAGGCATCGGTTGGGACTCTGATATAAAGGAACATGATCGGGTGCGTTGGGAGGGTTGGATGAATGATGTCAAATCCATAGACAGCGTGGCATTGCCCAGATGCATTGCTGAAGGACTTTCGTCCGCAAAACTTGTCGAATTGCACATGTTCTGTGATGCGTCGGAAGTCGGTTACGGGGCAGTGGGCTATCTAAGGGTTGTTGCCTCAGATAATAGTATTCGGTGCGGCTTTCTGATGGGAAAATCTAGGGTGACCCCAAAAAGGGCGGTTACGATACCAAGGTTGGAGCTCACGGCAGCCGTTCTATCGTCCAAACTGATGTGCTTCCTTATTCGTGAGCTAAAGACTCCAATACGTAACGTTGTGCTGTGGACGGATTCTACGATAGTGTTGCAGTACTTACAGAACACTTCATCGCGTTTCGCAACTTTCGTTGCCAATCGTGTAGGACTCATCCAGGACCTTACTTCTGTCTCACAGTGGAGGCATGTGCCTTCAGAATTTAATCCAGCCGATGTGGCGTCTAGGGGAGTGTCACAGGCCTTGACCAAGGAGATGAACCTCTGGTTACGGGGTCCGAGCTTTCTGTTGAACCCAGAAGAACAGTGGCCGAAAATGCCAACCCTGTCGTGTTTGTTGAAGGGAGACGCCGAGATTAGGCGCACTCATGCGATTACCACGAAATCGGACTTTAATTGTATACTAGACCAGCTGGTACCGAGGTACTCTAGTTGGACTAAGTTACTACGGGCCATCGCTTGGTTATCCCGTTACGTTAACTTTGTGTCCGTGGTGTTATGCGCTAGACAAGACACGTCAATCAGAGTAGGAACCCTTCGAACGTCCGAAATTAATGCCTCCTGTCTGAAACTAATAAAGGTCGTGCAAGAACGCGAGTTCTCCAAGGAACTCGGGATCCTAAGATCGTCTAACATAAATTCTCGTAAGGTAGGTAAACTTGAAAGATTGCGGCCAGCGTTGATAGATGGAGCACTGTATTTGGGCGGTAGAATCCGACCAGACAGTAAAGACGGTGGAAAGCTGTTGATTATTCCCAGTTACGGCACTGTCACAAGCCTTTTGATACGCCACTATCATGAATACGAAGGGCACATGGGCGCCTCGCATGTACTTGCCAGCATCAGAAGGCGGTTTTGGATTTTAAAAGGTATGGCGGCCGTTAAAAGGGTGATAGGGAATTGCTGTCACTGTAAAAGGGTTTATGCCAAGCACTGCACTCAAACGATGGCGCCAATTCCGTCGATGAGAGCGTCGACCGACGGTTACCCATTCAGATACTGTGGGGTGGATTATTTCGGCCCATTCAAGGTGCGTATAGGAAGGAGCGAGCTCAAACGTTATGGCTGCATATTTACCTGTTTGCAGACTCGTGCCATTCATATCGAAGTGGCCCATTCCATGTCTACGGACTCTTTTCTCATGGCTCTGATGCGATTTTTGGGAAGGCGGGGCAAGCCGGACGCCATTTACAGTGACAACGGTTCCAACTTTGTTGGAGCAGACTTGGAGCTAAAACGAAGGCTGCGACAACTGGACCAGTGTGTGTTGACAGATAGGCTATCGAATCAAGGAATTGATTGGTATTTTAATCCTCCGGGTGCAAGTCATCGGGGCGGAGCCTGGGAGCGAATGATCCGAACAGTGAGACGAGTTCTGTCGTCGGTAACACAACAGCAGGTAATGAATGAAGAGTCACTTACAACCTACATGGTGGAAGTTGAACGAATCGTGAACGATAGGCCACTCGTGCCTGTTTATGATGATCCAGATAGTCCCCAGGTACTTCGTCCTAGTGATTTGCTGTTGTTGCGCTCGAATATAGGCTTAAGTACAGATGAGGTTACATTGTGCGAACGTTACACACGGGGCTGGAGACAAGCACAGCACTTATCTAGTGTGTTTTGGAAACGATGGCGGCGTGAATACCTACCCCAGCTGCAGGTTACACCTAAGTGGTTGAAAGCTTCGCGTGATCTTCAAGTAGGCGATGTAGTTCTCCTTCACGAAAGAGCCTCCAGAGGTGTTTGGCCCTACGGCATAATCACCGAGGTATTCCCTGGTGACGACGGACATGTACGCCAGGTGTCAGTAAGAACTTCAGATGGCACTTTAAGACGGGACATCAGATCACTTTGTTTTTTAGAAGCGTCTGCAGAGTAACACTAAGTCACCACGGGTAAAGCAGTATGTGTGGACCCTCCCGTCGAACCGGTCGTTGCCGCTGTTCATAGAGCTACCTTGAGTTTGGAAAACCAGCCGGTTTTCGGGGCCCGGTGTTGATTTTGTCAAGGTTTGTTGCGTTATTTTGAGATTGCTGAGGTTTGATTGATGTTGAAAGGTGGCCCTACGCTTTACTCTCTTCCCCAAATGAGATACATTATTCCTCCTTGTTCTTACACAACCTGCTTCGACCGTTTCCCTTACCCCTATTTAGTCCGAGCCATGTAAACTTCCAAATACCGAAATTAGACATTTTTCTTCCATATTTTCCCTTGAGTAACTTATGATTCCCGTTGTTTCTCGATGCATGAACAGTCGTTTTGCTCTGACCAAACCAATGACCATTTGTTTGAGTGAGCTCAACCCGTTTTATCGTCCACCATTGTTGATCGGTGCCTGGTTGTTAATTTGTTGTTCGGGCACTTTCTTTGATTTCTGAGGATTTTCACATTCGAGGTGAGAGACAATTTTCTTGTACATTGATTCAATTAGTACCGTATTAAATCCAGTTATTACGAGCGCCTTCTCGTTAATCGTTTCGTGGATAAATTCTCTGTCGTTGAATATTGAGAGGCAATTACTGGATCAACAGATTACGCGTAACTCGGTGTGAACCTGGATCGTTAGCGAACGATTCAATAAACATTACTTTGCCCGGTTGCATGTCCGACAAGCAAACAGCCTTCTTTCAGTTATCCCCGGCTACCCTTAGTGCATACGGAGAAAGTTGTTCCAATGCAGTTACGCCGCCCATTTCACATGCGGAACGTCCACCCTTCACTAGCGGCATCGTAACAATCCGTCGAAATTTCATTTCCAAGTACTCGTTTTGATTAAGTATCTCCCTTACGCAGTCGTATGACGTTGACCGAGGTGACAGTTTACCCTCGATATACCTATTAACCACCTCCACCCCGTTATCAGTCCCATGCCCGTAATGTACAATTCCACGTCGTGCATACATGGCCCAGTGCTCTTTCACAGGAAGCAGGCGAGTTTGCAAATATCCACCTAGCTCCCTACTGCGACTGTAAATGCTGTTAACTATCCCATTAAATTCATCTTCGTATTCACAGTACAACAGATCACTCATTTCTTTAGCGAGAAAGTTTCTCTCATCTGAAGATATCTCCTTCAGTTGCCTACATCTGTCAACCATATTCTGTTTTATATGAAATGAACAAAACAGTATCTCAGCGTTAGGGAAATGTTCTTCTAAACATTCCAGCTGTGCCGGGTGCCTATCCACCACGACCGTCTTTACATCCCTTGTCGGCATCAGCTGCTTGAAGCTGTCCAACATGACCTTATAACATAGCAAACTTTCACTAGGGAAAATCTATAGAAAAACACTCTAACCTCTACCATTACAATCCGTAACAACAACGTGCCATATATGGTAAGCTCCGTTGTTGCACTCAGCTGTGGAATCTGCCATGATAACAATTCCATAATTTACGTATAGTTCATGAAGTCTTTCAGTCGTAAACGACAAAACCAGCAGGTTACCCTCGTCGTCCGCTTTCGAGTACATAGGTCCTACAGGTTCTAGCATTTTACACATGCTCTCTAAATCGCAATCCGGATGTTCAGGTAATCGCTTCCTTCGTGTTAACGACCTTACGTCACTAGGATTCATCATTATATCATACTCACGCCTAACGTAATCGATAACTTCATCGATTCTGTGTAAACTACCCAACAACCGACATACAGCGTCCTCCGCCGAACTTTCTAGCCTACGGTTGTCGGGGTATACTCCCGTGTCGACCGACATTGTCCTGTGATTGTAAACCAAGTAACTGTGCGATATACGCAGAGTTCCCTCCTTGTACGATATGTGAATAACCGACGGACACTGAAAATCCTGAAACCTATAACACCATATATATAAACATGCAGAAAACGGAATGCTCACCTGTGGTTCACGCTATCTGTCCGCCTGCTCTTCCTGGTAGAGGGCACACAAAACAAGTAGCACTGCTTGTACACTGCACATTCCGGAATTTTCTTCCTCGAATTCCGGAAGTACTGTGCACGTGTTACACAATTTCTCATAACGTCACTCGTTCCTGTCTCCAAGTGAAACTTTCGCAACCTCCCACGAAATTCCATGAAAGTTTCACAACGGAAACCATCCGGGAAGTACACTCGAAACACTTCACTGAGGTCCACCAGTTCCGACATCTTGCGCGAAAACCGGTTACCTTCGGCCCAACGCACCAACGCCCGAATTTATTCCAGGAACCAGCCAATTAAAAATCACCGCATCCAAATCTGCCTATAAAAAATCTACAGCCGCCAACGCACTTTCCAGATATGCACAGCAACGCTTGCAGCGGAGTACGGACGATCCGGAGTTTCCAGTTACCATACTGGTTACCACAAGTAAGTGAAGTCATTATATAACAAACAGCTATATTTCATTGCAGTTGACCTTGAACATGCCAGGAAAATGGAAGTGCGGTATATTTCCGGTAAGCTGTCCTCCAGCAACGACACAATAAACATGGGTTTACCTCCTAAACGTCCAGTGTGAGTAAGTTGTTGCTATTTGTTAACCAAATACCAGTAAACGACTGAGATTCACGGACGATGACAGTGAAGTGGACGGCAGTGCAAAAAGAAGGAAGTGTGAGCCTACTCCAATGAGTTATTTAGTTCCATCATGCAGCTCCACAATGGGACATCGAAGACCCATCGGCTGCAGCATTTACGGTGCACAATCCCTCATCCACAACGACAGTGGTGAGGAAACCTTACTTTGCAATCAGCTACTTGCAAGATATGGCTGAGAAGAAAAATCACAAAGAATGACTTACAAGAGATCCAGTTCCTCTTTTCTTGATGTTCCGAATGATAATAGCGTGTTTTGCTACTAATACACCTCCTCAGTGGTAGCTCACGGTATCAATGTGCAAATGAACACATAATGGGTAACCATGGAACGGATGACAGCCGAAATAGAGAGACAAGCGAATAAAAGGACGCCGTGTTTGCCTTCACTCGTAACCTCAATAACACAGTTAAAAGAAGTTGAGAGAAAAATGTCGCAGTACAAGTTCCAATCCGCTATGGTGAGTGGTGACATCAGTGACCAGTTGAGTTTCTTTCAAGCTGATCATTTCCAGGGTATCAGTGACCCCATTGCTACAGCTCCTCTTTATAATATGATGAAACGATTGATAACAAGGACAGTCACTGCACAAATGACCTATTCCGGAGCACACAACACGTTTGCATTTTTAACAGGTATGGTCTACCATATACCTCTATTTCTTCACGTAACCAGGACAAGTAGACGGCAGGACGGAATACGTAACTATCCCTGACAGTCCCAAGTAACAGACCGTTACGGGGCCCGCACGGGCCCCTCGCGGGCCACGGCGGGCCATAGGCGGACAGTGAGACTAGGGCCCCGCATGGGCCCCGCGCAGGCCACTGCGGGCCAGGGGAAAAAATCGCCAGCGAAGCTTTAAACGCGGTCAGCAAAATTCGACCATTTTAAAAACGGCTTTCTCATCATTTTCGTTACGCGCCTCAGACTAACTGATGCCGCCCATGAAGAATATTGCAAAAATCCGAAAACTTGAAAAGTTTATTGTTTAGTTCACACAAGTGCATCGGTAACATACAGTTAATTATATAGGTGTTCAGGAAATTTTGCCATCGACGTTGGAGCGACTGCAACGCACTTCGATGCACAGTGGGGAAACCTGCAGAGAGGAATGCAAGGGAAATATGTAATAAGCTGAAAGCAGCAATCGGATTGCAGAGAATGTTTTTAAAACAAATTGAATAACACAAAAGAGCATTCAGGAAACATCTATGACTTATTGGAGTAATCTAACGCGCTGTTTATGAGGGTTCGCAACAACCTCACGCTCAAAGGCGGGTGTGCGTCACATGCACGTTATAGTATTTACCACACTCACAGAACAACCGATCATTGGCAGCACTTTTGAGGTGGTGTGTTTTCACAAATGGCCTAAGAAAGAACACTCACTTCGTTAGTCGGTATCCAAGTCTACATCTTGCTGGTTAGATTGCTTCGTTCTATGTTTCATGCGCCCGGCGAATCGGTCGCCCGCGTTTCTGAACTAACGTCGCATGTGCACGCGCAGCTCTTCAGCAGAAATATCCGCGTACCTCTGTAGACTGGAGATAGCATCTTTAACGATTTGTACAATAGAGAATGGGTGATAAGACATAGCCTTGGACTACCTCCATCAACAGCAAGTCACAGGCCGCCCGTTTGTTACCAGTCCCAGTCCAGTTATTGGTAATTGTATGATAGAAGACATTATGCGACGCACGGTATCCGCAACGTCGGTTCCACCCATTCTCGCGAGTGACTTCATCTACAAGAAATAAGTATCACATTAACTGCAGCACTTACAACAACGTTCTACACATCTGACTTGGCCAACTCAGCCCTCCGTGCAACCAGATCCTCTTGTGTTCTTGCGGGCGACCTGAACGTTTCAGGCATGGCTGCCGGTTTGGGGTCATTCGAGGTCGGAAAATTTCGGGCCATTTGCGTTTCCAACGCTTGCAACCGGGAGTTGACCGTTGATAATGTTACAACTATTCCTTTGACCAATTCCAAAATGGCCGCGGTGTCGCCTCGACTGTGATCGGTGTCAATCCCGAGGAAACTTAATTGCTGTACCATGTACTCACCTGCTGCTACTGTACATAGAATCCGAGTGATCAGACGAACTCGTGCTGGTGGTCATCCGTGCAGACAGGGGGGATTGCATGTCACAGCGGAATGTGCAAACCGTTAAACTGCCAAAAATGGTTACGTTGAATGACGGCCAAGTCAACTTACGAAATGGCTGTAGCCTCGGGTACCATCACAGGTGGTAATCCAACGGAGTTTGTAGATTGCAGTATGGATGGCCCAGGAATGGGAGAATCACGGGGAGGGCTAAAACGTCACAAAAAAATAAGCGGCGATTTTTGCGGCGACGTTATTCGGGCATAATCGGCTGGGGCAATGCCGGTAGTGGTGGTACGGGATAAATTGAAGGCTCTTGACGGCTGGCACCCTTCTTCTTACTATGGTAATCGTCTTTAGAACTGAAACACACGGGAACCCTGAAAGCAGGTAATGTTTACATTGTCGGTATACTTACCGCTTTCTCTCTGTGTATCGGGTGTTAAAGTTTGTCAGCCGATTAATGCAGTCGGAGCCGGTATCCGACGATTGCTGTACTGTCTCCCACTCCACTGCGCGTGCATCGAATTAGGTGGCTGAACTGTCAGGAAGTACATGATGCAAAACCTACCTGTTCGTGCCACATCGATTGCTGCATATTGCGGTGCAGTGGGCGGCAGGGGCTCGTGCGCATGTAGTAATTTGTGATAGGCACACAAGTTGCGACTACCCGGCCACCGCACAGTGTGTTCATCTACAAACCACGCTGTTCTCACCAAAGCAACGGAGTTGTCTTCAATAAACTTGACGACGGAAAACATCTACAAACGTTTGTCATAGTCGAAATCAGTAATATCTCGAAGTACTTCTGCGACCATATTCTCATCACATATAACACAGAAAAGATGAAGTGATCGGTTCATAGTACATTGCTGAAAGTGTGTAAAATCGGTATGAAAACGCTGTATTTTACATTACGAATATGCATGCATTTGTTGTGAATGTCATGCAAGGCACAAGAATGTACTGTATTGGATAAACTATGCACTTTGAAAATACACGACTGGGAGACTGTAAACAGTGTGTAAAAAATTATCATATCATTAGATAAAACGAAACCGGATTACATCACCGCAATATACAATGAGTGCCGGTCTTCTGTGCACAATAATAGCATTGTCAGGGGCAGTACTGGAGAAGAAGACATTATTGTGTACAAGACCGTCACTTGAAGACAAAGGTCTTGCAAGGGGGACGCGGATGTCTTCAAACACATGCATTCATATCCAATGGGGGGGGTAAGGAGGGTTTCGGCAGCTCGCTGATAGATTTGTTGGCCGGGTGTAATGGGGAATGCACACAGACGTTCAGGTAACGCATGGACGATTCAAACGGGACCGCCGAAAATTCATCCAGTGACCCGTGAACACGTGCATCACTGGGGAGGTGCATCAAAGAATGGACATTGTACACCATTTGCTCCGATTCATAAAGGCGACCGAAGTGTTCAATGAAAACAATGAGTAACTGACTGACGAAATCGAAATAAATTACATACAAAGTAAGGTGACACAATATATGAATACATATAGACAAATCCAAAAAGTTGCGGTATTTACAAAGATCTATTATGCCCCGATGAACAGCAGGTCCTATGTACAATAGAAACTGACGAACTTCAGTGGCTCTCCATCGTTCGACCTCCGTCGAAGGTCGACAACGTCAAGGGAAGTCACACGGGATGTCAGCTTGCAAGTCCGATATACGTGCTGATATTACCGTGAAACTGTTCGCACTCAGACGTCCTTGGGTCCCGAGGAAGAGTTGGGTGGTGCATTCTTAGCACACCCGGGAACATTGACTGATGGATCATGCGCGTATGTGACTGTTGGAAACAAAAGGCCGAATCTTCTTTTATACCTCTCCGCCGATTTACCGCTACGTAACGCTCCCAAGTTCGCAGCAAGCGCCCTGGGAGAAGGTTTCTCAACAACAAAGCTGCGCTTACTTGAGGTACGTATGCCTGCAACTGGACGTTCCACTAATATATTTGTGGACGTACCGGCGACCGGTACCATTTCAATAGGACCATCGGTCAACACATGTGGCACATCTGCGCGGCACGGTTCATCTTGGAATTAGAAAAATATTCATCACACTACTTCGCAGTTCCTGTTTAGAACAACCCCGGGGGTGGTCCCACATCGAGAACCTCGGACTGCAGCAACAAGGCTTCTGCATAAGAAGCCGTTTCCGGTAGCGATGAATGGCAGCTTTTGATGTTCCACACATTGCAACTATACTCCTACAATACAAGTTTTATGAATGTGTTTGAAATCCCATATCTCCCTAAATAATGGAGACAGAGCAAACATAGAGCATAACAATTTTACAGTATTCCTTCTAGAAATTGCAATAATACTACGGATATTTGCCTGTTTACACTGGGTAACCTCAGTACAACCTCATGAACTTGTGCAATATTCGAACAGGAACCACAACAATACAACTTCAATGGATATTTTTGAAATGCAACTATTCAATTATTATTTTACATAGAACAATATGTAAATGACCTCCCGAAAACACTCTCCGTGGGTGACATGAGAATGAACAACAGCGGCTAATTTTTTACTTACTTCTGCAGAACAGCATAACCGTCCAACGTGCACAAATCTTACCTCAGCGAGCTCCGAGAATTAGCGAGTAAAGATGTCTGACTTCACGACGTCATTTAACCAAGTGTCAGTTAGTTCGCTGAAACGATGAATGCAGATTTCGAGGTGATGTTCATAGACATTTACTTTCAGAAGAATTATTTCATGGGATGCTGGTTTTGATGATTTTTCTCATGGCCCACCGAAACCCACAGGAAACCGTTCAGTCGCGGTGGGCCATGCGTTACATGGGGTGTGCTCAATGAATACTGTGAGGCGTGGTTACATTGCGTACGGAACAAACGGTCCTTGCCACATTTGCCCACACAAGACAGTGAGGACATCAACCTGGTAAGTTTGCGGTTACGTGGTGGCATCCTTACTTCTGCAGGAGAAGAACTTGATCGTGCACCTACACGAAGCGGACGCTTTCAACCTGGATGCTCATTGACGATTCGCATTCTGTATATGTATAAATAATTAACTTCAATAAATGTTACTTCCCTGCATTGCGCACATTATTTTCACTTCGATGGCTTCTGAAGAAAGACCACGGTTGAACGGTTGGTTAGGTTCTGTGGCTGCAGGGATGGAGGGGGATATGGGAGCGCATTTCCTATTGTACACGCGAAAATCAAATTGGTATGGACTAATAATGCACCGACTGACCTTGAAGTGCAGTTTTCTCATTGGGCTATGGGCTATCCCAGAGGGGTGGAGAAAAGCTGGCGGATAGTGAACTTTTCAACTGCCGATGAAAACGCTCAACCAACCCGTTGGCTGCCGGGTGGTAAGCTGTTGTGCGAATTCTACTACAGCCTAGTGCGTTGAGGAGTGAAGTGAAGGCTAAGTCAAAATGTGACCCGCGATCGGTAGTCACTACAGCAGGGCAACCAAACTGAGCGACCCAACGTTCTAAGAATGCTCGTGCGACGGTTTCCGACGAGCAATTCGGAATTGGTATAGCCTCTGGCCAACGTGTAAACCTGTCTACGCATGTCAGGATGTAAGTATACCCATCCGAGGGTGGCAGGGGTCCGACCAGGTCGACATGCACGTGATAGAAGCGTTCATCGGGGGCTGCAAAAGTTCCCACTGGGGTACGCGTGTGACGGTGGATCTTAGACCGCTGGCAGTGTATGCACGCTTTCGCCCATGTGCGGACGTCGCGATTGACGTTGCGCCAGACGAAGCGCTGCGTGACCAGTTTGACTGTTGAACGTATGCCAGGGTGAGACATGTTGTGCAACGTATCGAAAATTCGGCGGCGGAAGGCCAATGGAATAACCGGACGAGGAATGCCTTGTGAAGTGTCACAAATAATCAGACCACCGGAGGAATTCATGGGGACTCTTTCTAACTTAAGGGAACTGGACCGGCGGAGTTGTTCTATCTCCGGGTCGTTGTCCTGTGCGGCTGCGATTGCCGTCAGATCGACTGAGCTTTCCGTCGTGCTCAGTGTAGCATTAATGCGCGAGAGAGCATCGGCGACTGGGTTCGCAGTACCTGAAATATGACGAATATTGGTCGTGAACTGAGCGACATAATCCAGATGTCTCGTCTCTCTGGGGGAATACCTGTCCGTTGTCGAGCGTAACGCATACGTTAGAGGCTTATGGTCTGTGAATACGATAAAGTCCCTGCCTTCAAGGACATGTCGAAAATGGCGGATGCCGAGGTATACCGCTAACAGCTCCTTCCCAAAAGCACTATACCGCGACTCAGTAGGTTGTAACCGTTTAGAGAAAAAGGCTAGCGGGCACCAATGGGCACCGAGTTGCTGTTGCAGAACCGCCCCTACAGCCACGTCTGATGCATCCACGCTTAGCGCCAAGGGAGCAGACGGATGGTGATGCGACAGCGATGCTATATTGGCGATGGCCCTTTTTAAATTAATGAAGGCCATTTTTGCGGCCGTTGGGAATAAGAATGAACGTGTCTTACCTCTGAGTAGGTCGGTGAGCGGTTGCATTAGACAGGCACAGTTAGGGATGAAACGACGGTAAAAATTCACTAAACCATCAAAACGGCGAAGTTGCTTGAACGATGTGGGCTCCGGGTAGTCCACTATTGCCTGTACTTTGTCGGGGAGAGGTTCTATCCCGCTCGCGGATATACTATGACCCAGGAAGGCTACGCGGGACGCTCCGAAAGAGCATTTAGCCAGGTGTATGGTAACGCCATGATGCGACAGCCGGGTGAATAATGAACGCAAGTGTACGCAATGTTCCTCCTGCGATGAGCTGGCCACCAAGATATCATCTAAGTACGGATAAACACCGTCCAGCCCGCGACACACGTCGTGAATAAAACGTTGGAAAGTCTGAGCGGCGTTGCCCAGACCAAACGGCATGCGTAAGAATTCGAAAAGCCCGAACGGTGTTATGACTGCTGTCTTTGGGACGTCTTCTGGGGCTACAGGAATCTGATTGTAGGCGCGCACTAGGTCGATTTTTGTGAATATCTGTTTCCCTGACAGGTTTGCCGTCAAGTCCTGAATGTGGGGAATTGGATACCTATCGGGAGTGGTTGCGTTGTTCAACGCTCGATAGTCGCCGCACGGACGCCAGTCGTTGTCAGTCTTTTTAGGCACCATGTGCAATGGCGAAGCCCACGGGCTATTGGACGGACGGATAATGCCGAGTTGGAGCATATGCTCGAATTCGGCTCGGGCAATTTTGAGCTTTTCAGGAGCTAAACGGCGTGGACGACATCGAACTGGCGGCCCTCGTGTGACAATGTGATGCGCAACGTCGGTTGTCACGGCCGGCAGTTCGTTAGCGGGGCGGATCAGTTGAGGGAATTCGGATAAAAGTTTCCCGTAAGGCTCGCAAACTAGAGGATTGGCTAGCATAGGACTGATCACAGCCGCGTGTGATGGCTTACCCTGAACGTTTAGCTTTGTCGAGGTATCGATCAGACGTGATCGACGTGCGTCGACCAGTAAATCGAAATGTCGGAGGAAGTCGATACCAACGATAGGGAAAGGAATATCGGCCACGAGAAAAACCCAGGGAAAATCGCGTCTAAGGCCAAAGTTTAAATTCATCAGTCGACGACCGAAGGTTTTAATGGGCGTACCGTTTGCAGCTCGGAGAGTAGTGCCGGATTCTGAACGCGCATCCATTACTGAATGCGGGATGACACTGACCTCTGCCCCTGTGTCTATTAAGAATTGCATTTTGGAGGTTAAATCTTTCAGAAAGAAAAGGCGACTGCTGTTTGACTGGCCTGTGGCTGTCGTCGCTAGAACACGCCGGCCTGCTAGTTTAAACGCTTTTTACCACGATGGCTACATGGCGATCGACATCGCCTAGCGTTTTCGCCATACGTCTCATGATACCAACAAACACTGCCAGTTTTTAGTCCGGGCGGTGATCGGGCGCGCGTTGGAGGAAGTCTAGACGGTGACCTATTGCGCTGAATGCTGGCGCGAAGATCAGCCAGTTCACGCCGCAACTGAGCTATCTCGGCGTTTGTTTCTGAGGGGTTGTGTTCACGGCATTCCAGTGATTTCCGCAGGTTTGCTATTTCGGCGTCCTTCGTGGCCAACAAATGATCCGCCGGACTGTTCGCGTTAACTATTTGCCCAACTACTGCTGGCTGCCCTGTGCCTCGGAAACGCTCATGTATTGCGTCGGCCGAAACCGCAAGGTCGCCTAACGAACGTGAGGGTAACACGGAAAGTAGCCCCTGCGTGTACTCAGGCAATCTTTGAATCCACAACTCTTGCAAAAATGACTCAGGCAACTGCGATTTACCTGCTACATGTCTCATCTCCCGAAGGAGAACCGACGGCTTCTTGTCCCCCAACTGTAGTCGTTGGAACAGTTGTTCCAAACGCATTTTATCGGATGACTGTGTTTCCTTAAGAATCGTCTGCTTAGCGGACTCATAACGATCGGTCGTCGACCCCAGTAAAATATCACTAATCAGGGTTAGCATATCTCGGGGAAGACGCGGTATAAGCTGCGAGAACTTATCTGAGTCATTTGTTATGCGCCGGTTGCCGAACTCTATTTCCAACACAGCGAACCACAGCTCTGGGTCGAGATCCCCAAAAGCGGGAACAGCTAGTGTGATCAACGACACCGAAGACGAGAATTCGGACTTCACCTCCTTAGTGGCCATAGCGACCGAGCGAATGGAAATGATATAAATATATATATGAACTATATATATACAATTTACGCACCCAAAAAGTGATGAGAGGATGGGAGAAAAAAAATGAACTCAGGTATACACTGATATATATATATATATCCTAAACGGGCTCACCAATTTGTAGAGTTCAGACGGGCTATGGCCGATCAATTACGAACAACGCAACGAGTAGACGAGAAATATATTGTCGACACGTAAAATCGACGAGAGCGAGCGAAGAGCGAGATGAAACGTCAACACAGCAAAACGTCACGCGAGCAGGCACCGGAGCAGAAACGTTCGAGTGCGCGGGTGGTCTGCCGGTAACCATACTCGTTCAAACAAAAGTTTAAACGCATACAAAATGTGGTGGAAGGGGGAGAGTACAAATGCTAACTGTAACTTCAACACAGTTAGCCATAAACAAATAGGGTCGCTACAATATATATCCGTATATATTTCTGTAGAAATATATATGTATATATATGTATACGCACATACGTAATGATATATATACATGTAAATATATACATATCAATTTACATACGGACATTCATATGTACACATATCACATTGATAACATTTATGTTCACACGCATGTACATGTGGATATAAATACGAATATATATATGATTATATATACATAGTCTGGTATGCCCAAAGAGGAACCACTGAAGGAAGACTCAGTGAACCACACTGGACTAACAGTAATAACCACTGCAAAATAAAAACATGCACACAGCTCGTGAAACCATGTCGTGGGTGACCCTGAATAAGGCCGTGGGTTCTTTCACACGACACCTGAGAGCGCCGTTTCTTCATAATCCTGTCGGATAGTCACGTGTTGTCCACGTTGTCGCAGTCTACGCAGGTGTAGACTGGTTCAGACTCGTTGTAATGCCTAAGGAAACATCCTTGGCATATTGTGACAATGGTTTCAGAATGACTGATAGAAATTCTCGGCCTACAGCTGGCTCAAACAACCTCATGTGCTCAGTGTTCAGCCTACACCGGCGTTCATCGAGCACACAGTTACAGCGTTCCACAATATGCTGAAAAAATGCATACACACTGGATCGTTCTGGCACAGCACATTTGATGTTCTTGTTTTTGTTCTCAACACGGTTGGTGGTAAGATTACCGAACAAACCCGTGGACTTAAGTTTATGCGAGGCCCAACCCCTTTTATAAGACAGCCAAGTACTTGCAGGATAGTGATATGCCTCATTACCGGCAGACTTCAAAGCCTGCAGCAAAGTGTTAAATTCACCGCTGTTCCCAGTGAAAACCATATTGCGGGTCTACTGGAAAGTGCGGTTCTTCTGATAATCGCTTATGCCTATCAACTGGCGGAAACGCGGTGATACATCATGCACTAAATTAAAACGGCAGAATACGATGACACTATTTGGAAAGACATCACCGGTTGCCCTCATCCGTGCTGCTGAACGGTCAACAATGAAGGTGCGAACAGCAGACGTACAAGGCAACATTCTTAGCATGTTTTCCAAAACTATCCTATAACTGGCAGTGGTTTCGTTATGCATAAGTGCGTAAACAAACGTTACCCCAACTCCAGTAACATCTACCAACATAGCGTGCCATAGTATAAAGCCGCCATAATTTAACTGGTGGGTTGCATCTCCTAAAATGACATCTCCATACTCGGGACAGAGTTGGAATGTACCATTCGGTACAAACATGACGAACCTTAACACTTCCTCTCGGAGTAGAAACCTATAGCTGTCTTCCACTTTCAGTAACTCTCGCAACTCCATAATTTCGTTGCCATCATCTATTTTGCTGTGTCTCGTTTGTAGGTTGGACGAATCGTGCCGACGCATTCTAATCCCATACTTCCTGTTCACACACGTCCTCATTTCACGAGCACCTAAAATGGCTCATCATCTCACACACATGCCGTTCAGCATCTATAGCCAGACGTCTATTCCTGGGATAAATATTCGCCTTGCCAACCTGAAAGTTGTGAGTGCACCAGGTTTGCTTTCTCGATTTGGTATCCATCGGTGCGATAATGGATAACCCAGGAGGCCTGACATCTGTAATCTGCAAATCTACAATTTATCGTATTGGTTGATTAAATAAGCATTTGTACACCGCACTTCCATACGGGCAGCCTGGCGACAGGCCTATTCCTCTATGCTTCTTAGTACTTGCAGCTGTCTGCGAAGTGTTAATGAAAAAGCTTGTACAAGTTTCCCTCTGAAATCTGCACAAGTCTTCAACATACTCTTCAAACTTTCTGTACTTCAACTTGAATATCCTTTTGAACGTGCTCCCATCGTTCACCGACATGCTGATTCAACGTACGGAAGTGATTTATCGATAATGGACCATTTAACCACCTTTACGTCCGATGTTATGGTATGTGATGTTTAGCAGATCTCACTTGGGAAAATCACCTGTACCACTTTACTAAAACTTCAGGTCACATTCATTTCGTCGAAGTTTTTCAGTTCTTCGTGTACGAAAGGAAACGCACTCCCGGGGTATATTTGACCGATTAGGGTACGCGATGGGCTAATAATCGGCGGAACTACTAGTGAGAAAGGCGGATTTCAGCGTGCATCATGCGGCGCTGTTATTGGCCTGCACCACTTCCATGCGTGATTGGACGAAAAAACGTCGTGGAAAACGCGTCTGCTGTGGACAACGCTCTTTCCACACCTGATCGGCCGTTTGACGAAAATAGCGAGAATCGTAATGAAAAAGGGTTTGTGCTTATAGGGATATGCACCGAAACTGAGCCAATCGGCAATTTTTTCTTGGTAACGTCTGGTATATATGGTCATTCACTGCTGCAACAATAGTGAACCCTTCCTTTTAAGTGTGATGTGTGCTGTCAAAGTCTACCTCATGCTCGAACACTTACAACTGTTGAGACCGTTCACCCTACCCTACGAGTAAAGCCGAGGTAAGAAAGCGAAATATGTGGTGGACTAATTTTTGATATACAAAAAGTGAAGAAGTCGCGGTCTACGACTAGCAGTTTTGGCAGCGCGCTCCGTTACACAATTCAAATTTAGTCCGTTTATGCTCGTTGGTTTTGAATGCACGTTACAACACAAAATTTGTCGCCAAGGTAACGGGCTGTGTGTTCTTTCTGCATTCTGTGCCGCTTGTGTACGTTCTTTTGGAAAGTTAAAAAACAACGGAATCAGTGGCCCATTTCAACACAACTCCAGTTTTTTATTGTTAAAATTATCCTCGCTCTGACCTTCATACACCTTTGGGGCAACATGATGGATCGTATCTATTGGATACCTCAATCACTGTAGTGGAACATTAAACTAACTCATTTTCACGAAATATTTTGAGTCAGTTTGTTTCATTTTCATCATATTTTGGTCTCGAGTGCATACTCAAGCTATAAAGCCTAGGTGTTTAGATACAATACAATCCAATGAATCAGTAGCAGAAACACTATGATCCATGTCACGAAGTTGCTGTTGAATTTGTCCTATTCCTTGATCATAAGGGCTCAACGAGGTGAAGTGTAGTGATGATCGACGGTCGCACCATACTACTCACACCACCATTCAGTAGCAGCATGGGCCGAAATGATCGTGGGACAAATACTGGAGATATATGGGAAGGATCACTAGTTGGCAGCATCACGTACACTGGTCTTAATAATAATAATAATAATAATAATAATAATAATAATAATAATAATAATAATAATAATGGATTATGTCTCGACGCATTTATGAGAAACACACTCATGGGAGCGTGATCAACGTAATGATTTTTGAGCATATGCACATTTGAACACCAAATTTGAAAATTGTACGAGTCAGCAATGCGAGCAGAGCAACAAAACAGACAAAAACAGACATTGTATGAAGGGAAAATTCAAGTTAAGGCAAGAAACTTCGAGCTTCATAGTTCAGAGACGATAGTACTTGGGATCTGCATAATTCGACAAAATAAATGATATGTTACATCAATTTGGACTCCACAAGGTGATCGCTGACCTGATACTAAAGGTCGTACCAAAAAACAGTATTTGGGGGATGGAGGTGTATTGGCGAAGGATTTGACCATTATTCCATGTAGATAATCCCGGGAAAATGTGCCACATGACGGAACTGAGACATGGTGTCCAAAGCGACTAGAGCACGCTCAGACGAGTGTTTCAGTTGGTAGTCCCGTTTGGACGCTTAAGTCGTGTATGGGTTTCCCCAAATGTACAACTTCTGTGTCATCCGCTTTTTGGGTTCACATCAGTTGCTGCCGTGACCAGGATACGGGGATGAAGATCACATGGCCGCAGCCGTTTGAGGATGGTGATGTTCGGAGTTTCTTGGAGGGCTTGGAAGACGTGGAGGAGGCGGTCGGAGCGAAGGCTGACCGGACATAGCTGGCAGCTCTGCGGATGCTGCTCAAAGGCAGGGCGAAGTCAGTGCTGGATGCGGTGCGAAGGGGTCCTGTGAAGCTGGAATGAGCCGCCGTGAAGGAGGCGCTGATCGCCGGGTTTGACACTCCCGCCAACTGCCAGGAGGCGATGAAGCGATTCAAGGGCCCTCTGGCTTGGAGCAGGAGGCGACGCTCTTGTCTACGCCATACCCCCACGGGCAGCGTTGTCAAGAGACCTGCTACATTTGGACCAGGACTCTGAACAACGTCTGCTGACGGAACAGTTCTTGGACGGAGTGCCACCAACAGTTCGGGGTTAGCTCAGGGTTGCTATCACCACACAGCCCGGGACGCTGAAACAGTTGGCCGATGCAGCTCGACAATTGCTGACAGAAAATGCCGCGACAATCAACGAGGTGGAGGCAAGCGAACCGAGTGACCCGAATGACCTTCGAGGCGCGGTGGAGAAGTTGACTGAGGAAGTGGCGGCTTTGAATGTGAAGAAGGAGGAGAACCGTGGCGACATCTGTTACGAATGCGGAAGACGTGGTCACCAGAGAAGATTTTGCCCACTGTGCAAGAAAAGGTCCTACCCTAATAAACGTTTGGTCGACTGTTCTTTAATTGGGAATGTGGATCTGGTACTAGGGGTGGTCGATAAGACAGCATTTCAGGCCAGGGTAGAAGTCAATGGTAGTTTGGAGTACTGTTTGATTGACACTGGGGCTGCGATTTTGTTGATTGGACGGAGGTCAGGAAGTTTGTGTGGTCGTGTGCGATGGTAGTCCGAAAGGTCGTTGTGTTTACTTTGGCAGTTGATGGTCTGGCAGAATAGGGTGTTCGAATCGATGGTCAGGTATTCAAACAATCGTTCGTCATCGCCCCCGACGCACGTCAGACTATCTTGTGGGCGGATTTCCTCGACCACGTTGAGGTCGCAATTGATTTGAAGCATGATAAACTGGTAACGAAGTATGGGGTGGTTCCGTAAGTAAAAAAGCGCAAAACCCAATTGGGACAAATTGAAGTGAACATATCCAGAGCAATGCTAACTTGTGACAATCAGTTGCTGAACGAAGTGATATGCAAATTTCAAGGATTGTTCCCTATGGATCAGCGCTCGTACGACTATTGTGATTGGGTTGAACACGAAATCCCCTTCGAGTCAAAACTATATCGGCCATTCGTCCTCCAAAGAATTCCAATGCACTTGCAACCGGAAATTGAACGACAAGTGAAGGACAAGTCAAAGGGAGAAATCATCGAGGAGGCCGATAGCCCGTTCAACTCTCCTGTCTTGTTGGTAAAGAAGCCTAACGGTGAACCTCAGTTTTGTGTCGATTTCAGGCGGATGAACCAGATAACGATCAACAAAGTCGTAGCAGTATTGTCGGTGGCGGAGATTTTTGACAAGCTGCAGAACGCTAGGATGTTTACGGTGTTGGACTTACGGTCCGGATATCGGCAGGTTCCGATCAAACAATCGGACCGAGATAAAACAGCGTGCATAGTGGGCGAAAAGCAATACTGCTTCAAGCAGATGCCGTTCGGACTCTCAGGCGCCCTTTTCACTTTCAGACGACTGATGTTGAAGGTGTTGAACGGATTGGGCAACACTGTTGTCTATGAGGGCGATATTGTCGTTAACAGCACAAATTAGACGGAGCGTACAGTACACGTTTTAGCGGTGCTGCAGGAGATAGCAACAGCGAGCCTCCGAATCGATAGTTTGGAGTCTCAACCGGCGAAACAAACGTTAGAACTTCTCGGTCACAAGACCGGTCAGAGGGAGGTCCAACCAATGCCCGAGAAACTGCTGACAATCGAGGCTATTCCGGTGCTAAATTCGACAAGGGCGCTGCGACAGTTTCTCGGTTGCTTTGGGCTTTACGGCCGCTCAAACAGAAACTTCCATGACCTCGCGAGTCCATTATATGAGGTTCTAAGGAAGGATTGCCAATTTCATTGGTCACAGAAAGCCAACCAAGCGTTTGTCGAGATGCAACGATTGGCGAAGATAGGACATCTGACCCTGAAATTGCCAGTGACAGGACAGAGCTTCGTTGTCGCGACAGATGCGAGCAATGTAGGAATATGGGCGTTACTGAAGCAGGAAGGGGGTGTTGTGAAATACGCCAGTCGGGTATTGAGTCCTGATGAACGAAACTATTCAGCGACAGAGAAGGAGTGTTCGGCAATCGTATGGGCCTTGAAAAATTGTAGGCCGTACTTGCTCGACCGACGTTTCCATGTGGAGACTTACCACAAACCGCTGGAGTGGATTAAATCGTCGATAGACCCCCCGATGAAGACTGGCTCTTCGGGCGTTACTACTACAGGAGTACGACTTCACAATTCGCCATGTAGCCTTGAAAAAGAACTGAGCTCCCGATTTTATTTCCCGAACGCAACACCCGGATGAGGTCCACAAGGACGTGATCGGAGTTAACAGTATCGAACTGGAGAGTGACCCCGGAAAGTTACAAGCAGCACAGCGGATGGATACGGTGGTCCAGGTGGTGATTGGCCGACTGGTGTCGGGTAAAAAACCACCAGGATACGAAGTGAATCCGGAATTGAGAGCTTTCGGAATGCACTGGTCCGATTGGCGGCTGATTAGTGCCGGGATTTTGATGCGCCAGTTGCGGTAGTGAGTGAACGTCCCGATCATACTGACGGAGTTGAGGGCAGCAATTGTGAAAGAATGTCACCAGCTGGCATATACAGGTTATTATCGAACCTACAAAATGCTGAAACACAGGGCATACCGGCCGGTAATGAAGAATGATGCTAACAATCATGTGCGGGCGTGCCAGCAATGTCAGTTACTGAAGAGCATTAACCACCCCAGACAGTATCCATACAACCAATTCCGGTCAGTAAACTTGGAGAACTGTGGTCAGTGGATGTGACGGGCCGAGTTTCAGTAACGTCGACTGGAAATCAATACCTCGTAGTCATGACCGAACACTTCACAAGGTGGATTGGAGCGGCCGCTATACCCGATCAGCGCGCAAGCACGGTGTTTAGAGCGGTGATGGAGCACGTTGTAACGGATCACGGAATAACACGAAGCATATTGACTGATCAAGGCCCGTGCTTCGAACGTGAGGAGTTTCGGAACTGTTCGGAGCGTTTGGGAATCAAGAAATTACGCACAACTCCATACCTTCCTCAATCGAACGGATTGACGGAGAGGAACAATCGCCTAATCAAAGAATGGTAGGCTGGTAAAGGAGGAAGCTCGGAGGAAACGTTACCGTTGATTCTGTTGGCCCGCCGCTGTTCGCCGCAAGGGGCAACGAAAAAGTCGCTATTCGAGCTATTGTGTGGGCGCGTGGCACGCTTGCCAGTCGATCAGGAGATTGGTCTATGAAGAGACCGACGGATGAGCACGCTCGAATTAGCGGAAGCTCGGAGATCGGCCAACCGAAAGTTTAAAAACACACAAGAAGCTTTTAGGGAACGATCAACTGCGAGCTTATCGGTTCGAAGGACTGTGTTTGAACCTGGTTCTAAGGTTAAATGCCGAAACCGGCGGAGCGTGGGGGCAACAGGACCCGGATCTAGGAAGCTCCTGGTCAAGTGGAGGGGATCGTATGTAGTAGGTAAACGTCGTGGCCCAGTGTACCTGAAAAATAATGAAAAAGGTCAACAATGAGTGCGGGGAAGTCAGCTTTGTAAATGGTGCGACACTCCGATCAGAAGAGGATGTACTTCATATGTGTCAACGGCACCGATGCCAGCACGCAGATCATCGAGAGAACGAAGAAAACCTGAACGTCTTTTATTACGACTGAAACAACCATTGAATGGGGAGGAGTGTAGTGAGGACAGGCGGTCGCACCATACTACTTACACCGCCATTCAGTTGCAGCATGGATCGAAATGATCGCGGGATAAATACTGGAGATATATGGGAAGGATCATTAGTGGGCAGCAACATGTACAATGGCTTTCGCCACATGACGGAACTGAGGCATGGTGTCCAAAGCGTCTGGAGCACGCTCAGACGAGTGTTCCAGTTGGTAGTCCCGTTTGGACGCTTAAGTCATGTATTGGTTTCCCCAAATGTACAACTTCTGTGCCATCCGCTTTTTGGGTACACAACAGTAGCATGCGAATGTGCGCACGAATGTACGAGATGTTGAGGAATATCTTACATTACTTATGTGTATTCGGGGATTTGATTTACTCTCGAATTGAACGTCACCAATATCTGGTAGCACCCTTCACATTCAGATGGGCTTTCCAGCATGCCTCTTTTGAAATTCAACACTACACTCTGCGTTCGCCCTCATTAGATCTCGTATGTGGTGCATAGCTTCGTCACGGCCGGGATCAGAACTCCGGGGTTATCGATTGGAGTTAACAGGACAGTTCCTATATGTACTCTCAAGACGGTCGGACAACCTGTTCACTACACACAAACGAAAGTGCTTGAGCGTTCGAATTTGATAATTCTGTACTGCCTAATTTGAGGTCAATAGCGCAGTGGTCAACATGGTTGCTTCATGAGAGAGTGGCCACGGTTCGTTTGCCGGCTGTGGCGAGGCTGGCACTGCTGACGATCTCTAATGAGAGTAAAACTCGTATTTATTGCTTTCTTTCGGAACATGAAGGTTAGAATATTTTACAGTTCCGTATCAGTAAATCAACCCCAACAAAACGCACCTTCGATTCCGGTTGTTTGGTCGAACTCTGGCCAACATTCACCCCGCCGGACAAGATAGTGGGATTTCGATTATGTTCCGACACCACAGTGCATGGAACCAAAGTTTATATTGACGTTTCCATATTCACAAAGGTTCATATTCATGATTTCCTGTCACCTATAATTTTATCTGCTTTTTAGTAGGTCCTCATGGTTGGCGCGTACTGACCGTTCAGTAGATTTCGTGGGTGGTTGGTGTGATAAGCAGTGGAAACCACCAAGCGCGCACCGACTGAATTTGAACTGTGTAACGGAGCGTGTTGCTATGTTCTGAGCACCATTTTGGTTTCTATTTATATAGGTTATGTGCGTGGTTTATTGGGTCTGGTGCTCTTGAATGTGTTGTCACCTTTCACCGGACTGTTACCGAAAACCCTACTTTGGAAGGATGCTATCACCCGTGTCTCCCTGTTGCCCCAAATTTGGTCCGGTGGCGGACATTCGGAGTAAAAACGGGCGGTGGGTATTCTACAGTTAGTTCGTATTGCGGTCCTCACAGTCTCTCCTCAGTCTTAGGCGTGTAAGAAGCGTTGTGACCGCGTTTAACTTCCTAGACCTTCATGAAAAACCTTCGGCAGTTTTCTTTGCTTATCGTTTTTCTAGTGGAAGTGGATGAACTCAGCTCTACAGGAGGTGAACTATTTACTGGCGCACTTAACGCAAACAAAACAAGTTACCATTGCAGGACGCAAGTAGTGCGAACTTATGTTGTTTCACTTAAGCGTCATTTGACCTCCAAGTAGCTGTTGGACGACGCCATTTCACCTGGTTCTAAAGATTCACCAGGCTGTTGCCGACTCTACCGCAGTTACCGCGCTCACAACAGCTGCACAAGCCAGAACAGGTACCCATGCTGCCCATCGGCGATTTTTCATTAGGACTAATACGCATCTCTCACATCCCGATTGCCTAGAATGATACACCGAACACAGCCAGTACAGCGCCCTTTGATCCTTCCGACTTCACAAAGGCATCTTACAGACTTCATAACGCAACCCAACCATTTCGGCACTTCATAGTTGAAGTACTACGCGAAGTCCATAGAACATTTGTCCACATCGATGATGTACTATTCGTTGGCCGCTTGAACGAGTAACATTTGTCTCATCTTCACGCTGTCTTTGACCGTTTCACGCGGTATGACGTTGAAGTCGGTACCCATGAGTGCGTCTTCAATGTTGTTTAGATAGATTTCCTGGAACATATTATTCATCAAACCGGGATCACAGTCCTGCTAGATAAAGTTGAGTCTATTTTGACTTTCCCGATCCCCAACGTGATGACACAACTTTGACGGTTTCTTAGAATACGCGACTGTTATCGGCGTTTTATCTCTCAACACGCAAATATTTCGAAGTCACTAACCTACCTGTTCGACTCAGAACACAAATCCACTGTATCTATGCCGACAGCTGAAGTAGCTTTCCTGATGGTAAAAGAAAGCGTTGTATCACGCCACGGAGTAAACTTTCGTTGGTTACAACCCAAAGCTCGTCACCTTCTCACGACGGATATATCGAACACCATCTTTAGTGCAGCCCTAGAATTTATAAACGTTGGGCAGCAATCTCTAGTCTTTTGCCTTCTCAAGATGCAACCAGTTCAGGAGAAGTGCAGCACCTTCGGACTTCAACTACCGGGTCTTCGTGTATCAATTAGCCAATTTCAACGTCATCTAAGACCAAAAGTGACCATGGAAACAGATTAAATATGAGCTACCTTCTAGGAGCGCTCTAAGCAATCTGAATTTTTTGTTGACGTCAGAGTCAAGGCACTGATGTGCCCCAAATTTGACTTCAGACTTGAGAACTGCAGTTAGGATTTACCCATCGTAATACAATCGCTACAGTCTTCTGTGATGTGTGTTGCAGACTCGTTTCCAGATTTTTCATCGAGGGCAAATCTGTTGTCGTCGTTGGGAAGGCACCACTGCTGTGAATCCTGCTTTTCACCACCCTTTAAACGGCCCTAAACATCTTGCTGGCCCGGAGACCCGAAACTCAATAAAGCATGCGGGAAGAAAACAGAAGTTGTAATGAAGGCAACTATAGAGATGCCGAGATTCAGCTTGTCACCAGCAAAAACGCGATACCGCCCGGGAACCCTTAGGACATGATTTTATTTAACTGTACAGAATTGCTGGCAATACCACCAGCACATTTTGAACACCACGACTACGGAGGATTGTCAACGTTATGTGATTTAACAAAAGTGGGAGAATGTCGCAAGTCAGTAAGCCTCTGGCGGCATTTGTAGTCTATGATGGCTGCTCCTACGCACTTTCGCTACCTACCAAAGATGATGTTCAAAAACGCTGGACACATTGAGAGTGCCCACGCGAATGCACATGATAGCACACTCTAATACAGCGCATGTAAGCGGAAACCAGATCTTTCACACCTGAAAATTTTGGTGGAAGTTACTTGAAGAACGACTTTAAAAAATTCGGACGTAGTCTAATCACACATGCAGTGCGAGATTCGTCCACTGATGTATCGTCTCCAGCTGATGACCTTTAACAGCAACGATTCATTAAAGACAAGCCTTTTCCGGGGAAAATTGTCTGTATTAGAGTGAAACGAATGTTCAGACCTAGCCGCCTTACTCATGGAGAGCGTTGAACCTCTTACGCGTGATATGTCCACTGCTTCTGAACGCCTAGCTGCGTCACAGGCCGTGTGCCAGAGGATAGTCGGGTCCACAGAACTCTCCTTAGAGAACAGAGACAGCTTGGGAAGTGAACATTTCCAATTTCAGCCCAAGAATAGGCTCTGTGAATGCAAAGATGGGAGCTATCCTCGGACCAACACCGACTATCGTCAGCCGGTTGCCGGCAGCGCGTGAGTTTTTGGACTGCTAGCTCGTGCGGACCCGTTGCTATTATGCAGATCAAAGGCAAAATCCGTGTAGAAACCTTCCACCTCCCGCCTTAATTATATTCATCCAATACTGTGATCAACATGAAGCCACAACTGTATTGTTTATCCACGAGCTCACTGGTCATTCAGGTTCTTTTATCTTGAATTCTTTTGAAACGTCAAAGTTCCAGAATCCTGTCATTTCGAAATGGTAGGAACTTCAAAGTAAAGCGCCGAAATGTGTTGAAACTTTTGCAGTTTGCGAGTGTTCTTGGCACAAGCAGTAGGCCCACAAGTTTCATATCAATTGGCAGGCCAGATAAACGATGTGACTGGTGAGTGTGAGAGCGACTGCTTCGTATGCTGTTTGTAGTGACTCCATCAAAAATATAGTAGGCGTGTCTAAAATTATGAGAACGCTGAAACCGCCACGGTGGGGGGCGAACGGGCTCATTATCCCATGGCTGGGAAAACTTTCCTGTCACTTAGAAGCCACATGCATACCCGGATATCACCAATGTAGACAGAAGTGGTGGAGACTCAACAGTAATGTGTTATCCACTTTAACAATGATCTGGGCAAACCCCTCACTGCCACGTGAATTAGGCTGCTGAGTAAGCGACTCCAAGTGGGGCCTTCAGAAAACCCTACATCCTGTTGCATCGCAAGTCAAAATTGTCAGTCAGAAACTGTGAGTGGCAGCCCTCAAGTCAACCCTCTACAGCAACACAAACGACTGAGAATTGTCGGAATTGTCCGTTGCACCAACGAACGAGTCAGCCCATTGTCACCACCTTCCTCTTTTGCTAATCATTACCTTTTCTTCAGATCAGAACGACCAGTGAAATATACGACTTTGGCGTCCACGCTCTCCGATAGACAAGTAATCAGGCGCCCCTCAAATCCGGATCTGCGTATGTGCCGTTGTTGAAAGGCGCCTTCACGGCCCTAGCATTGTCCTCAACGGGACTCCCCTTTCTCATAATGTGGCCTGCTCGCGATTGGTTCTCAGGTTCTGGTCACGAGGAAACTGGGCTTTGTGACCAAAATGGAGTGTGGATCGCACTGGTCTCTAAGACAGAGCTGCTGAACTAGGTCCCACTGCGTGCTCTTCAGTATGTAGTGAGGTTTACTACTTCAGACAAAGTCTGTGAACAAAAGCCATAAAGACGTTCCTGTCCATCACATGCGCACATATTCCGACAGACAACAGTTGGTATGTCGTCAAACACTCATTCCGCGGTGTCCCCCTTGAACTGCAGGGAAACTAAATACTCGGACGTCATCCTGCTTGTTGATGATATTAAAGCGAAACTCGGTCATCGGACACCAGAGAACAAGCGGCTGGACTGTGCGGCTGATGTCCATGCGCGGTGCACAGACAGTGGAGACCGGTCGTCACAGCTACGCGCACGGATTACATATGCCGAATAGCACATTCTAGCGCAAACGACGGGGATGGGCCGAGTAGAAAGCAGACTGTGCAAATTAACCGTGAATTCAGATTAATCATATTGCATTCGGCCGTTGGTGACGTCATTCCGTTGAATCTTGTCGCCCACTCCGGAATAATCACCCTGATTCGCATTCAAAGTTTGTTGCCGTCCGCCACGTTTTCATGTTCAGTCAGAAAATAAATGCCCGCAGACATGAAGTGCTTGGCTGGAAGTTAAGCGACTGCATACGACATTAAACAGTTATAAGTTAAACTGCCCTGCCCACAGCCGTTAAGTGGTCCAGATGAGACTAGGGAGGAAATAATAACAGCCAGGCAAACCTCTTATAAAGAGGTCCGTGCTGGAGGATCCCCATAAAATTTTCAAACCTGCACCTACCTTGTTTCATTAGAACTTGTAGACAAACGTCGTCTGATCCCCCTGATCGAATACAATCAAGACAGCCACTGATTGAAACACGAATCCATGAGCAGTCCGCGTAGGAACCGTGTGGCTCGTTCCTCCGAGTAAGCCAATGAGAATGAGAGAGTGTCTCTATTAGAACGCAACAAAAAGCTGTTTTATTTACCGGTTTGTTGTCGTACTGGTCGTCGGCCAAGTATTAGACTTTTGTGAAAAATTCGAAACTGCTTGTTCCCTTCAGAAGTTTGAAAAAAACCGTTAGAACACGAAGGCTGGTAGATGCAAGCATTTCGTCTTGACTACTGAGCACAGAATTTACGATATCTTGAAGCGGGTTTCATATGTCGAGCAGTTAGTTGGCAGAGTGGATAGTCGATCGGTGGGTCAGGGAAGGTCACTAAGTCCAGGGAAGGGTTATTTTCACGAGCAATTGGTTTTGAGCACACAGTTCCGCCTTCAGTCAATTGATTGTGATCGTCTCAGAAAACCGCAAGAATCTTGGCTTGGACTGACGTAATAGGACTCCGAATGCAAAAACTGTGTCGACAACGTGACCAGTGCGCAGGATGTGGCTTGCGAAAAAGACGGACTGTGAAGTTAGTTTGCGGCAGCTACTTGGTAGATGTACTGTGCTATTTGGAATTCACATCCACTTGACTGGACCAGGTGATTTGCTAGTGGATGTTGGGGACTTTACGGACAATTGTGTTGCTCCGAACGATCCGCTATTATAAACCGAAGTGATTTTAAGGTTCGAGATATTGAAGGTAGTATGTCCTCGGGCTCAGAAATTCCTTCCTCAATATACTGTAGAGATTTTGGTGACAGCCTATTGTCCGGGCTTACCACACTGCTCTGTTCTATCTTGGGGTGCTGAAGAGGTGCATTATGTGAGCTGTCAATCGGCAATCACTCCCAGCTGGAAATAATTTGTCAGAACATCACTTGGCCACTGAAACTGCTCACGGGTCCACAGTGTGGCGACTTATGAAAAACAGACAGGGCCAGATAACAGAAGAACAGGCGGGTTTAGTGTCTGATTGCGGGAGTATCCATCATATCCAGATGCTAGTGTGGTGATATTAATTTTAGCGGCCAGTGGCAGTGATATTTTCCAAATCGGGCTCTGCTTTTAACTCGACCGCCCAATAAGCAATCTGTGGCCCTCCCCGTGGTGATAGTGTCATAGTGAATAATGTTAAGTTGTCAAAGTAGTTGCATGCACGCTGTGAAAGGGGGGCGCGAGTTCATGAACAGTTATCTCCGGCGTTCCCCACATGAAGTACCGTTCGACAGGCCTCCCTGACCTTTCCCGTTCTTTTTCATCTTGTGAGATGTGAAATTTGGTGGGGGGAAATCTGAAGATGCTGGGCATCTCTGAGTGGAACCTGTTGATCTCAGACGTCTATTGGTTGTTCATGCAACGGTTAGTTCAATGGCAACGTTCTTCAATAAGCTGGATCCAGGATAGTGTCGTCGGTGAGCGACATGCGTCTTTAATTTCTTAGCCCGTCGAGCGATCGATCCGGATCTGAAAGGGTAGACGGACTCAAAAGTTATACACGCTTGCTGCTCATACGCGACTATCCTGGATCCGGCTTATAGATAGACGTTGCGAGTAGACCAAGTGTTGCTCGAACAACCACTAGACGTCCGGGATCAAGAGTGCTCAATGTTTAATCGACCAAATATACAAGTTCCGAGGTTAAAGGTTCACGTGAATATAGTCAAACGCATCAGCGGCGTAATGGCGAGACGGTTCAACACACATGAAACCGGGGTACACACAAATAAAGGTTCTGTAAGGAAAAGTGAGTGAGAAAAATAACGCGGAAAAAAGTTTCCAAAAGTAAACGATAGCAAGATTTAGTAATACATCAAGATTATCATTCACGGCAGTAATGGTTTTTCACGCGCTTAACTTGGATGGTCCTGTCAGTCTGCAAGAAATGCTCATACCAATCGTCGAGCACTCAACGCAAGCATCTACACAAGCAGAGCCTCTGACATCTAATAAACTGGCTGATAGTGAATATGCGAACAACGTTACTGTACTCAGGCCTAAAGTGAGCACATTGACCGTGGTGGATCAATTGAATCATACAGGTGATCTGTGGCTTATGCGCTTTTGAAATGTGGGGTGATGTTAAAAGATCAGGTTGGCATTGTCCCTGGTCTGTTGTAATACTGGAAGGCCGCTGGAGGGTGTCCCCCGCCTCATCTAACTGAATGGTGTCGTTTGATCAGCTCGCACTATTGTTGGTTGTGATCACTAGATCAGTAAAAGTACGTGGTGCGCTCGGTAGTCTAGGCGCGGATTAACAGCTCCATTTCTAGTGCGTTTCTGTTCGGTTATATCCTGCAGCTCATTGACTTGGCTGATTCGTAAGATAGATTCGCACAGACTGTCGGATTTTGACTGCCATTTCCTCCGCCAGTCAGCGTGCATCGAGTGAACTGACCTTGTGGAAACTTCGACAGCTCGTCGGTGCATGTTTTGGAGAGGTGCGAGTTCGCAACTTATAATCCAGGTAGTGAAAGTGCACAGTCATATATAGTACAGTTAAGCACTCTGTATACTAAAGGAACATCTAACGCGCTGTGCACTCTTTAATGTAACTGCCAATGGTTTGAAAGAGACGCAGGACGACCAGTTGGGTATCTAATCAGGGTTACGAAAGTTCTAACCCTCCACTTGGTTAGGAAGTTTGCGACTATCCTTACAGCTCGACGAAAACTCTCCGTGACATGGAACCACATCTCGTCAGTGGCAAGCCTGCAGCCGCAAAGCTACTGACTCCTTTGTTTTGGAAAATTTATTCATTTTTTCCATTTGCCTTCTTTCTATTTGTCACACGCTCATTACTAAACAACTTCGTGTACCACTGTTATGACCAGAGACAGCCTTAGCCGTTAAACCTACAGATGCGGTATGAAGCAGAAAACAGCAAGGACGAGGAGTGTCCAGTATCTGTTAGGCTCCAGTAAGAAAGCCGGGAACGCCTCACGAAAGTGGGCTCTATTTTCAGCGTCTGAATACCTCGAGCCAAAGTTACACGCTGGCCATCAGGCTGTTGAATATAGCCTAATCTACCGCCCGCAAATAAGACATGATCTGGCAGACAGTGGGCGGACTTCGGTAAGATGTGAAGGAGCTAACGAAGTCTGCTGGGGGTAACCGTTATACTCAGCAGTCGGCAGGGTCCATTCTTCCTGAAGACGTGTTGGGGAAACCCACCACCACTGAGACGGTATTCTCACCACACCCTGCTAACAGGTTGGAAAGACTGGTGATTGTAAGCACATACTCTGTGGACGTCCTGCAAGTGAATGGACCAAGTTTCGCAACCACACAATAAAACTGTTGCTGAAATAACATTACGCAGCCGGGCTTCCACAGAAAATGTAGCATCATGACGTAATATGGCAAACACTAGCTGAGCCTTTGCTACGTGATTAGTAACCTCGTCATACACTCGTTCAGAGCTAAAACAACCCTCTAGGCACCCGAAGTTCTCGAACGCTTCCAAAAGCCTAATACCGAGGGTGAGAGCAGGGGCTGAGTTCTACAAACCTCGCAAATGCACACTGCATCAGGAGTGTGCAAAGACCATACCAACATAAGAACTGAAGCCTACTACTTTTCCCAGGCCCACCAGGCATCCAAACGCACATGGGGCCAGACTGTTCAAGTCTGCCACAGAAACAACAGTAAGGCATCGGACCTTTGTTCACGAGTCCGTGATGTGTTATAATAGACGGTAGTTGGTCCGTAATTATCGAAAATCCTAGCGCGACCAACTTCGAATATGGGACTTAAATTGGCCGCCTCCCAAATCGTGGGAAAAGAACTTTGTTTGAACGATTTAGCAGTTAGCGTGATCAGAAGGCTAGCAAGCTTTTCGATACCTGAAGTAATACGGAAGGAAGTTCGTACGACGTAGGGGAGCTGTTCGTTGGGTTACGCAGCCAGGCTGGTACAGTTCGTGGGAGCGCTTTGCCGGTGGATGCACCATATGGATGGAATACAGTTCATTCGGTGACTGTCGCCATAAAAGGCGATGTGACAATGCTGGAACAGTATCAGCTGGCGCACTAACAGATTCGGAGTCGGTGCCTTTAGTTCCTCGTTGATGAATTATCCAAGAAACGCCGGCTCTTGTTTCGCAAGTAAGGGACAAAGGGAACAATATTTTAGGGTAGGAAGTGAACCGGCATGTAGGCCATTGCTGGTAGTAGAAGTGGCCCTCCCGAATAACATCTGCGCATCCATTTCACGGGCATAGAAGTCCTGAACGGAATAATTTCAAAGTATCCCAACCCTTCTGCTCGCTCTGCTACGACTTGCCTGAACCGTAGCAAAGTTGATTGGGAGCCTTCAAGGCTTTTTATATAGATTGGGACATGCTACCTTTAACATTTATTCGGAGAACGCCAGAAAGCTTCATGTGCAAACCATCGACTGGAAGGGATGAGTTAAGGGTTTCCCAAGTCGGTAACCGGAAGCCGGATCTGAAACGCTACGCATTCTTTTGCCCAAAATGCCTATGGAGATTTTCAACTGGGTGAGAGACGCATTGTTACATATAAACGTAACCGTAATCATCAACTCTCATGAGGGCTGCTACTCTTGGGATACTGGCAGTCAAGTTCTTACTGAGCATGGAAATCCGGTGAATAGAATCTGAGTATCCTGACAAAATTCCGTCGTAACTAGTTGGCACATCGTTAGAATTTTGCAGATACAACAGTTATCAAAGCAGAACTCACATAGTTTCTCACATTCGAATGGGTCCAGGAACATCTTCAACAGAATAAAAAGTGGCTCCAGAGGTCGCAGTGGAAACTGGTTGGAGAGTTGACGCAAAAGGCGCAATTTTCAAGCTGACGAGTGGTCAAAAAGATTAATGAGCTTCACCAAGAAATTGCTAACCGAATTCCATGTTGACAATATCACGAGTGCGTATTTCAAACCGCGGTTTCAAAAATATTCAGCGACCTGAAGACAACCTTGGTCTGCCTGCTGTGCAGTGTAGGAAATTCTACTTGGAACATTGGTTCACACTATACACAGGGTCGTAAGGACCTCTGACTGGAGTGGGCTATCCGCATGCGACCGTGGTTATTTGTTCGCATGCGCGGCCTATACGTGCAGACAGTCCAGCTCACTGCTAGCTTGTTTACACCCTCGACGGTTGGATCCTGAACATTCATTGATATTGCCGCCTACCGGTGTCACCGAAAGTAAACGGAGACTTACTGTAACTTAGGCATAAGGTAGTCTGAATCTCTCAGTTATTCGTGTTAGTGCTGTCGTTCTCAATTTGCGTCTGGCACACACAGCGTTTATTTCGAAGTTCAACACATGTCCACATTGGAAAAACCAGGATGTCTTGCTGACCATGTTTGGAAACCTAAAGGACGTTTAACAAACTGTTCAAATTTAGAAAGGCATAACACAGACCACATGTTAAATGCATTGTTTGTCGCATATCTCACGCTGTACCGAACTTCTCGGGCTCAGTTTCCAAACCGGAGGTTCGGAGAGCTCGTGGAGTTTCCCTTCGTGGCGTACAATCCAAAAAGCAGCGGGCTGCCTCGGATGGTCCGTACTTCCAACAATTTCTCCGAGGTAGAACAGATAGGCTTCAATCTCGTTCGGCCCCGCTGCACAAGGTCTGCAACATCAGCGCTCCTGATGATCAGCCGTCGGCAAGGAAATCGAGTCAACGTGTAGTTGTTAGGCTTAAGGTAAACCTGACTGGAGAAATATGATTCCGATATCTGTAGCCGTCAGTGATACACAGGCTGAACTTGGATTCAAATATCTCCCCTTGCCACAAGTCAATTCACCTCTGTGAATGAAAAAAGTCGTTTACTTTTTATTGGAACCGGTGAATGTGGAATTTCTGAAGTCATTGGCGATGGTGCATAGATCGGTGTTCATTCACCGGAGTCATGCCGACAAATCACGTAGGCACGATCGCAGCGAACTTTTCGTTCGTTACTTGTCATGGCCAACGTTCACGCGCGTCGAATTTAGGTATCCGTCACAACCTTCGTTGAGTCCTCATTGTGGCAGACGTCCAGATGTCACTGATAGGATTTGACGGCTACGACGCGCCAAGGGGTTCTTGAACAGGGTGACTCCAGTCAGTCCCGCTCACCCTCCCATCGTTGCGAATATATGCACCACACTCGTCGAGAGGTTTCCTGTCACTTTGAGACAGTCAGCTCTGCGTTCACCAGAACTTGGTGCAAATGGAACGGAGTTCCGGTCGCGTCATTCGATTGCCACCTCTGGTATCAGTTATTCATGTTTGTGTTCATCAATATTCGGTCGTAGCAGTAGTTCACATATTTTCGCACCAAAACGCGTTGTTGAGGGAAGGTGCCGTGGGATGTTGTGTCGAGACAAAAACCAGTTTGTTTCTGCTGCCAGCCTCCAAACTCATCCAGCGTCTAAAGCGCTGTTTCCGCATGCCACACTACCCATAGACAGGAAGTTGGACCGAATAGTGTAAGTGAAATTAATTCAATCGGCCAACTAGTCGACATGGGCTGTGCCCGTTGCTGTAATCAAAGTAAGAGACTGCATCGCCTTTATCTATGCCGATTTCTGCACTTATCCAACAGGTGCGTGTGGTAACCGTTAGTGTTCGTCGACCCTCTCAGAAGATCCATCTGCTAGGCTGAATAATGGTGCCTATTTAACAAAACAGGTAATGGTTCATGTCCTAATACAACCGGTCAGCGGTTGAAGGTGAAGACTGTTTCATCCATCTCTCAGCAGGTCTTGGACACGATGGTGATTGACATATCACGAACAGCACACCTGGATGACGTCATCATGATGGACTCGGACGCTGATCAACTGGTGAGTAAGCCAAATGAAAGACTATCCAGGGCTAGTGCACATTTTTGTGAGCACCATCGAATACCTTGAGAAAATCGTGACAACATTAGGTGCCGTCCAGACTCTGGTATCATAGAAGCTATCAATATAATGCCATCTTCGAACTAAGCCCACTCATTCTGCCTACTTCTGGGCCTTGTGAGCCATTGAAGTATTTTCTTGCTGCCTATGTGTCGCGTGGAAGCTTTCTTGAACAAACTCGTAAAAAATGAATAGGCACAGTCTTCGGCACTAGGGTGCGGACAGGCTTCCGAGGAAGTCACGTGAACGTCCCTATCAGACATATGACTGGCACATTATAATCCACACTAGGCGCATCAAACTGGGGGTCTGGAGGAGCAATTTGCTGCGTATCCCTGAGTAGATCAATGAAGGTAGTTGAGCATCCGGCCAGATCATTTTTCATTGCCGGAACACATTGTAGTCATGTTGACAGTGATTTTCTTGCCATCGGATTCACCGCCAAGAAGTTTCACAACATGCTTTTCAGGCCACACTTTCTACTGCTAATGGATCATACACCACCAACAACAGTATTTGGTTTGCAAGAAATCCTCCTTGTAGGCAGAGCGAGTCAAATACCATTCCGCTTCATGGCGTCGCTGGAGTGGGACTGATATGAGAATTCTGTTCGGGACGTCAGACGCGCAAGTTGGGGCGTTTTCTCGGTGGCTTTTACAACGCCTCTATACGTAGTCCGGCGAGATCGTACAAGGTGAGTGAATACCATTGCACGCAGCTTTCCAAGTCTGGCCTCTACGGCGAGTGCAAACATTTTGTACAACCTTGTAGTTCACAAGGTTGCAACCCCTGAAATTTGCACTGTTTCAGCGGACCAGGGGTCGTACCAAATAATCTCAGTTTGTGCTATCGGAAAACTTCATGTCCAACACCCAGGAATCAGTCGAATATGGGCCCTTGCACTCAGTTACGTTCATTGGTCGGGAGTGAACAGTGAGTTGAGTGAATTAGCACGCGCACGTTCAACCTGTGTTTCATTTTCAGAGTCTCTGTGCGAATAGCTTCCGCACACCTGACTGGCCGTAATAGCTCGAGGGTCGCTCAAAAATGCCGGTTTTACAGGACCGCCGAATAGCCAAATGTCTCTGACCACCTTGGACTTCTAAAGTGAACAACCTGAAGTCATCATGCTGCCAAGCACTGCATCGGAGTTGACGATCCACAATTGGCGTCCAGGAATCATGTCAAAAGATAGAGGTAAGTGGTTAACCTCTAATCTCCCCTGTATCCGAAACGAAGTCAACCCATCAGATCGTCACCCTTCAGTTCTTCTTCGAACGGGCAGGCGGAACAACATGTGGACGTGTTGAGACGAGCGCTGCGGACATCCAAAGGAAAGGGGAGAGATGTGATAGTCAGGAAATTTTCTCTTGTGCTGCGGAGCAGGCATCAATTCTTACTTATCAACTACAATGCCTATCGTGAAGACGGTACCTAGTCGAAAGCGCCGATTACCGTTTTAAGACAGCAGACCGAGCGTGACCTATGGTCGTCACGGAGGAAACGAAAGAGTAATTCCAAATGCAGCGTGACTCACTGTTATAAGCAGTTCAGCTCACGGAAGCTGTGCTAGTTTGAGACTACGGTGACATCCGAATCAAGTGGCCACACTGAGGGGTTTCAGGTGACAGGCAGACTTGATAGGTAAGGTTAAGGTCGGTACACTTGTGCGCCTGACAGACCGGCCAAAGCCTTATAGCCGTTCGGCGGGATGCGCTAGGAACCGAATTCATCTGGGAAAGGTCGTTTGGCACGGTCGATCTTCAGAAGAACCGTGATAATCCGAGATTGACAAAAGAAACGATCCTCAGCCATGTTCATTTGTACTGAAACGTTGGAAGTATCAAGCAAAAACGCCAAATCGCCCGTTGCAGACCAGCTTCAGATATCAGTTCAATCCGGCTCACTTTGGTTCGTAAGACTCACAAGTTCTGGTGGTGTCCAACCTCTTATACTTGGTAGCATCAACGATCTACTTTACTGAAACACTTGGAGAATCCAAAGGTTCTACTTCACTTTAGTTAATAGGATCACTTCGACGGAACGATGTGTGACTAAAGAGCCCTTAGCTAATTTGGCGTGCTGGATGAGTGTACACTTGTTTAATGTCAGGTCTACTGCCACCATGAACCCAAAAAAACAGATAAAGCTGAAACAGTCAGTCAACTGGCAAAGAATCAGAGACACGCACAAGGAGGAAGATAGCAGTACAAAGTTTCGGGACAAAGACCACCACCAAGACTATCATGGTTACGGTATAAACACAGGATACAGCGGTGAGTCGCAACATTTGCAACGCAAGCAACGGAACACACCTCCGTCGACTGAGAGCCCTCTGGTTAGAAAGAATCCGGTCCACATGCGCTCTTGTTCTACTCTTCAGCCAAACCTCGAAACAGTGGCAAATGGCCGCCCGAATCATATGTCAGTATACAAAACAAACCCGAAACCTGCACAAAATGGCAGGTATTCAAATCGCCGAAACATGGGGATTCAGTTTTGTCGGAGAATAGAAAGAAGTTTTGAGAAATTTTGCTCACCCCGAAACCTAGCAAAAGGAAGGTGAGAAAAGCACACCATGCTCATACGGGGGAGCCCAAACAAATACCAGGAACACCACCAGCCAGCCCCCATTAATTCGATCTTTGTGATGGCCACGGCTAACGCGGGTGGTGGCTTCTCTCAAAGCTTCACTGTTGGACATGCGGAAACTGTACTCGGATGTTCTGTCTGGCTTGCTCTGTGGCAAGATGCGCTTCGATTTCGAAGAGTCGAATGTGCTTTAGGAACAAGCAGGAACACCCTCTCGTTTGAGAACCTCCTGAAGTGGGTAAAAGTTTTATTCAGATTGCCTCTTCTAACCCACTGTCAAGTAAAAAGTGGATGTTTTTCAGCCTTTAAAAGTACTCTATTCCCTCAAACTCCACGGAGAACTTTTTGAATATGCCGCATTAACGGTAGTACCGGCTTACCATTTGCAGAATTCCATGGCCGTATGTAATACTCGAGTTTTGGCTGGGCGTGTGTTTTGTACGAAAGCTCAGAACTTCTGGCTCTCGTGATGCAACAGTTTTTGCAGCTAGTAAAACACCCGGTTTGCTTTCCTGATGGCTGTTACACGATGCGTGGAAGCTGTGAAGATTACGCCAATCTAGATTCCTAATTACTTGAGTTCAACAACCCCTTACATTTCAGCAGGACCTTTGGCATATCCTGTACACCCAGGTCATCCTTCCGTGTCAACTTCCGGTAGTTGTCTGCAGTTGTCAGCGTTTATTTGTATGCATCTCTCAAAAGAACATTGGCACAACTCACCTCGTTCTTGCTTCATGGAGGTAATCATATGACAACCAATCACCCACACCATTCACAGATAAGTCACACTCACCGGGAGGCCTGCGTGCTAAAGCATTTATGTGCACCAGAAGAAGTAGCCAGTCCGTAGCCGAGTATTGGGGAACTCTACTACATGCGAGCACCACAAGTGGCCCATTAATCTCCAGTGCATGTAAGGCACCTGTCAGAAGTTTAGGCACGAACCAATTTTATTACACCTGAAGCCACGTTACAGGCCCCTAGGTACAAGAGTAATAGGCGTTGATGAGTAAGGTCAAGCGTCTTCCTAAAATCTGGGTAACGTGCCTCAACTCGTTTGCCCCGACCTAGTCGTCGTGCTGCCAAATTTAGGGAAGACAAATATGTTAGACAAGATGCTGGTTCCGTAAGTCTGTGCTCCTTCGACGGCAGAACCCCTTTTTTCCCAGCTTGTCTGCAATAACCAGTTACCTGAAATTCAACACCACTGATGTAGGGCATAAGGGTGGAAAATTCAAGACCCCCATTCCCCATCCTATGAACAGAGGTGCCTGTATCTAATATCCAGTCCTTCGGCAACCCTGACTAACTCATCGACGAAGCAAACATCCTGGCAGGCTTGTATAGCAAGGTCTCTGCAAATGGACCGATGCTAAGTGATACTGCTGTTTCATTTCTGTCTATATTGTGCAGCAGATTTTTCACCTTCCATGCTGAGGGGATATCTCTAGGCCTGTTGGTATTTTGCTTGTCACTAGGCGTAGCCGTACATCGCTTTCCAATGTTCTCTATTGTACATCTTTCAAAACCGGAGGGGTTTTTCTATCTTCTCCCAACTTGCTACCGAGTGGTTCCGCCGGTTTCTCTTGGCATAACCCGCTTTGGACGATACGTGATTGTAATAGGTATTCCGGTCGGAGGTGGCCTGTCCAACTGAATACCGTCCATGTTCCGAGTGACATTCCACCGTAAGCACGCCAGCTGTGCGTCTCGCCTGTTTATGTCACAGAGATCTTCGGTAAACTCCTGTGAATAAATCTCCCTTCGAGGCTTTGTTCATAACTTTATGAGCATCAGCAGCCATTCTTTCGCAGTGGCGGCGGGCGTTAAATCTTAGCGCTCTTCAGTCTGTTGCCAACACTTGCGAGACGTGCCACCATTCAAGTTCACTTATGCTTCGCTCTCTTTCCCTGTTCATGACAGGTGGTGTGCTCTCCGCAGAAATTATATGCTGCTGTTTTATACCATCGACGCTATTTATCCGGTGGTTTTGAACTCCAGATTATCAAGTTAATTTCAAACTTTCATGACCACTAGATATTGCACAGTCACTAACTACCCCAACTCTCTATTCGTGAGTTGGCTGACATACTGGGCAAAAGCTCCGGCTTGAATAAATGTCAGACCTTTCCAAAGGGCTCCCTTGGTGTATTTCCGTCAATGTGATCAATTTCCGTTGCACATATACCACCAAGGAAAGAAATGCCACTGACTTCGACAGCCCACTGTTCATGAAATACGACCGGTTTCCCATCCTCCTGTATTCTCCTCAGGCATTCTTACATACACTTGTAGAAAGCGTGGCAATTTCTGGCGCCCCAGCAAAGCCTCTGACTGCGTACACCTTGAAGAATACCAATATAATATCGCAGATTTTTCGAACAATTTTAGTTACCAAGAGAAGCGCACCCCCACGTACCCTGCCGTCTTGTCTGTCCACGCAACATCAAGTACACTGCTGCGGTCATGGTTTTTCAACCTCCATTTCTGACCTGAGCCACATCTTGGTAACTGTTGTCGGCAGAACCTACCATGGAAGGTTTTGGCTCATCTTACTTGCTTTGAACACAACACTTTCGCACAGTTCACATTCATACCTGCTACTCTAAACTCAGTTACATCCAATTTGAAACTGCACAGGTGGGCAAGCTCGAGCTCATCTCCTTCGACAAAACTTGGAACGATCCCTCAAGCGTGCCTAATTTTCCACAGTACAGTCGCAAACCGCCAGCTATTCAGATTACCGGCCTTTCAGAGGCGAAAGATGAACCGAGTTTCATACACGGGCTCAAGTGAAGCCTTATTCTTTACCAAATACAATGAAAGCTTCCTACTTCTCTTCCGCAACGTGGTCCCAAATATCACAGTATTCTCATCGATCTCATAAAAACCTGGCAAATACCTAGAATTTCTTTGATCGGAAACACTATCAACTAATATCTTGTTCCCTTTCTACACTGGCGCGGTTTCCCACAGATTTTGGAAATGGTTGGATGGTTCTGAAACCTTTTAGCTTAGTGATATTTTCTTACTCGGGTGGGTTGTTGGCGAAAGCCAGAGGCAGAGTTTTGAGTGTTCGGTATACTAGCTGATGCGCTGCATAGAACATTAAAACCAGCAACTTTGAAGGGAGTGACCAGTATGGCTGATCCTAGCCGGATATTTAACCTCTGAAACCAAATTTGGGGTGGAATTCTCCGGAGCTTCAATGGTTGCCCGAAGGTATTTGCTGAGTATGATACGGTCAATCCGATGGCTTCTTACATTCTCAGGAGTTTTGGTACAAGTCGTCCTTCCTGAAAGACCATTTCATTCCATAAAACACTGGAATGTGGAAGTTTATACTGTTAGGCGTGATAGCGCTCAAGCGGAAGAACAGGTACGGCGTCTGGGCCAATCCAGAAAATGATGACCGCAGCGAGCCCAAGGACAAAACATTGAATGGGCGGATAATAAATGCGCGAAAAACAATCTATAAATTGCAGACGCCGTGGCTACAATTCAGTCAGCCATTTTGTGTACCAGCCTTAAAAAGGTGTCCCTTAAAACCATCCCTTCTGGCCTTAATAAGTAACGATTTGTACGGGTGATCAGGCGCGTGTATGATCAGAAAGGCGACAGTTGTGGCACTTCAGTCCGGCGGGGATATAGTAAGCGAATTTTCAGTCGAGTGAGACGCTCATTACAGAGCGTGCGACTTGGTTTAAAAAAGGTTTTAGGAGCACGCCGTTAAGTATTATTGACGGAAAAATTGGCACCTGTTGAACAAACTGTGACCAAGTCGCAGACCCATTTTTAAGTTGAGGCCAAATGAAGCCATCGTAAGGAAGCCTGAATTAGGAATGATTAAATCGCCTGAAAAGTCACCCGAGTAGCGCTAAATCCTGACCAGCCTTTTTAGCTCGTCAGCACTCACATCTGGAGCAAGCGGACGTCCTTAAATTAAACTCCACAACTACCAGGTGAAGATGGTGGTCATGTCAATATTGTACATATATATAGTTGTCAAGTGGCGAATGTGCTAGCCCATTTATTTACCCAAGATAAATTAAAAATGTCATTCTGATAATTATACATTATAAAATGAACAGTGGGTCTATCCACTGGCCGCTAAAATTTGACCTTATCCACAGACGGTGGAACGGAAGAAAACGGCGATGGAGAAAAATTACCGACGCAAATGTGGAATAGAAACTGGCTAGGGAATGAAGTCTGAGGCACACCGCTGAAGCTGTTTTGGCGATTGGAGTATGTACAGTTGAAGCATACGCGATGAGGTTGATCCACATTACGTGATCACGACCACCTGGGAATGTTACTTTCCACTAAGTGATGGTGTAGAATGCTAATCAGAACCCAGTGGTTCATGTGGTTGAGGGTTCTGGCACACTTAAAGCCAATAAAAACAACACAAATGGCCCCTCTTTAGCTGAATTCGTCCATTGTTCGATGGCTACCGATTGATTTGTCGCGTGAGAACCATCCCTTCTAATCACGTTTTGAGACGTTAGGAGAAGATAAAAAGCCGTGAGTGAAACTTAGTGAGGGCTAGGAAAGCTATCTTTAAGGCGCAGAAGGTTCTCTAGCATGCACGCAAACGAACTACGCACAGTGCAGTGCAAAGTAATTTAAACGGAGTGTTTGTTACTGATATTTTGGGTGCACAAGAATATTTCGTAGATATCAAAACTTTGAGTAAGTAGGAACTTATTTTAAGCATCACTTTTTCTTTTGATGGCTATGGTCACTATGCTGCCTGTGCGTGGTTTCGAACTACTAGGATTCAGTGCACTTTTCTCTATTGCTTTGTGTAGCGCTGCATTAACCTGGTCACAGTGCTCATATCCTGAGTCACAGGTTTTGGCCACTGGGTGGAAACTATGAATTTATTCACTTACATAAATTATTTTCTGCGGAAGTCTCATCGAATAACGTCTCTGAGTTGTTGCATCTCCCTTGTATGGATGAATAGAACTGTGTGACGCAGTGCGTTTGCGAGGCCAAAGAATGATGTGTGCCACAAATCTGACTCTTGCATGAGTTTTTTACCGAAATAAAAACTACAGCAATCATCAGCTGCTCGAGTGTAACGGTTTGAGATTGGAGGTTGGGAATGAATGCTTTTCAGTGAAAGAGGGGAAATTCGCCACTCCAACGGGGTGACGCCACACCAATTTGTTTGACTGAAAAGTAGTGGCAAAATTTGCAGAGAACTGTCTTGAAGCGACAGTACATAAACAGTGCAAGTAGCACTTTCAAGAATGAGGAGTTTGATAGATGAGTTTTCCCCGTGTGATATAGGTTCAAAGAAAATTCAGTTATTTATCACGTACGCTGTTGCCTATAAGTAACAAATCGCGGTGTACAAGCGTATTGAACTATATTGGGCTTATGGATGACCTACGCAACTTACTATCTTCCACACGTTCAATAAGTTATCTACAGTTCGCCCAACACAGTTATCAAATGTTGTCAAATACAGCTCGCATTTTTGGTTATGTAGCTTTCCCGAAACTACAAATAACTCTGTTTATTTCGTTTTTTTCCTTGCTATTAGTGAGTGCCAAGAGATGAGCTTTGAAGGAGATAGCTTGTGCAGTGTTACTTCACTTTCAGCAGCCCGTTGCGTCTTACGTTTTTTTGAACGGACAAATGTGACGCACAACTAACCCCACTATGGACCACATGTTTCAAGCATATATCGTCATCAGTAACGACGTCCCCATTTCAATTCCTACTGCTCAATCTCATTTTAACCGCTGAACATCATTTCCAACTGACGTGGCACGTGCCGCTCAGTAAAGCACTAGGAGGAAGCAAACAAGCTGATTGTGTGCGCAAAAATCCGAAAGCAATCAATGCAACAAAATAAAAACGGACCGATTCGAAAATAAAACAATAACACGCGAAATTTTCTGTATACAGTGCCGTAAATTAGTGAGTTTGGAAATACCAAGACGGTCTTGAAAAATAACCGAAGAATCAAACCGTTTATGGACAACAGCATTTAATATGCAGTAGAAGAGTGTGTATACGATCCACCCTCGTCTGTTGACGCTAGGTAACGAATAACTCAATGAAGTGTTCAGATCACTTTTGGCCCCAGACCACGGCAACGAATGGTAGCTCATATACGACTTACTTATTAGAAACCGGATAGAAGGCGACTTTTCGAAAGTGATCATAAGAAAGTAGATATTAGTGACTGTGAAATGGCATTGTTTGAATTGATTACTGTGTCCCATCTTGGAGGAGGCGCTCACACCTATTAGTGATACATATGTTTCCAAAACGTCCGTGCGGTGCTGTCGGGTGAGACACCGCTCACGACCGGCGTGCAAAACGGCCAGTAAGAATCAACAGAATGGTCTTACTGCTTTTGGAGTATTCGGGTTTGTTACGTGTTTATACACCTACTTAAATTGGGCTGGTGGGTGGCTAAAAGTTTTGCGGTTTACCTTGCTTTTTTCACGTGATAAGTGATGTTCGGTCCACACACGTAGGTTCTGTAAATCTGGCCGTGTAAAAAGGTTAGCGATGAGTTTCTATGTATCGCCAATGCTAGGTTATTAGGTCTAATGGGGATAATGAAATATACTTCATTATTAATAAGAGAGGGACGGAGGGTCGAAGTTTACTGGTCGGGTTATCATACTGGCTTTTACAGTCACACTGAACAAGCCTCGAATGGACAGTAAGGTTGATGTGAAATTTGGAAGCAATCCGATTATGGATAGGATAACAAGCACCGGCTTGTTCTGCTATAAAATGTCAATTTTTTGCGCCATATCTTCGATTGGCCGGAACAAAAAGTCAGGATCGCATAAATTTTACCTTCAAAAAAATACACATTCTATTAGTCACTCTTGCCCACGTAATTCTTTCGGTTTCGTATCACGTATATCGTAAAGTTTTTGTTGCATCGAAAAATATCCTCCGTGTGGAAAAGACGACCCACGGCCTGTAAACGTCCGAAGTGTCCTGTAAGTTGAGCAGCTTCTGAAATAGTTGACCGATGGACACTTTCAAGCTGATAAACAAGTACTGCCTAGTTATCACTCCGTTGGCCAAGCAAATTTCCGGAGTTTTCTGTCCTGTCTTATCGCTTCTCACATTTACTCCCGTGAACTATCACTGCAACTCACACTGTTTGATGGCAGAACCCACCGGCGTTTAAATTGTGCACTTTATGGACAGTTCCTGAAATGTTTTTGATTGCCACTTAAGGTAAAACTTTGGAAGACGATTAAGTCGAGGCTGGTTCACATTTTTGAATTGAATATTGTTCACTCGCTCTATCTCTCAGTCAATTTTCCATTGCAGGCCTCACGGACGCTATTTTTAATAACGCCTCCGTCGCGAGCACACTTTCAAATTTGTTATATATCGCTTGAAATTTATCGGCGAAACTCAGCTGAAGATGATACTTACAGATATGAAGAAAAGCGCATTCCGTTGTCAACATTTTGTGCAGTGTTGAAAGGACAGGTTGATTTTTCTTGAAAACATAACCGGTAATTCTTACCTGGACACACCGCAACAAGGGCCGCCCCTTATCAACGTCATGGGAGGAAACACAATGGCTGAACTTCACCGTATGCAACTTGCCAAAAGCGACTATGCCAGGTTCCGGTGATGCGCTGGTTACAAGAATTAAACGCGCAAACCAGATAGATACTTGAACATCTACAATCGATTTGGCAAGTATGGGTAAACCGAAGGAATTCATGGGATCTTCCGTGATCAGAAACTTAAAGTTGCTTCGATGCGGAAGGTCGGCGAATAGTTAGACTCACGTGAGGAAAACAAGAATGGAATGACAATGAAAAAATATCAAGAATGAGAAATTGACGAGACTAACGGAGTAAATCCGGTTGCGAGTAATTACTAATGTTCGACGCCTGAATAGTCACCCGCCGAGTGCAATGGAATCTAACCAGACGGCCCAAGATTTTCGGTGAAACACCCCAAACAGATTATTCCACGACGAGCGTCATACCGTGCTAGTAGAAAAGACCAGAACCTTAACGTAGTTGTATAAGGTTTTCTTTGTTGTCCCCGCTGGGTAGTATATCGTTCACATAAGAAGGTGTGAAGTGTTGGCTGGAGAGAACTAGGCCTGTGAACTTCTCCAATGTTTGCCCTAAAAACTAACGTACTGTTTCGCGTAGGTTGAGTCATACTACTAAAGCGGTATTTGAGATGCTCCCTCTAGATGCGGATATCTGATAGGGGGTGCAGACAAAGCAAATTTTGGGAGAAAGGCTTTCCCTTGGAATTTGGTGAGAAAAACGTGGAAACAGAATATTACATTTTTAACAGCAGTGTAAATTTTTTCACAGTCCGATACACACAGCATGGTCTTTAGTCTTACGTGATATTCTTCAGAGTCAAATTTGAAGAAAACCACGGGCAGTTGGAGGGATGGAAGGTCATTAAAGGCACCATGTCCGCAAAATCCTTAAAACCGATCTTACTGCTTCCGGCAGGCAGTCGATGTCGAGGCGCAAATTCCGGTGCTGCTTTTCGATGACGCGATGAACGACGTCCTGTTCAAGTGATGTGTTGTTCGATATCGGCGTCGTTGAAGACTGATACATGACGAGTACGCTTAACTTTCAACTGAGCTGGCTGTAGCAATTACCTGTTAAGCCGACAAGGTGGTGGAAATGTCCAGAATATAACATCGGTTAAGGTAAACCGCGTGAACGTACCTCACGAAAAAGGCCACGCCCCCAATCACTCATTAATTGCTAACGACGGCAAGAAGACACTGAAAACATCGGTGCGGCGCCAGGTAGATTTTCGTCAGCGCTTAGCCGTACGATTAGGCTTCTGAATGGTCGATCATCTGCACCGTGTACTTCATTGTTTGGGGAGCATGCTTACTCCTAATCAGAGGCGTTACGATGACCTTAACCTTACTATCGGTACGTAAACAGGGTCCGGTAGGGTTTTGGCTGATGAAATACTGACAATTCTCAGAGTGCCTGGCGGGGCTTTCTCCACCACTTTCTGGCCTTGCCGTTTTATGGCGTGAGTTTTTGTTGAGATACTGCCTTGCGGATGCAAATGATGTCGTATACTTTCAGGCGTCGTCCCCGAATCGTTGTTATTAGTCAGAAAGGGGGATTCAACCGTTCGTGAGACGTCGAGCCAATTTACTCATTGTATGCATTGGTCATGGTGCCTATTTTTGTGGATTCTCCATCGTGTCACTGTGGTGTTTGTGAAAAGATAAGGAATATATATGCTCAGGGTATCGTTCCTTGCACTGCATTTGACCTAATTTCTGTTTTTAATAAGGACTGTTGGTCCTTCATCAAAACATGGCGGTGATGTTGAATGGGAGGCCCCTGGCGCCCAGCTTTCGGAAGATAAAGTCATGAGGGTTGTTTTTATCGACCAGATATTGGAAGCCAGGTAGTAACGGCAGGAAGGTTTCATCGTCCATCTCGAAGCCAGACGTTGGTTGCTAAAGCATCGTTTCTATTTACTCTGCGGCAGGCCTAGGCATGGCCAGCGTGATCTCATCTTACTGGGTGGGAGAAGTTAGTCGCACCTGGGCAGCATCCATGTGCATTTATGACGCCGCTCAAAAATGGATGGTGGCCTGCGAGGTTTCAAATCGGTTGAAGTAAATGCAGAGGGTAAAAACAAGAGGTGTAAGTGAATTAAAACTGCTGACATTTTCGGAAAGCTAATGAATGTCCAAATCGGAAGCATGTGGAGGTTAATCAGTGTTTTCAATTAGCAAAGAGGAGAGGGAGAACAAGTTATGTTTAAAAGAATGAGCTGATAGATTTAGGCGCTTTATAAGTTGGAAAGTCATAAACGAACGGTGACAGAACCAAACGTACATGACTCACGGTGGTTTAGAATTATGTGTATGTTGAATGTTACGCTCCATTAAATAGAAGCATTTCAGACGAACCTAATTTACCTCGCTTTCCCACAGGGATCAAAGTCCACGGTGTAAAGGACTGCCAAAACAGATGGTTCTAGAGATGAGCTGTGGTTTCCAGAACTCACGATTATGTAGCAGTATTATTCAACGAACCTCAGCCCCCTGAAAATTGTATACTGAATGGGGTTCAACAGCGAGGAAAAAAACAGATTACACTGTTCGTGAAGTGTTTTTTAATCTACATGGTTCAAACGCCAGGTAAGCAGTTGTGCATGGGAAAACCAGGCTTAGCAGTTTGGTGCACAGATTTACATTATTCGCCCCCGAATATATACGATTCTGGAGGTACTTTAAGATTAATTCACTTAACAGGAAAGAGAAACAACATTTTTCACATCACGCTATATCTATTAAAGGGTAACAAGACTTTGAGCGGCAATGTCAGTCAAGCAGACAGCAGTGTGTGTTGGGAATACTTTCAAAATTCCTAGCATTATAAACCCTATGTGAGAGTCATTGCTAAAGCGGTGATTTACGTTCTGGCTGGAAACGGATTGCTTATAAAAAATTAGCGCAGACCCAAGTAGTCATACGGTACAACCAAAGGAATGTGAAAATAATTACGACAGGCGAACCGCAGTCAATCACTTCGATAATCCCGTTGAACAAACCAATGGGTTCAGACCGGAACTTGAAAGGTCGAAGGTAGGCCCTCACGCGACGGTGCCAGGTCAGAAACGGCTAATCGCGTCACAGACGAATAAAGAAATATTGGCGCAATAAGACAAAACGGGGTGGATATTGTACAGGGACTAAATATTAGCCCACTGAAAGATAAGCAGTGCAGATGGGGAAAAATAATTTTCCCACCTTGGCAACTGGAAACATTCCATGTAGTTTGAAACCCAAGGCAGTAGTGAATAAACGGGGCACACGCATGATTTAAACATTATGTTGTTTTCAACTGTTCTTTCTAAAGTCCATGGAAAGGGCGATAGTAACAGGGCAATCACCGGAAAAGCGCTTTGTAACCAACTTTTGTTTTCAAGCGATAAGATCCTAGCTATATTGTTGGTTGATTATTGCTTATTCTTGTGATGTTAGATAACTAATGAGCGAATCGCCGTCGACAGAACCGATGTACAATTATTACACGTGTTGTAACGGACGAATATATAATATGATGTTATTAATGAGGTTACACTCCACTGACCTCTCAGCTACCGTAATCTATTACACACTCGTCTAAATGCGAGCTTGAGACAAGCGCGTGGCGAGCGTGCCATAAATCTCACGTGAGGTTTCTCTTAATTTATGTGCTTACATGCCGAGTTGTAAATGCACTAGATGAGTACGAAAGTTGCACGTTTTGCTAACTCGCGTGTTGTACCTGATTGACGTTTAGCGGGCTGGTCTGGCTTTCTGTACAAATTGAACGTTACTCACAAGTGATCGCAGCTGCCACGCTGCCGTGAAATTTCCACTTAGCCCCTATGGTGAAGAATCACTGTAAACAAGTTTCAGTTTTGCTACAGCTTGCCAGTTGTCCACTGTGTCCTCAGAGGTATCGGGAATGCTGAGCACTGCTCGCGGGTTAATGTGATTTAGCACTCACGTTTGATAAGTCAGTCGTCTTTAATGTGAATTCGGTGGTGCAGTGGTCAACACGGTCGCCTCGCGAAAGTGTGGCCGGAGTACCAATCCCAGCCTTGACAAGGATTCGCAATACTGTCAAGCTCTAACAACAAACAAAATTCGTGCGCAGCGCTCTCCCCTAGAGGGCAAAATACGGAGGTCCTGCGATGCTGCGACAGCTGCGGCCAGTTGTAAGTGACGTGCAAACTTTGTTGGGTTTCACTCAGTTAGAAATCTGAAGTGACTAACGTTTTAGGGCAATTTTCTTATACCTCTCTGACATTATGCAATTTTACCGTTGGTGGACTGTTAACAAACGTATCGGGCATACGGCAGACGAATTAAACTTGCGGGGATAACGTTACGCCTCCTGCCGCTTGAACGGAAACCCAGTTCTTCCAACCTCAGTGATGCAGCCGGTGAGCGACAGGTTTCATCATCTGACTGGAATACCTTATTCGAAACAGTTCGTCCCCTTGATAAACTTGTATAAAAAGATGAGAAAGCGCAGTTTTGCGATGTTTTCTGGAGCATCCTTCCGCACACTCTGCTCAGACATGGGCATGTGACTAATTTTAAACACATTAAAAATCTACGGGGCAGAAGCCATGGATTAGGGGGTAAAGTAGACGGGCACAAAAACTGGAAGTCAGAAGTGTCATAAAACGCTACTGAAATCCATTGTCTTCGAAGTTGAAAGAAGCTCATCCGAACCCGAAACAGACTAGACAGAACGAGTTGAGTGACTGTCTCTCTTATCTAGACATTCTGGTTAATCGAAGATCGGATTGCGTGGTAAGAAGATCCGCCTACAGGAAGTCTGCTTGGACAAGAGAGTATACGTACATGAGAAGCTACTGTGCAGTGCAGTACAAGAGAAATCTAGTCACGACACTTTTCCACAGAGCACGGAGAATTTGCTGAGGAGAGAGCCTAAAGCCAGAATTAAGCTTACTGACGGACACTCTGCTGGTCAACGGGTACTTCCTGCCATTTGTTAGGAAATACGGGTTTTATGTCACACAGATAGAGAAAATGACGACGGCACCAGGAAGGACGATATATCCGAAACTCCCGTTCCTAGGGGATAGCCAGTCAACAATGACGGGAAGGCGCCTAACAGCCGCTGTATCCTGGACTTATAACGCCGCAAAACTGTGTGCAGTAGAGCGAACGAGAAATCTACCATTCGGCCCGGGAAAGGAAAAACGATGTACAACCGTCAAACCTCACTGTTCGTACAAACATTTGTGTAGCTATAGTGTGAGCTACTTAGGGAACACAAACCACCTATTCGTTCGTGTTAAGGAGTGAGCTTTCAAATCTCTGGAGGCTTAGGTTGAAACGACAGGCGCCTGTATGAGTGTCGACGGAAGTCACCGGTTGCAACGCATATAATATCAGGAGGACACAAGGTCAAAGTTCCTGGCGCATTCTGGGCAATTCTTTGGAGCAACCGGGAATGAGTACTCCAGTTTGTTGAGACTTTGGCTATCAAACATCACAGTCCATCTTTTGTGGAACAATTTGTGTTCTTACTTTGGCTACCCTGGTAGGCAGCATTCCAAACATTTTGATTTCCGGTTTTTTTGTCCATCTGTTTGGCCCCTGAAACCATGGCCTTCACTCTGTGGAAGTTTGGCTCGTTTAAAACTAGCGAACCATCTTAATTCCGAGCAGGTGAAGCAAAACTGTTTGCGTATCACGAAGATTGCGTTCATTACAATGTTCCTTATTTATTTAGGTACGTGTGTCCAAAATGCAGCTAGTGACTGTGTGTGTCACACTTTTCCAGAGGTTTTTGTCGCATTCGGTCAGCCAGGTGCGACCTTCAGCGATTCAGGCGCCGTGTGCTTGCTTTACTTCAAATCAGCTGTCTCAAATGAGGTAAAGTTATCTATTGGTATTGAAACCCTTCGTTTCTTGTTTGCATCTTGGCCCGCATGCCATCTGCCTGGTTCGAAAAGCAGTGCGTACTAACGGATAGTGCGTACAACTTAGGCGAATCACATACACGTAGCCCTTAGAGTAGGCACCTACTTCCATCTTCAAGTTGGTATGCGTCAACTGTTGTTCGTCCGTCTCAGCAAGCAAATTTTTGTATCGTACAGTTTCTCCCCAAGTTTTGTCAGAGTGCTTGATGTTGGGCAAGGCTAGCTAACAAATCTCCTTTAATTGTGAACATAAGGTCAACTGTGAATCCCAAACCACTTTACTGGATGTCGCCGGCGTCGCGCTTCTAGCGTACAGAAACGAAAACGCATAAATTTCCTCGTATTCACCAGCAGCTGTCAAATCGAATGAGTTGTTCTGTATGTTCGGGTGTGATATTACAAAATGCACACATCTCCTCTCTATGTACGCTAGCAAGGTAGTTAAGTACTCATTTGTGACATTACTGAACGTAATTAACGGGCCAGTAACGTTCTCAGGATTGCTTACCATATAGTAGACGTAATTGTGGAAACTCAGCCGGTACAGCTGGTAAAGCCCATACTGTTTTTGAGTACGCCTCTTTGGTCGCTGTTTCAAATCCAGCTTACTAGGGAGCTTCCTCACTCTAATATACTCTAGAATGAACCGCGTTGAAAATACTGCTGACATGCATACTACTAACGGCACACTCGTAAGTGAGCACACCAATAGCGCGTACTCAATGCGGCTCGTCCCATTATTGCCCATTTAACTTCTGTATGTAATCATTAGTTCACCCAGCTCTGTATCGGTTTGGTTTGAACAGCAAAACCTGATGAAGGCAGCCGTCTCCGAAGGACTTTGAACATTTCCACATGAAATGCTCGAACAATACACAGCCAAACTACCATCTCTGGCGTTAACAAACCTGAAACTTGAGTTTTTCAGCAGCGAGCTTAAATGCTGCACCTCACTGAAAGGAATCACTGGCGCCGAAACACTGGCCCAACTTATTATCTTATATGACCGGCTCTTTAGCTTGACGCTTGTGTCGGATGGTGATCCTCGTTAGTCCAGAACAATTGGCAGAACTTGGTCGACAACACCGCATCTGTCTTATCGAACAAAAATCTACCCCTTATGAGTATGACACTGCATTGCAGGGGACGTTACGGATAAGTGAACGGCTGGTAACATTGCGGCCAGAAAGAAGTGATGGACTGTTGATAACTGATCAGAAGGGCTGTTGCCAAAATCGACAGCAGTTTTCAAGATAGCAGCAAATTTTGACCCGGTGAAGAGACCGATAATCGAAAAACGTCTGAAAACAAAGTTCGAGAAGAAACCCGGACGATTTCGGGGGAAGCTTCATTAACGGGATGAACACACAATTACTAACCTCACGCGCACCTCAAAAACCGCAAATGTGTGATCTACCAACGGTTCGTAGAAGAAAAGTACTACCAAGATTGATGATGCTGTTGGTTAATTATGCTGAACGTTGATTTGCTAAGTTGCTATGCTAGCTGATAGAATTCGCACGATAAACAGTCATCTAGTGTGAAGGACATGTTTGGATTGACTAACGTGAAACAAAACTTTGACAAACACCGCTTGGTAATAATGGGTGTTAGTCTCTCTTTCGCGAACGTTCCTTCCAAGTAAACGTTAGAAATACTTTTCAACCGGATCGCAGAACACCGGTTGCCAGCTTGTTTGTCCCTCAATGATCTAGGGTGACTACCTCTTTTGTGCGCCTTCAACATCGTTCTCTACTTCAAGAAGACGGATATTGGTAGGTAGACAGGTTAGCAATGAAAGATCCACTGGGTTCTGTTTCAACAGGCGTTTCTATTATGCATATTGAAAAGAAACCACAGACTGTCATCATTAGGGTTGCTCACTGTAGCCGAAAAGTATGTGGTACATCAATGACTACTACCAGTATGGGTGACGCGAATTGTTCAGAACTCACGGAGTCTCATGTACCTTCTAAAATAACACCTCCAACTAAGCACGAGAAACGCCAATCCACAGTCCATCCGGACGTCCCAATACATTTATGGTGAGATGGCACACTAAAAAGACCTGTTTATAGGAGAATTATATGGACAGATCAGTACCTAAACTTAGATGGTCCTTAGCCAGTTAACCAAGAATATATTCTTGTTAATGAGAAGAAAATAGGAAATTCAGACAGTTTTCGTGGTGGAATAAAACAACGCAACTGTTGCGGTAGTGAGTCGAATGTCCCCATGCATCTATTGAGCAGTACCGTACGCTTAACCTTAGTGCAACGTGGCAGAAAACTGTGTTTAAACGGGACATCGCATTACAGCCAGTATACGGGAGAGACAAAGTGATATAACGGTTCATTTGAGGGATTTGAGTGGCCCATCTTAAGGCCAAGCACTACCGTGCTGACAGGAGAAAGAGGCTCGAGACATAAGATCTTGATTGAAAAACGCCAGTTATTTAACCCAAAAATTTGTTCAACCTACAAACATATGACATGGGTGATTCACTTCTTATTCTAAGGACCACCCAAATCTCTATTCTGAAAAATAGCACTGCTCGTCACACACTTCGTGCCCCTGTCTATTAATATGCACACCTGTATGCATTCAGTGATCACTATCTCAGCAATCTGAACATGGGCGTTATGAGTTCACTCTACTTCCGTTTCACGTTAATAAATCGTATGTCACGAAACCCCCTCCCTGACAGCGATTACTTTACTTTAATCTCACCTCATCTGTTTGACGCCATATCAGCGCCTTCTGGCAGGAATTCACACGTACACGACCTTCAGTTAGTGGCCGAGTGAAGCACAGTAAATAAATTAAACCATACAGCGCCATCTAGATCTCTGAAACGAAGTGATTATATCGGGAACTTCTAACGCTGTAACAATTACGTCCCTAAAGAGGTTTAGTTGGTTCACATCCTCTAATTTTTGACTTCTTAGCTTCGTATGTAATTCCCATGCTATCCCAAGCACTGTCGTTCGGTGTATCTCAAGAACTCCAGATCTGTGGATTAGCGCTGTAGATTATCACATTGTGCGTAAAAATAATGACATTAGACGAGAAGATAGATACACAGTTTATCTGTAAGATGCAATTGCAACTACGTCCACATGTGATCACTGATATCTATAGGTTGTCGTGAACAACTCCTAGAATGTATCTATAGATTGACCAACTGAGCCCATAGGGGCGTAATTAACTGCTACTTGCTTAGTCATATATCAACTTTAACCGCACAAGGTACATCGGTCGCCCAACTTGCTAATGGAACCTCTCCTGGATCTTCTATGTATTTTGCCGCGTTCCCCTACGGGTGGTTCCAACCAGACCAAATTATGTAACGGATCTTACTTCAATGGTTAGTATCTCCAGCGCTACTGCAACTACATTTAAACAACTCAAAGGAAATCATCATAATGTGGAAAGCTCGCTTTTGAATTCATTTCTGTCATAAGACCAACCGTCATACCCTACCGTGAAGTCAAACACGCCGATGGATGGAGTCCTACAATTCACATAGGTGGTTATAGTGGAATATATTTCTCAGACCTCATACCTTTACGGAGCGACACGAGCATTCGTTGCACGCTTCATACTTTGCATTGGTACCTCAGCCCTATAGAGCAGGTCACCGCGGAGTGTGTGGAAAATGCAGATTTTCAACTCTAAGGAAGCAGAGTATTCCAGCTGTCTTACTCCGTAGCAGAGTTAATCACGACTTCTTTCAAATATGCGACTGCACACTGTACACATCTTGCCTCACGTAAAGATTCAGAACTATGAGCCCATCGGCAAACAAACGAACGCGGTTGGTGTATTGTTAAGACACAAGCACTCTGTGGGGAATCCAAATATCATAGTAATCATTGTGTGCGTTAAGACCACAGTTGATAGTGTCGATATAGGTGGTCGAACCATTAGAACGTGCTCCGGTGTTTTTCTTTAATATAGAAGGATCACTGTTATCTGCAAACCGCTTAACATAGACAAATGCTTTCTCATATCACGTGCCGCTTGCCACCGTGAACACTGTTTGACAGGCCATCACTGACATTAACGTGTGATTTACTTACTGCGTTTTTCGTTTCTTCCCTCAACGTGCGCGTTGTTTTTTCATTCACGAATTCCTTTTGCCCTCCCCGCAACACCCGTTTAGAATTTCGCTTCGCTCGCCGCGTACTACGATTCTTTGTGGACAGTATATCTGATGAAAAAGTGTGTTCATATGGAGGTCGTTTTGAACGCCAGCTCGGATTTGAGCACTTTCTGCTTGTGTTCTATCACGGTTGTGAACCCTCTTGTGACGTAATAACTCGAATGAATGTGTCGAACGTGTATCATGCATCATGTATCAAATGTTTCGCGAGCACAAACTAATAAGTGACGACTTTAACTCGCATAACATATCATGGACCTCGTTCTCAGCTTAAGCAGAGCAAGCCGACTTTCGCTCATGAATTCAGTCAAATGGATGAAACCAAGATGTCTTAACGCTCACCAGTCGGAGACGTATATTGGTTCACAAATTCACCTCAGGTACGTCGTCTGTAGAGATATCTGTTCTAGAAATATCTCCAGGAAGTCACCGAAATATCGTCAAATGTCTGTTTCATTTCGATGTGACTGCCAAACCAAAAGTTGTATCTTACCGTCCGATGAAATTTATTGATTGGAAGGTCTCCTTTTCTTACGAAGATACTCGAATTGGAATACCTTTTCTCTCTTAGCAGACCCAAACATAGCGGCTGGAAAATTCATCCAATACCCCACATTTTGTATCGACGTTCTGGCCCCCAAAAAATTAAAACGCGTCGACTTGTATGTACAAGGTAGAATCATTATTGCGAGAGAATCTGGCAAACTTAAAACACTTAAGCCGAGGCGGAAAAATACTAGATTTCTCCCCGATGATGCAAACTAGCAAAATGTCACGACATGTAGTACGTCAAACGCAACCGCTTCATAAAAACGGCGAAAAGCTTGCGCTCTATAAAAAACATAGCTGTATGAGACTATTGCAGCTGATGGGACAGAGAAATCCCGTAACATATCATGCTAAAAATTTATCGATTTCGAAAACAAAGTGGTTGTTGACGACCTTGTTGCAGTATGTAAAATCCTCAACTCACATTTTGCTGCTTTTTTAGCGGAGAACACATTTATTATCTCTTAGTACTTCGTTGAAAACACAAAATTCTGAGCGATGTTTGGAGTAATGTTCGAGGTATGTGCTCACAGTCAGCTACCACTGAATCCTCAACCCATCCTGGACATGATGGTACCCCAGTGATAGTCATTAAGCAATGAGGTGAGGATATACCAATCCTTTTACTTAATTTGATAATCCTATCGGTTTACCCAGCACACTTCTTCGTCGATTTCAAAAGCCAGCCTGAATAATTCGTCAAAAAGTGGGTCAAGGCAAGACGTTCGTACCTATCCTTCCGCCAATCTCACATCAGTCTGTCCAAGAATGTCTCAAAAGGTATCATAGACGTACGTTGCCATGTTCTTATGGTCACAAAACCTCATAGACCTTTCACAGCACGGTTTTCATGATGAGCGCTCTTGTGTGACATGTCATTTGAAATTCTATAAACATCGATTTCCATCAACACTTGAAATGCGGTAGTTGTCATAACTTTAGATATTCAAAAGGCTTTTCATCGTGTGTCTCCTAGGTGCCCTTTAATCAACACGGCACATTTTAGCACACAAGACTTCTTGTACAACTGGCTTACGTCATACCTCGAAATCCACACCCAAACAGTCGAAATAAGGAGCGTTGCTCAACACCAAAACCAGTGGCCGGTAGGGAGATTCAAGGAAGTGCTCTGGGAACGTTGCTTCTCTTTTTAAATATGGATGACGTGGTCGATTTTATTCAACGTGGCATGCCCTTTCTGCTTTCTGTTAATACCAGAATCGTTTGCACACTCTGCCAGCTCTAATGTCGATTTCTGTTTACATGGTGTACGACAGGACCTAGCGTTACTGCAGTTGTGGCGCAAAACACGACTGATGACGTTCTCAAAGGGCATAACGAACATAATTACTTATGGTTGTCAATTTACCAATAGTTCTGTCTCACTGGACTTTTGCACTATTCAAGCCGCCACTTCCGAACAAGTATGTTTCCAGACAGCAAACACCTAAACGACGATGGACTTCATCAAAAGGACTTTCGGTCTACCGGCTGCAAGACTTACGCTTCACAAAGTATGTGCTCGACCTCAACTTCATTATTGCACATCCGTTTACTGCCATCTAAGTGAATCCGATGTAAAATTGAGGTCTCCACACATCCATGTCATCCCATTTAACTATTTTACAACTTTGTATGGTATGAATTGCGGACTTTAGTTTGAACATCGACTTTATAAGGCGAATTGACTTCAAACACCACGCAGATTACTAAGCAGTGACCATTCTAGAGGCAGCTGCGATTAGCTAAATATCGCAAAAAACCACTAGTTGACGGCGTGATACATTTCATCAACTAATGTTAACTTAATAATATCGCATAATGTCCACCAAAAAATGTTTCGTAATACTAAACTTCGTCACCCCTGTAGAATCAACTAAATCAAAGTCGGTCGGTTGCAGGTAACTCAACGAGTAAGCAAAGAGTATATTGTCGACAAGCGAAGTAGACGTGACAGCGAACGAACAACAAGACGAAAAGTTAACACAGGTGAACGACAAGCGAGCAAGCAGCGGAGTTGTATACTCGAGCGCGCGGAAAAACTGTCGGTATCCGCACGCGCTGAAACAAACGTGTGGGTGCGTACAAAAGTCGGCAATAAGAAGAGCACAAATGGCAGTCGTAGCCCAAACATAGCTAATAATAAACAACTGGGATCGCAACACTCTACAAATTCTCATTTAACAAGTGAAACTGCGTTCTTTTTCTAAATCCACAGGCATCCGTTTTGCGGGAAAATCTTCTCCGACAAGTGGACGCACAAAACTCCGCCTTGGTAGGGCAACTTGCGGGATTTCTAAGTTCTGAACGAATTTTGGCAGTCGGCAGGGTACTGTACATAAGTCCGCCTAATTATCTATTGGATTTTAGAATTTATTTTTTTTTCTCACGAGAGCTGAATTATCTGAACACTTATCCGGAGTTAGTTATATCGGGTAGCGGTAAAATCCTTTGAAGATTGACTTGGGTGTCGCTCCCGGTGCGTACTCAAGTTATTTGAAAAATCGAACCATACATCCTCTTGTGAGAAGTACGTTGATGCAACAACGTATTTTGGATCAAATCAGTGGAACAAACGAAGCATCTTTTTTCCTAATATGTGTGTCGATGCTTTATAGACTACAATCCTTTTTTCATAACAACGCCCTCTTTTCCGGTCGATTTGACGTTTGTAGCGCTAATCATTTGTTGTTTTCCATTGCCTGTAGTTATCTGCAATGATCGCACATATCCGAGAGTGCTCCTCGGATACACGTTGAGAAATATGCCCTATCTGTGTTGCACATTATGTCGGTTCCACGCATCTTCTACGCATTTTTAACCGTTTGTGTATTTCCCAATATTGAAACATTATCAAGCTACTTGTGGTTATCACCAGCCTGAATTGACTCCGATTGTTAAGTTCCAGTGGCACCCAGGTGACCTATGAAGTGGAGTGCCGGGTATATTTTACACCCCAAGTGGAAAACTACAATTGACCCTTGATGCAAAACGGCCTGTGACAAAACCTTAGCAGTCATCTCCTTAATAACTACAATGGAAGTAGTCTAGAGTAACTGAGCGAACATCAAAAGGTTGCCCGATTAAGTTCTCAATGTCAAAAACTCGCATAACTGATGAACAACCTCGCTTCCCCGATAAAGTACTATCACTATTTTGTCAATCCGATAGACTCAGTTGATTCGGGGGTTGTCATTATCGTCATGTCGTTGGACATGCAATGTGTTTCAGACGTGCCTGGTTACCTCCTTTTGATTAAAATGGCATCCTTTATCATACACTACTGCTTACATGTATGATAATCTCCACGTCCTTCAGATGACTTGCACAGAAAAAGTAACATAAACCTGGTCACTGATGTAAACATCTCCCAGTGAGGTGATCCGAAGAAGGGTAGTTCGGTTTATTATCCTGCTTATATATATAAGTGGCAGATGTCATTTTAAGACACCGAAACTCAGCCATCTTCACTGACGATAGTGAAATAGCCCACCTGTTTCTGTGGCATGTTTGCTTCTAGCTTAGCAAATCACGGGGGTCTTGGTGAAAAACGTGGCTTGCGAAGTTTTTCGCCAGCAAATTCGACATTAAGTATTTTTATCATGCATCACATATCCCCACCCAAGCTGCTGGTCGCTGGGTATCAGAAAACTCCACACTGTGCGACCTGGGCTCACCGTGCTCAAATTTATTCACTTACCCCAAACAAATACCCGCTGGGTATACGAAACCATACAGGCAATAGTCTGCATGAAAAGTGCATTGTTCTATTTTTATCTCTCTTGTGCGGTCTTTATAAGCCAGGTATACGAACTCAAACAGAGCACTGCACGTTTAGCGTAAGGCTTCCTGCGCAGTTAGTAGGTGAGCTCACAACGGTCTTCAGGGGACATCTGTTTAACGTCTGCTTCGCCGTTCACCTTTCCTCATTTCAACATAAAGTTGCTGAGAGACCAAAGCTGCCTTTCTGTGTTCAATGCCACCAAAACCGAACCTCACCATCATGTAAAATTCACTACTGCGTAATGCGTTCTCTGTTAGTTTGGCGTTCTGATGACAACCATCTTCTCTATATGAATCAACCAGTAGAAAAATCAACAGCTTTTCCCCGTTGTATGCACATCTTACTCAATCAATACATCCGTTGTACATGAGCAAACTTATCGAAGTAAGGTAGTGCGACCGATTTGAAAAACCGCTGGTCCAAACACTTTATGTGATACCAAAACTAATGTTTGCTGCCATCAATTTTTGTTAAATTGCCTACCAACGTTGATGCAAGGTAGAAGCCTTTGATAGATTACTTCTGGAAATATACGCTACTGTTCGCAGTCGTTTTTCACTTTACTTTTTATCACATAATTGTTTCGTTCTATAAAATAAACTCCCCTCATTCCAGGTGAATCGTCCTGACCAGCCAAGTGATGAGCGATCAAGGGCATGATAACACCAACAAACTATAATGAAAACCACTAAGGGCAAAAGTAGGTGCACAAGTAAAAGCCGAAGCTGTATGGAATGGCCCCCAGATTAACAGTCACCAAAGCAGAACGCAGATACCAAAATGGGGTCGAGGTGAATGACTTCCAATGAACAGTTTTGCTTAGGACGAAGGAGGTTTCACAAGTTCGATAAAGACTCAAAGCCTAGAAAATTTACCGTGTTGTTAGGTTACCGCCCAAAAGTTCAACAATGTGGGAAGTGGGAAGCTTCCGTTTATTTTGGAGTTGGCCAGCCGAGGTGAAAATGGTTAATTTAGCAGAAGCATGTGTATAAACACGTACACGGATAGTTTGTAAGGCAACAGTTAGTTCTCAACACCACACAGGAGAAGTTCACCACCGTCCGCCTTTCGACCGCGAATTTCACAGTGGTCGGACTCTCCTCAAGGTGCCTGATGTCTGAATTTTCCAACAACTGAGAGAGTGCTGCTTGGCCTTCATTACGTGTGTCGTCTGGATTTCCCCTATCCGTGTTACCTTTTGTTTTTAAATGTTTATTCTCACATTTTCCGTTGCCAATCGCAATACGTTCTTTTCGAATTTTCACGTTTACTCCTACGGACGTTTTCTCGGCATGACCTTAAGTATTACTGCTTTAGCACCTTCTGCTGAACCTGCCCACATGGTAGCATATCTTCCGACGAAATGTTGTACAGCCCCGGTCTGTTTCCTTGATGTCGCGCACGTACATTTCTCTTGCTTACTGCGAATCCTTCTACCTCTCCGCGACTCTTGTGCCTACTGCTTTTCAACATTTTTGCAGTGAACCACTATCCATCATCTCTGTCACTTAAAGTAACGTGCGTTGATGGCGCTCTACCCAGGGTGTTTCAGAGGCAAGTTCAGAGGTCAATCACTATTTCTATCATTATTAGCTGCATTAATACTGTTGTCTTAGAGGCTTGAATCCTGCAGTGTCACAATCGGGTGTGTTTCTGAGGTTTAGTGTCCATAAGACAGAGGTTGTGGCGGACGGAATGGATATGTTTAAGGGGTTCACAAAATCTAAAGACGGCTGTGGGGCCTCGATGATACCCTGGCGTTATCAGAGTTATCACAGATGTGAAACCACAGGACGTGTATCGGCGGTAATGTCCTGTTAACTTCAGTCAATGACCCCATGAATAGGTCTTCTTCCACGTTGGAAACACACAGATTAGTGAATTCGTCAGGCGACGTGTCGTTTACTTGTAATTAGCAGGCGGCTGGATTGTTATGGATTGAACTCCATTAATTCCACTCTAACAAGATAGGAAGCTGCAGTTTAACGCAGTTCGTTGGAGGGGGCTGGCTAGAGTTTTGTAGGGCTGTGACGGCTACGACGATTTGTCAAGGATGTTCCATCTGTCGCCTCCATGTCGCTAACCAACTATCACCGGAATACTTAACAACGCGTCTCCGCTGGCCAACAATTGCAACATCAAGGCTGACTTTTTGTTGTCAGCCTCAGACTACCCAATAAACCGGCTATGGGGAGCGGTGTACTAATTGTCATTTTCATATCTGGGTAATCTCCCGGGGGTTGTCATACAGTGTCTATCGCTGAAGGGCTGTTTGTCGCAAGGATAATCTCGCGAAACGTTAGGGTGAACAACCCATTAGATGTGGATGGTTATCCACAGTACACTTACACGAACTCGATGGAATTCAACTTTGTATGTTTGACGTGTTGAGTCCGTGGATAGTGGTTTTCTGTCGTGCACGTTTTGGCGGTACTGAAGCGGGCCATGGCGCCTGTGCCTATATTTGCCCCACAACGGTCATAGGGAAACGTTCTCATCACTTCTTGGGTCCAGTGGAAAATTAGTGTCAAATATGGCTCTCTTCTTCCACTTAACCTGTGTGTATGTGCGCGTACTGTCCGCATGTTTCACACGTCGCCTCAACATCTGTCCGTTCTCCTTGAAGGTGTAATTTACCAGACAAGCTTGGTGACCGTGTTGTAATTCGAAGTAAGTGTCCGTCGGTCCAACCATTCCGCTTTCCACCCTCAATAGCTATATTTCCGGACAGCGGAAGCACATAAGTTCGATGGATGCTACACCGCATACACCAAGACGATCAACAAGCAGGTGAGATGCATGCAGGGGTAGCAGAACTGTGCAGCGTTCTTCTGATGGTCTCCACCTTTTTAAACAGGCAACTTCAAACCCACTGTGCATGTGGGTGACATCCAGTGTAGAAGACCGAATTACAGCCGGCCAACAGAAGCGGCCTGAATAGATTGCTTTAGATTTGCTGAGGGTATTACGATTGACGAAGTTATTATCAGCCATAGTGCCCGACTGAACGATATTGTACAACACTAAATGCTGTTAAGTGCCAACAATAAAAGACCGGCGATTATAAGCCATTCGATGTCAAGTGAGTCGCAGTGAGACAGAATAGATATTATGGTACTGGAACAGACATGGGACTTCCGTTGACAAATGACGATTTTGTCCATCTTTTTCACCCAAAAAAGGAAGGTAGTGAAGGTAAACAAGCCCGATGGAATGCGTCCGACTGAATGAAGACGGCTTCCCCCTGCAGTCTTATGTTTCGCCGTTTCACTTTTGGGATTTGTAACAGATTCCCGACGTGTTTCCTGCAAGGCATCAGGTGACAGTCCAGACCAGTTTGGCTCACGTGCTGAGGAAGCAGCTCAACATGTCAGGGACAGCTTGCGGAAAAGGAATTTGTGGAAGGTCTGTTCAGGTCCTCCGAACGAGCACTGAAGGCAAGTCAGATGGAACAACTGCCCAACGATGATGCTTCATCCAACGTATTTTCGGGAGTTGGACGAACTCTGTATAAACTCTCAACGGCGTATTTGACTCCAGATGATATCTGATCCACGTACTTATCGCGTCCATCAGTCGGTTTTACAGGACGGGCAATGTACTGGTAAAAACCAGCCATATTCCACAAAAATACCGGCCCGTCAGCTTGGAGAAGAATTGTTACTTCGGTCCAGGTAGGTTAATCTGAACAGTAAAAGTTTTACTTTACTCAAGAGATTCGAAAAAATTGCGTCGCTTGCATTTCTACAGAATATTTTGAAGGAAGTGGTCTGCACATAGATCGATATCAATGAAGACGCACCATACAAGGCTCGTCCCTTGCAGGCGAGAGGCATAACAGTGAACTCTATTAAGCTTAAAATGTGATGGTGGTCTACGCCACGCAGAAATTGTGGGTTAGGGTCACAGAGAACGGCTTTTATCAGTAGCCTGTTTGACGTCGATCTTGTCGGAGATTGGGATGTGAGGTGCAAATGCCAGCTTTCAACCTAAAAGAGGCCTCTACTGAGCGCTAACTACTTATGTTGAACTCTGGTGGGTGGCAGTGCGTCATGGGTAGTGCTAAACAGACTAGCAGCAAAGCAGTCAGGCGGTGCGTGCGTTATCTACAGCCGGAAGATAACTTGGGAAGAAACCTGACGGCTCGTTTTTGCACAAATGCCAATTTGTTGAAGAAAATCCCAAAAATGTGTACACCTGCACCTGCTATGGGAAACCGCTTTGCATGTAGGCACCTGAGTATTATCTTAAACTTGAGTAGAGAGGCCCAAATACACACATTGCTTCACTGTTCTGGAGATAGCGGTGTTATCTTGTTGACTTGCGTCACATGAGACACCCCTCTTGTGTAATCTGATTCAACGGATGGCCTTGTGAGGTGGGTTAATCTCTGCAATGTTCGTTCAAGTGTAAGCAATCGGCATTCATGATAACCTCACATTTTACAGTTGAAGTAGACTGCCAAAGTTGTGACATGTAGTTTATGCTGTGACCTCTTTGTTTACTATCTAGTATTAATGTAGCACATTCGTTGAGACCTTGTTTGAATTTGCGATGCAGTCGTGTGGCGGCATTTGCCCATTGCCAGTTTGTTTGACAAAACCCATTTGAGGCTGCTATACTGCAGTGCGTCCGTACATGTCAGCAGGGAGAACATGGACGCTTTTATGACCATCAAACAATGTAGCTCTCAGTCAGACTTTAAGTGTGAACGTCTGTCTACATTTGGAGTGTACGGCCGGTGGTGGCCAATATAGAAAGTGCAGCTTTATGAGAGCACTCCACGTTCTCTCCTGCGTTAGGCAAACTACTGCCGCACGCCTGCCGCATTGTGTCTCCGCACGTAATCGTCAGCTTACCACATTTTCATGGAAGGTCTCTGCAAATCAAGCGCCTTATTATCATATCACTAAACAACATGGGTGAAGGAAAAACCCATAAAAGTGAGAAATAGCAACCCGAAATTGCTCGTACCATTTAGTGTGAATACTCCCCCCTAAATGCATGCAAAGAAATTTACCGAGAAAGTGCTCAGTCAGCATGCACAAAAGAGCAAACCTGAACCTAACTGAGAAGTCCTGATCACAGGTCATCAGTTAGCTTGAGCACAGCGTTCATGTTTGTTCTACTTCCGAAATAATCTGGCAAGCTGAACATTATTCTCAATAGCTAAACGCTTCGACAAGATCATTCAATCTTGCCCATTGTGAGGTTACCGACGTTATAAGAAGCACTTTATAACCAACGGTATTCAGCTGTAGGTGACTGCTAACCATCTTCCGAAAACTTTGCGCAATAAACACATCGATAAACGATGAAACATTATGACCGTTTATCCCACCCAATCGGATTTGACCTCGGGTTACTCTGCGTTGCATCTCACGCCTCAAACCCTCTCTGTAAACCATCCAACAGACTGGGTGTCAAAAAGCACGCTGATTTCCACTCGTATGTATCAGCTGTACTAAGCGGACGCATATCAACGTTCAGTGTTGATCGTATTCCAGTGATAGCTGTTGGTTACCTAAGTTCAGCTACTTATCGAAACAACTACTTCTAAGCGTTGCATATTTTACCAACTAGCACAAAGACACAAATACCGCCTAAAACACTACCAGAACATGACATACTACATTACTCGCCATAGTCCATGTGGCCACTTCACAGTTTTCTGCTTATCACATGGAATCGCGTTGAAATCTTGCTCCAAGGATTATTCATTTCGCAAAAAATTATTTCACTACTTCTGGACACTCAGAATCCTCTACTGGCTGGAAGGTCGGCAAGAGTTTCAACTTTCGGACGATTCCAAGCGGTCAGCGAAATCCTCCCCAGGATACCTTGCGGTCGTCTGTCAAATCTTGACGCTCTCCGTCTTTATTAATTAAGTCGGGTTTAGTTCAACAGTGTATCTGACTCCAGTCGCTTTGAGTGTCCGAGGGGTCACTTAAGAACTCATTTTTGTCACATTCTGCACGCTTCTTATGAAACGGCCTGAACCATTTGCTGGGACACAAACTTGTGAAATTAAGTTGGTGAAACTTTGTGGAACGTGTAAAGTATATTCTTTGGTAGTGCCTGTGTCCAACTCTTGTGGACTGTAACTATTCTCGCTGATCATGCTTCTTCTAATTGCGGATTTTCGCGTGCGGCATATCTTACAACTATTATTTTTTGTATCGCTTGGAGTCACCTGCGGTGACCATGCTCATTTGGAGCGGTTTCTCGCAGATGCATTAATAATTTTACATCGTTTGGTTTTTAATCATAAACCCTTTCAATCGTAACGAGTTCCTCGGTGGTCTCTTGACATAGCACCTCCCATACGGAAAATGGTTTCGTCTGCAGACAAGAACATTGAGATGGCGGCATCTCGTTCCCGTAGGCTTAATCTGTTCAAATTTTCGTCGCTTTTTCATCTATAGTTATTTCTGGTTTCACAGTCGTGTAGTTTTTCCTCACAAAGTTGTCATTAGTATTTGAAAGTGGTGGTTTTCATGGACCAGCAATCGTGATTTTTCTGAGGATCCGGTCTTCAGCCAGTTTTACCAGCTTGGTTTTTGTGTATGTATGCTTCTGAGCACACCTGTTACGGAAGGCTTGATGTGGGCTAAAGTCTACTTTCGTCAGTCTCCCAACTAATTGCATACATCAGGCGCCTACTCTTTTTCTAACAACTCGTCTACTATTCAACTCTCCAGAGTCGTTTCGCTTGCGTATGGCCTAACGGACTCGGAGGCTGCACACACCCTACTTAGTGTGCTCTCGAATTCCGCCGAGTAGGCTTGGACCCACCTCTCGTTGCCTGTTCTTTCTTTTTTGGCTGTTGCCGCTAATCCAATATTGGGTGAGTATCAACTAGTTGTCGTATTTCCAAACGTTGCTGAAAATATGCGATTTTGCCATGAAACCCTAATGCGTTCTTTTAGTCCGATGCCTGTTGGGATTACGCCCTGACTGCTTTCCAGGGGTTTTGGTTTGTTAGTGGACTAAGGTCAAGCGCATGTCCACTTGTCTACTACAGGTTCTAACGCAGAACCGCAACTCGATTGCGCGTCTTCACCGTTGTCACTTTTTCAAATGGGAGAAAATGGTGTGCAATAGTATACTCTGTTAACTTGTTGTGCCTTCACAGAGCGGATAGCTTAGACTCCCCTGCTTTTTTCCGACCATCCTCGCGATTATTCATAGTGTGTAGAATCTCTTCCCCCATTGTCGTAGAGCTGCATGTATATTAGAATCCCGACAGTTCATGAAAGTGGACGAGTTCTGGCTCATTGAGCTCCGTCCTGGAAAGTGAACTGAACCGAAGTAAATAGTCTGCGACTATAGGGCGCGTTTGAATCCCACTGGTTTCAACAGTTGTTGGCATGGGAAGACAAAGTGATGCCCAGGCTAGTTCTAACTACCAAAACACGCACGACGGTGCTTATCGAAATTCAGTGCGTTGAGCACTTGCAATATTTTCGACTCTGGGAAAAGGGTCATGCAACTAATTGGGTCTAGCGGAAGAATTTCTGTTTTGTGCCCCGGGACGCTAGTGACGAATTAACAGCTTGACATAAACGTAAATTGGTAGGAAACAGAATCGGCAAACACACTAAGTGAATTAAGACCGTCGGAAGTGTTACTTGGTACAGTCGTCACAAGTTTTGCTAGTGACCTCTTCTGAGATATCTACTGTACAATGTGCTGTAACTGGATGCTTGCTGGCTTTCCTAGTAGCAAACCAAGGCGGTCAGTCGTCCTTCAATTGTCTTACACTAACTTTCTGTCACTTTTGACGTTTGTTATTTTGGCATTGATAAGTTATAAAAATTCCACTTCTAATACTGACTGTATGTTGAAGGTCCAACTTTCGTTCAGTTGTATTTGTACCAGACAGAATGCGAAGCATGCTTTTGGAGTTGAATGGCCGGTTGTTCTTGACTTGGCGCGAGTGAGGGTTGATTGGTTCGGGTATCCATCGTCTTATCAAGCGGACGCACGAGGAAATAACTGCTGTCAGTAAGAGCGATCTGCTAATCCACGGTGTATTAATGGAGAGCCCTGGTAATCTGATATTCCGAAATATGATTATTTTGCCCCAGCTGAACAGACTACCAATATATATGCCTGTGTGTTGGACGTTCCTACGAAGATCCACAAAGTGCTTCGACCATATCACCTACGTCCAGAAGTTGCACTGTAAGCTCTAAGGAAGGCGTCGTGCCGGACAAAAAAGGAAAGTGACGAACACCTAAGCAAAATTATTCTCCAATAATTCGCTAACGACCGTCAACACAGTAAAAAGGACAGTAAGAGGGACAATGATTGTGTTGAGGGAGGCGTATGTGGCTAACTTTTCGCCAACAGCAGCTGGCGTAATGCTCCACAAGTCTAAAGGAATGTTCCCCTAATTGCCGATCAGCACACGAAGAGTCCTGGAAGTGCCACGTACATGCGAGAATAAGGTCACTGATGCAGGTGATTATATTCCTTTTGGTATGAAGGAAAGCACTAAACTGGCGGTTAGAGCGTGATGGATTGAACAGTTGTGGTGCGTTCGTGCGCAACTTCTTATTGTTCGGATGACATTGTTCGAGAGTTCTGGTCAACAGCTGAGGTCAGTCTTAACAAGACTAACTGAAAGATGAGCGCTTGTGTTCGTCATCAGCGTATTTTTCGGGGAATAGAAACCTAAAAGTGTGCAAGAGTACCTCACTAGTGTCGCTTCTGATCTGAAGAAGGTTTCGATAGATGGAGTATTGCTGTCCGCCTGTGATGTCCACTTGATAGTCATGTTAGATTGCACTGTTGGTGATGCGCCCCCCAGGGACTTCTTCAGACAAGTGAAGGACCATACGGGATATTGTTCTTGTCAGTGAAGTGCTTGTGGTGTCTACGTAGACAAGCGAATGGTATTTTCACAAGTGAAGTAGTGATTAAAAGGGATCGCTGGTCCCAGGTGAAGGCGACACTCCAAATATCACTTAGGAGATCCAACGTTTGAATTACTGGAGGTGAATACAACTGCATGTTTCCCTTTGGAACAAATGCACATGGGACTTTTAAGTTATGAAGGGAATTGTTGCACATTTGAAGTCAGGACCGCTGCGAGTGAGCAATCTTTTTTAATCCAACTTGAATAGGGAAATAAGCCATCAACTTGGCCTTATCCATACACAACTGTCTGTAGACTTTCCTCATGAACGCCGTGCATTCGTAGACTATGAGCGGGGTTTTGAAACTCTCTGTTGTACGTTGGTTGGACAGATGAAGACGTTTGCGAAAAATTCACGAAGTTCTCCTATTACATTTACGCACTAAGCAGCTTTAAGTAGTGTCGGCACTACCGGGACTTCTTGGAGTCGATAATGTGGAAAACCGACACAGTTTACCGGTATCTACGGAGAGTAACAGCTTATATTCAACTTTTACTGAGTGCATCACCTGTGCGCCCGTGTGCCATTGCATGGTGCGCTTGACTCATATCCAGCAGTCCCCCATGATTCAAACATTCACAGGCTGTACAGTTTCCTCCACTCACCTAACTTGTCAACGCCGCAAATTTTCCGTCGCATTGTGCGAACGATGTTTGTCGACGGAATATCCACCTAGAAGCCGCCGCATTGGATAATGTGGAATCGTGAAGCATGCAAGTGGCATCAAAGAGGAGCTCTCACTTCGTCGCCCGGAAATTTTCGTACGCCGACATAACGCCGGATGTTGCGTTTTCAATCAAGAAAATGTTGGCAGTCGTAAGCGTCATCAGCAGGAAAAAAATCCGTATTCAACGGTTTGTCAACTACTGTAACTTCTTCGATGCCTGCTTGCTGTCATCCAAGTGAAACGTCTACGTTTGTTTCCACCCATATGTGGACAGCATATAGATGAACAGTGAACTCATTCATTGCATGGGTTTGCTATTAACTTTGAACGATGGACACGTTTTTACTCCATTTTACATAGCCAGAAGTTATCGCCAAATAAAACACCTCACATCCATGGTTCTCATGTTCGATGCTATTGTGATGCTTGCATTATACTCGCATTTTTTGAGTGTCAAGCGTTTTGCCTGTTCCGCGTCGTGACGTGGAGGTCGGGTTTGTGTACTGTTTTGATCCGGCGGGCTATGCTGACTAGGACTCCGGTTCTTCCAGGTGCAACCTTGTCAGACAGGCCAAAGGGGAGCAGTCAGACGAAAAGCAGTTACACTCATAGGATTGTATGTCGCACTGCTGACCGCGTAGGAGTGCTTAGGCAGTGAGGCACGATCCTATGGGCATACAGCAGAACTATTTTTATAGTTGCGGCACTGCTGTCTTCCGTATCAGGAAGAAGGGGGTTAGAAAAGGTACCCTTAAACAAA
>QNGE01000712.1:119226-138224 GCA_008508345.1 Paragonimus westermani | reverse complement strand
GGTGGTCAAGCAACAACGTGGTCAGGAAATATGAAGACTTTGACTGCTCCATTGAGCAAAGTGGGCAGGCATCGCCTGCCTGGATGGGGTCCTCGTGATCACTCAAACCGTTGGTTAGAGACGCTATCCGAGATGGCGGTGTGTTGCAGTCAATGGCGTACCTGTATCCATGCCATTTCTAGTCCTTCCATTCAGTCTTCTTTAATCTTTGTTGTCCTTCGTAGTACTCTTTCCTTTTAGGATATTCCACGTCACTGTTGAGGTCAGCGGCGACCCAAGCCACAGTACCTTTTGGTCAGGTTCATGGCTGTTTTGATGATGATGATGATGATGAGTTTAATAACACCATTGTTGGAATTTCTCGTAAAACGTGGGTCACTAAGCCAGATTATGCTTAGTGGCTTGGAGTGAGCAGTAAGAAACATAATAAGTCGCTCTCGGAGGGACGCAAACTGTACAGGATGGAAGCGCATGGAATCACTGGTAAGCTCTCTACCTGACCGACATATTTTTCATCACTTGGAGATGGCCAGTTGATGTGAAAGTACGACACTTCATTAACGAGACCACTGTCCTTATGGATCGTCAGGGGAAGCGTAAAATGCATTTCAGATACATGCAAATGTATCTCAAGTAGAATACCCGCAGTCATGTCCGACTTCACAGAGGAAGTGGACAGCATTCCGGCAAAAAGTGGTTGTTCCGTGGTCATCCACCACTCTTCGTCTCCACCAATGTTGGGTGACCTCTGTGGAATTGCCCACCCACAGTCGTTTACCTCTGTCATTTGTGGCGAACACCCTAGATCGAATCAGTTTCACTACCATCAGGTGGGCAATGTGAGAAAAATTGTTTTGGTGCCATTTTTTGTTCATGATGGGTTCACCTTCGCATTCCTTCTCTCCCCCAGTAGGTGAGTATAGCAGGGGTGGTCAGTACAACGGCCCGCTCATTACTGAAAATCGGGCGTGTTAAGACAGACCTTCCGAAGTTTCAATCGCTCCGTTACTAGTTGTTCAGGTGAAACAAAAGTCAATCATTCAAGTCGTTTATCAGCAAACTGCATTAGCCGTGGTGCCGAGTTTCACCGACAGCCTCTTGCGAATCACCAGTTCCCCGAAAGTATTACGTAGCAAAGACCAGCATAGTACACCGGAGAATGACCTTCATAGTTGATATTGTCACGTACCACTTCGCACTTCAACCGTAGTGCCAAATCTCTGGCACCCCAACTACGCGCCCAAATGTTCACACGCCTACATCTCGCCTAAGCGCATCACTGTACTGTTCGGCTCATCATTCGGTCCACCTTTCGAAATGATGTTTCGATTGATCACGAAACCCTTAAATATGATCTGGTTTGTGACCGTGTTTTCATCGGATTGAATGGCATAAAGGAGCTCTATCCAGAGGTTGGGTTGGCCGGGAAGTTACGAGCTAGTCCTGCATTTTCACTAGTCCGCTCTTCAGTACCATTGACTATCTCTCCGTTATACGTCGTTTTAGTAGCCATTATTCCGTCATCGCAGGCCGTTGGTTCAGTTACAACACGTGAACAGTTTAACTGACCAAAATGTTCGATTGCGAGATGGAATGCGTCTTGTCTGCCAGCGGATAAGCGCTTTGCGTTATTAGCATGCTGCTGAAGGCAGCTTGAGGGCCCCCAGTCTTCCTACCCTTTTCCTCATGCAGCCTGCTGAGGATATTTAATCTCAAAACGAAGGGCTGGACAAAAGCGAGTCGTGCGTACTGCTTGTAAATATACCGCGCTTTTCATCGTCGTCTTCGAATAACCCACCTCTCCAAGTTAGGCGACAAATCAGCCGGTGACCGCGCCGGCAACGTGGTGAGGTTCACCATGACGAACTCTTCAACTGCCAATGTCAGTTGACGAGGGGTTGTTAACCGTTTCTTTTTGCTTGAACAAGTAACCGTGACGCGCTGTGGAACTGACTACGGGAAAACAGTATGTTGGAGTCTCACGGGCAGCTGCCAGAGGTTAAATATAACAGTCGATAGAGAACTTGAGGTACAAGTTAGAAACAGAAAAGAAAGAGGAATAAGACCCATCAGACGAGCGAATCATTGTTGATGGCACACATTTAATGATGTTCGAATACGTTTCTCATTTTCAAACTTTTAGCACTCTGCCAGTATGACGATATCTTCATTCGAAGTTGTCATGACTTCGTGGAAATGGAGCTTGCAGATGAGAAGTGTCCGGTAGTGTCTATCTTTGTAACATAATGAGGTCTGCATACGTTCTTCTGCTGGCGGTCATCTGAGGGTCTTCAAAGTGCTCAATCAAGACTCTCAAATGACACTCAAAAGACAAGTAAGACCACTCCACGAACCATCGTGCATCTAACCAGACAGTGCAAATTATCACAAAAATGGAGGGAAGCCACCTTGAAAACGACCCATTTTTCAGATTTATTGCACTAACACCATCATAGTCAGTTCACTTAACAGATTTAGGTTTTGAACAAGATTTCCAAAGGGCGCGCCACATTTTTCACCATAAGAGTCTACTGCTTGATGTGCAGTTTGCTCAAATAATGGTCGGATTTTGTAGCGGCCCACCGGCGCCACTATGAAACCGATTTAATTGCTTGGTAATAATTGGTTTGGTCCTTATTCGAGTCAGTTGCTGGTGCGTCCGAATATATATACAAACAGGCTGTAAGTCGTTTGACTACAGATAATCAGTGGTTTCGCGATGAATTGTTTCACAGCTATGTGTGCCAATCTATAATCTCACCTTCTGTTCTTAATTTGTATAGTGCACCAGGTTATACGCATTCGTATAAGTATACATACCTTAAGGTTGGCCTTTTTCACGTTTGCTCTGTCTTGATTATGTACAAAGACGTGGACTACCAATATATTTCATGAAACCTGAGTTACTTTGGCGTACATTGTGCGCGTAAGCGCAATTAAATGCTTCTGTTGCATCCAGCGACTACAGATGGCTCATCTCCGTTAGACACTCGTGGCAGTTGCAATGAAAGGCTCTTACTGCTTACCCGGGTTGCCGACGTCGGTTTGCTACAGGGCCGGATGATCCAGCCGTCTTTTCGGACACTTCCATTGACGACATCCCTGCTGCCTGCAGTACGGACGTTGGTATAACGGCGGTGGATGCTCCAGGTGACGTAGAGTTTTGTGACATATTACTCTGCATCTAACACGACAAATGAGGACGCCGGTAAAGATGGGAGTGAAGTGGCAGTGGAAGCTCCACGTTATATATTTTGTGTCCGGCTCAAATGAGTTTTCGATTTCATAGATTCCCCCTCAACATCAGCAGGCCAGCCGGCTGATCCAGTGGCAGGTACGGTGCCCATTTGCTCTACACATGTTCTTCTGGTGACGACCTCGCCGAGAGTATTTCGGTTGCAACATGTCGCCGACGGGTCTCGGTAAATGGTAGCGGATGCTGAACTTCTACTTCGGAAAATTGCCGGCTGACCCGCGAAATATACCGGGAACACTAAGGTTGGACAAGCTGCGCTTCATCAGTGGTGGTGAGAATTTAGGCCTGACAGCTCCACTGCTGCGTGTTTGCTGTCAAGCTCGCAATCTAAAGCATGCTGTACATATCCAGCTATATACAGTCGGAATCACTGCCTTCAAAGGTTTCTTGAACAATGCTGGTCAACGAGAAGCCGAATAACCCGTCCGTGGTTCACAGGAGCTTTTGTTGTTAGAATGTTATATGGAAACGGCTAGCCAACTTCCGTCGAAGAGTGTCTGGAAAACTTAATTGCAGAACCAAATTCGTTGCTGCACAATGGGCTTTGTAGTCCCGGCTGTGAGTTTATCGCATCTGTGCATTAGCGGGCGGCTATATGTAATACTTCTGCACGTGCCTACGTCAAGCATGTCAATTCCACGCAGGCCACCACGGCTGTTATAAGTGCGTCTCTAGAATAGTGCATGCAGGTAGATGAGTCATTTTTCTGCATCTTACTTGCCGCTTGGTTAGTGAATCGAACTCTCGAGGACTCAGGGCTCATCAGCATCATCATCCTGTTTGGTTTTATTCCGAATCTCTGCCACTCGATATGATGGTGGATTATCCATGTGACCCTGTGCACCTAGTTCACCTGGGTGTAACGCGCAGAATGCTGTGTAGGTGGAAAGGTGATATCCGCTACAACATCCCTATGCAATCATGAAATCCACCGTTGGGTGATTTGGGCACAAGTCATGGGTATGCTTCTGCGGACTTTGTGCATAAATATCGTTCGCTTGATTTGGGAAAATGTTGGAAGGCCAATGAGTTACGTTTCTTTCGGTCGTGTCTGTGTCCTGTTTTCTTAAAGCCGGTGTCACGTGATTTCCCTTATGTAAACTCTCTGTTTCCTCCATTTCTGTGTACATATATTTAACGAGTTGCTTCACCACATAGCAGTCCTTTGCGACCGTTTCTTTGTGCAGGATTGTGGACCGATATCTTTTGTTTTATTCTGCAAACAATGCTGTTTTTAATCTTCACAGCACCGTTCACACACCCGGTGGTATATCAAGACATGGAACACTGGATGTTCTTCGGTCTTCCTGCTTGATTCTGTCATGAGTAAGCTGCGACAGATGGTACATGGGGCCAACAGGTCGCACACATGGGCGTTTCGACGGGTGAGTGAAATCGTCAACTGTAGTTTAGAGTCGACTGGCGCTAACGACTGAAATGATGTCCGATGTCCCCGGTGCCACTTGCCGAAGTGTAAAACGCAGTCATGCAAAAATGGTACTGTTTACACCGTGAGCGATCTCGATTGCTATACAATCGTCGACGGCTAACCGTCGAAAGTAACTGACCTCGTTGAACACTCTGTTACATACTGTGTTTCCGTGGATGATTGAAGTGTTTTAGCCAGGATGTTCCTTCCTACCAAATGCGCATAGTTTTTATAAGTCACTGTCAGACTGTATAGCACCATTCGTGATCACTTCCGTTTTAGGTAGACGCATTTATGCTCCTGTGGAATATCGGGTGTCGTTGTGCCCGCCGCACACACACTCCGTGCACAAATGGTTTCCCTTCTGTGTATATGTTTTTAAGTACACATACATATCGCTCCTCTAATTGTTAGTTTAGAAGACTTAATTCTTTTCATATGTTCGTCTTTGTTATTTCCCGGATGGAAAACGCAGTGGAAATTGTGCCCGCCAGGTGGCTGATAGATGGTACTCATGCCTGTTATTCAGAGCACTGTATCGCGAAATATGAGCAAGTGATCCGTGGATGCATATATCATGCCGATCAGTGCGAAATTCACGAGGCACACCTAATGAGTTCTCTTTGTAAGTTGTGCATCATTTAACTGATTTGTTCGGAGACATACGGAGGCGGAAAGTATGTAAATAGTTGATTCTGCTGGGTGCTACTCTAACTGTTCAGAAGCCACTGTGTTAATGAGCAACCGTCCTGGCGGAGAGATGTAGGCGTTGCTGTCCTCTAAGGTCCATCATTTTGTAGCAGAAAACCTCGAAGGTTTCTGTTTTCAGATGTTGACAGTGAGACTTCAGGGCCAGATGAAGTGTAGCAAATTGAGTGTCATTTTGCTGAATACAACGCTCCACACAGCGTGTCTTAGGCGCCCATGCCAAGCACATTGTCACCTCGTATTCTGCTAGGCAAGTGAATGTGTTCAATTTCCACGTAAACCTTTTTGTATGGGAGCGTTAAGAAATGCCCTTAGTTTTTCGAAACCACGCCTCCTGGGGCTACTACGGTGGGCAGACAAGATGTCGTTTTCTCATGGCGAATGGCGACGTCAGGGTGCAACTGTGCACTGCACTCTATTTAGCGGCCCATACAATCAGCGACTCACACCAATTCGTCTCGGTGAGCTCCCTAATGTTTGTAAAATCTGCCATTTCACATCACTTAAATCCGCAGTGTAACATCCATTTGGACCTTCTCTTCACTCACTGCCAACTTCCATACTTTTGAGTAGTATGGTTGATGAAATAATTATGCCAGAATTAGGGTCGCTGGGCCACCATCATGAATTTGGACGTTTTCTGTTTGTGCTCGATCACTGACGGCCGAAAACTCTCTCAGGACGTACCATTTCGAACGCACGTGACATTTCATATTGAGTTCATTTATCTATCATATGCATTTGTTAATGCCCACGCATTTTCCACCATAAAAACATTACCGAGCTCTTTGCGACCACCATCTGTTTGATTTGACCTCTGGGTGTCAAGTTCCAGTGGTGCCCAACTGATATTTGAAGTAAAATGAAGAACGGATTCTACAAATCTTTCGATGTGATGTCTAGCAAACAGATGACCTCTGCCCGCCGGGACTCACTCAGCAGCTGGCACTGCACCTTCTGATTCCCCGGTGGAACAACTGCACAGAGACAAAGGGTTGTAGGCAGAGGTGGCGAAACCTTGCATATGGAAAGCGGAAAAATGGATAGAACTTTAGGGAATGATACGACAGCGGGCTACACTCAACAGGGCAGAATACGAACGTGACTACCTAGGTAATCTAACTAACTCATCCACCGAGACCTTAGTCTTCAGCAGCGCGATTGAACGCCGGACGGAATTACCCAGGAGAGAAATACAGCTGGCAACTCAAAGTTATACTGGTCCTTCACTGAAGCATTCGAATTCAATAAAAAGAGGATCGATAACCAAGCCGGACTGGACTACCTAATACATTATTGTGACGGGTCTGCGAAGGCTTCGATTCACCATTGCGCCACTCTCGAAGAGGATCGGAGCTACTTATCCGCCGAGAAAACTCTTCACAAACATTTCGGACAAAACCATATGGTGGCAAGGACGCATACTGATGAAGGTTCTGACGGCCCACCCCTGAAGGACAGCGACTCCGCAGCATTAGTCCAGTTAACTTGGCAGATGACAGTGCGCGGAGTAACACTCCGGCGAAGGGATTACGACTCCGGCTTTAACTTAAGCTAGACGATTGAGACGATCTCTCGGAGGTTATTCTTCGAGTTGCGCTTCAGATGGACGGACGATGCCGTAATCATAACTCGTCATAGCCGTGAACTGCAGTTCACAGATGAACAAGATTCGTGGTGGAGAGCGCCGACGCCGCTTCCGTGAGCTACAGTGAGCTAGAAAGTAAGCCCCAAATCTGAACTGTATTACGGTCCTAGACAAGCGAAGACACGATCGAACCCAGTTGGCATCAGGATGGACACCTATCTCGTGCAATGTGAGATTTTGCTCACGAGTAACGTGTATGGTTCTCTCTTTCGTTGGTTTTTCCGCGGGGACAGTCATTCCCCTGCTCATTATCTGCTACTTCTTAATAAATCGGTAGAGCAGCGTCTTGAGATCGTGATACCTGGGTAATTGTACGCTCACTGTTTGAATGCCAACCACATGGCCAGGGAATACAGATCGCACAGGACTTGTAGCACCAAGGAATATGGACAGAAACATCACTTATTATCACACTTCCACTCATCTGCCACCGCCGTTAAGAACCGCACACATCGTTACCAACCACCGTGAAGTTGGATTCCATCTGCATGATACACCTTGAACCTCTACAGGCAGAACCCATGTTGTTTTAGCCATCATTCCTCCTACTTTACTTTGTGGCCAGAATGTCGTAAAACTTGTGCATTTTAGGCAACGGGTCGGATTGTACTCCCATCGATGATTCACTAGTCACCAAGCTTGGAGTGAAGGGAAGTCAGAGGCAACTCAGATCGTGCACGCTTGATAGAGAACAGGCGTTTGAATCGGTAGCTGTCCAGTTCGATGTCACTTCTGTTGATTTTAGGATAGTCATTTGTATTCAGCATGCATGGTCAGTGAAGACGTTGCCCAATTTACGTACGTTTCTTTCGCGTGCTCCACAGTTATTACCATGGTCGCACTTACGTGGTACATCGGTTGGTCTACACTTCAAAGACAATACCGCTGTATTGATCGGATGTGACGTCCCAGAAGCGCACTGGGTCATCGGTCAGCAAAAAAGAAAGAAGCACAGGCCGAACGCGTTTAGGACAGTCCTTGGGTAAATGGTAGTGGATCCAGTCGATGGATCAGTCAAGGCCCGGACGGCAGTAAGCTCTGTAGGTATTGACACATTACAAGACAACTTGGAAAAATTGCACCAACAAGACTATCGACGCAGGCTCCGTAAAGAAAAAGAGTGACTGTGGATGGTCGTCAGACCACTGGTATGATTGAGACTTCTGTACGTTCAACTGACGGTCATTACGAGGTAGCCCTCCCATGGCGTCCTGGATACCTCCAGCCAATTGACAACAGGCACATCGCCCTGAGACGTCTGCACATGCCACGACAACGCCTTATGAAACTTGGTGATTTGGCGCACCGCTATTTGCGCATAATGGGTGAGTACATCAGTCGGGGCCATGCCGAATTCGCTCCTGGGGAAGGAACAGTTAGTTGTCGATGGTATCTACCTCACTATCCAGTGTTCCATCCTGTTAAGCTACAGAAGTTACGAACTGTTTTCAATCGCGCAGCAAAGTATGCAGACAAATCTCTGAATGGTCAGCTGCTATCGGGGCCATATCTAACAAATTCATTAACTGCTGTGTTATGGCGACTTTGAAAAGAGAAGATTGCGGGCGTGGCAGGCGTCAAAGTAATGTTTCATCAAGTTTGCTAGCCAGATAAAGGCTGCGGTATGCTAAAAATTCTGTGGTGGACGGGTGCTAGTATGCAAGGCTGTCCGACAGAATACCTCAAATGCGTTCATCTATCTGGCGCTGCTTCGTCTTATAGCTGCGCTACGTGTGCCTCGAGAAAAACAACTTTAGACGACGCTGACCATTGCGATGCAGATATCCTACAGATCACAAAGGAGAGCTTTTATCTAGACGACTGTTTATTTAGTACAGCAACCGTTGAAAACGTTGGGGACTCCGCCAATCAGCTAGATATCTTATTGGTCAGAGGCGGCATCGACCTCATAAAGTGGACAAACAACGGCGAGAGACTGTTCTCACTGCTACGGGAATCGGAACATACGGCATCAACAGAGCCACTTAACCTAGGCGAACCCACACTTGCTTACAGGTTGTCTACGAGAAATGTACGTTCTCTGTAAAGTGCACCCGACGGTGTCTACATCGTACTTCAAGGGTACTTCCAAAACCGCAGTATCATCGCATGGTATCCATGCATCTCAAGTTGCCGCAATGGGTTCTAGTTCACTGGGTCCACCCACATCTATTTCATTGTAGAAGGCGGAGATATAATTGTGATGAATATATATTGTAATTTTTCGCCATACAAAGGTAATTCGGGTGCGTATCAGAGCCCCGTTAGCCCATCCCGGGGATGGTTGTCACCATTGCAGCACTTTGAGGAGGGCTTAGAGTTGGCAGCATCACCGCCCACCCTGCAACGTAACTGAACTGGTGAGTGCAGGAAAACGGGGTGGGATGGGAGAAACGAAATGAACACATGACGTAGGCTAGAAGGCATGGCATGGGAAAGCTAACGCATGCAAGCAATGCAGATGCAGATGACATGGTGAGCGCTCAAATAAAAGCAAGCGGTTGGAACAGTGAAAGTGAAAACGTGTAACTCATTACCTGGAACGACATTCGAAAGCATCAACGACATCGGGCTATCCGGCACACCGCTGATGCCAACAACCGCAACAGTTGTCACACTGGATCCAGTCGGTTGACCTCACCCTCCAAATCCTCCCGGCCACAATCCGATTAGTGTTGGTCGTCCACGGGGAAAGGTGCCTTCTGTGGACGTCATCCTTTCTGCTTTTGTGACATATCAGTTTGCTTCTCTCACTTTTCACCTGCCCCTTAATAAAACATCCTGAGCGTCCACCATCCACTGTGCAGCTTTGTGAATAGTCCGACAATAAACACTTACTGTTTCGCAACATATCGCTTGGGTAGATTGGGGCATTATTACAACACCGCACACGATGTCTGCATGGAAGTTCCCAGTTATTGAGAGACGAACGTATACAGGACCCATGACCATCAACGCTAACGACGTGCTCATCAGTCCGGTAGCATGTTTGACACGCAAACAGCCATCTTCCAGTTGCCCCCAGATATCCTTAGCGCATAGAGATTAAATTGCTCGAGTGCACTCACGCCGCCCGTTTCATGCGCAGAACGTCCACCCTTAACTAACGGCATCGTAACAGTCCGTCGTAGTTTCAGTTCCAAGTACCCATTTCGATTCAATATCTCCTATACGCAAACGAATAGCTCGAACCTAGGTGACAGGTTATCCTTGATGTATTTATCAGTCATCTCCATCCTATTATTCGTCCCATTTCCGTAGTGTATAGTGCCATGTCTTTTATACGTGGCCCAGTGCTCCTTTACTGGCAACAGGCGAGTTTGCACACGCACACACCAAGCTCCCTGTTGCAATTGCAAATGCTGCTAACTATCCAAATGAACTATTTCTCGGACTTGCAGCACAAAATATCACTCACTACTTCAGCGAGGAATTTTTACTCTTCTAAAGATACCCCCTTCAATTGCCTACATCTGTAAAGCATATTGTTTCATATGAAATGAACATAGAGGAATCTTAGCGTTAGCAAAATATCCTTCCAAGCATTCAAACGGTGCCGGGTGCCTATCCACACGATCGTTTTAACATCCCTTGTTGGCATCCTCCGCTTGGAGCTTCTCAACACGACCTTATGACAGAACAAACTTTCATTGGGAAAAACCATAAAATACGCTTCCACCTTTTCTACTACAACCCTTAATAACAACGTGCCATAAATGGTAAGCTCTGTTGTTGCACACAGCTGTAGAATTCGCCATCATAACACTCTCATACGTTACGTACAGTTCTTCAAGCCTTTATGTTGTGAACGACCACGTAAATAGGTTATATGGGTTCTAGCATCTTGCATATGCTCTCCAGATCGCAGTACGGACACTGTCGTAATCGCTTTCTCTGTCTTAACGACCTTACATCACTAAGATTCATCACTATATCATATTCACGCCTAACGTAATCGATGACTCCGTGGGTCCAGTAGAAACTATTCAATAGCCCACATACACCTTCCTCCGACGTTCTTTCTAGCCAAGGGTTGGTTGGATATACTCTGGGGTCGGCCGACATTGTCCGGTGATTGTGAACCAAGTAACTGTGCGATGTACAAAAACCCCTGTCCTTGTATGACGCATTAATAACCGAGGGGCACCAGAAACCTCGAAACCTGTAACACCGTATTATCCTGCGGAAAACACAACATACGTACCTGTGATTCACACCATCCGTTCGCGTGCTCTTCCTAGTACAGTGCACACAAAATGGTGGCACTGCTTGTACACGGCATATTCTAGAAATTTCTCCCGAATTCCAGTAGTACTGCGGAAGTGTCACAAGGTTCATCGGAAAATAACTCATTCCCGCTTCCAAATGAAACATTCTCACATTCTTATGGAATTCAGCGAACGCGTCAAAACAGAAAATGTCCGGAAAGTGTGCGCGAAACACTTCACTTAGGTCCATCATTTCGGACATCTTGTGCGAAGACCGGATATCTGCCGACCTGCTCACCAACGCTAGACTTTATATCACGAACCAGCCAATTAACACTCACCGCATCGAAATGTGCCTATAAACAATCTACAGCCGCCAACGCACTGTCCCAACTACCGGATAATTCTTAAAAATTACCCAGGAAAATTCGGGCATTTCACAGCCAGGACACAGTTATGAATTAGCGAGAAGAGAATTTGTCAGAGACAACGTATTGCATTACACTTATCCTCAGATATAGTGAGCGCAGATGGTTTCAACAACTTTTGTTTGTTTGTTTGAGCTGCCGTGATCGAATTTTGGAGGACGCTTTCGTTTTTGAGGTATTTCCCTCTGGCTGTGCCACTGCGGCGTGGAGGTCTGTTCCTTCGTGTTGCGGGTTGTCTGTAGGTCAAATTTTAATGAAACAAGCTCGTATCAAATTTTCGTTCTTGCATTGAGCGTATTTGGCTCATGTTGTTGCCATAATTCCTGGGCCGTTTATTTTTTGGCTAAACTGTACCTTAAATCATTCTTGGAGTCATCAGCTGATAAGTTACTGGAAGCCCATTTTTCTCGGGTTAGTTCACTTCTCATCCAACGTTGTACGCGCGTCAGTCTTCATGAAAATTATTCGCACACCGCTCCTTGAAACCAGAAAGTCACTGAACGGACGGTAGAATTTATGATTTTGGACAATCGCTGCTTACTCTAGTGACCATGGTGTCCAATATATGAGTTCAACAGTCTTGGGGTTCAATGTATGGGGGATATCAACAACAACTGGTTGTAGCATGTTTCGCCAGACCACCACGCTGAGAAATACTTTGTTTAGCAAGCATTTGAGGCTTTAGCGTTTACGATTTCGTTTCGTGACAATGTAGACCAGGTTAGTCTGGAAAAGTAAAGTTTGTCTCCGCAGGACATTGAGGGAGAAATGGGCAGAAACGATGTTTGCTCTAGGTTCTCGGCAACTGATGGATAAACGACCATTTCCGGCCGATGCAGTCATGTTCTTTTCAAGGCCAGTGAATACCCGCGGAAGGAATTTGCGTCTTATGTGCAATACAATGTGGTCATTCTTAGCTACCTTTCCATAATAACACGAGGAAGGCGGGTTGGACGGTAGCCGGATACGTAGATCTTCCTTGTGATCCATTGTGGGCACCACCACGGTTTTCTGACGTTTGACCACACTTCCGAAATCTGCACCTAGGGACATACTTAGTGGAAAGACGCCACCACTGAGGCTATTACTTTACAGCATCGTGGTCAACTGGGAGATTGCCGGGAATTTTGAGGGTTATCCGATTGCAGCAAACAGGTGCTAAGTATCGCTCCTGAAAGTTAGAATTTTTAACGGCAGTTCAACTGGCCATCTTTTCTATTGACCACGCTTTTGGGCCGTCTGTCCCCACTGGTCTTTTTTCGTTTATCCGTCCTCAAGAGGAGAAGTCCCATTTGGGGGCAGGCCTATGAAACTCCACATGGTATCCGTATCTTTTTGCAGAGTCAACTTTAATCAGAGGGCTGATGGCTCTGCTCGGTAAACTCCGAGTCATTGATGTCGTTCCAGATGACCGGGGTTTGTCGAACGTTCTCAGTTCCGGAAGTGCTGGCGCGTTTCGTGTGCCTACCACAGAAAAACTAGCCCCACCCTTATCGTGTCAAAGCTACTCTCAGTCGTTGCACTTGGCTGACAAGACGAAACGCACTAACAACACATTCACTAGGTTCAAGCTGGGTATTACCCCAGCTGTCACATCTTCACACTCCACCATTCAAATAGAAGGCTGAAAATTGTTCATTTAGGCCTCACAGGGGCCTTTAGTTTGGTTGACAGCGATGCGCATTGGGATTTCCAGTCAAGGAAAGGTGTCCTCGAGAAGTACATACACATCTTGGAAGCGTTTTCTTATCTGACCTTAGGTCGAGTTAGAGCTTACGGCAACGTATCGCCGACCCCCAGCATCTCAAGTGGAGCGCGAAAAAGTCGTTCAGCTTATGCTTCTCTAGTCACCCCTGCAGTGGACTTAATCCTAGAGTGTTCCTTGACAGGTTGCGGATGTGATGGTTTGGAGTCACTTCCAGTCATTGGACTTCGTGACAGTTGGCAGAGGGCATTGCACTAAGCTATAAAGGTTCGTGGATGGTCCAGAACACCTAGTACTGGACGCCCCAGTTCATCGGTTTGTTATGGCTTTTGAGTCTTCCAAGTGGAGGGGGGGGTGCTGTTCCAAGATTGTCATACCACTGCAGTTAAGCGGCAAGTTCACGCACTTTGAAAGCTGCGTCACGGCTGGTTGACTATCCGACGGGATCACAAACCACAGTTCAGGTTCGGATAGTGTTTTCCAACCCATGTTTTCCGTAACGGTCAAAGTGTTTAGTGGAAAGTCGGGTGTATAAGATCACCGTAACACTGGTCTCGTCCTTCGGTTGCGAAACGTGGTCCATCAGCACGGAAGATGTTCACAGAATGTCCGCTTTCGATAATCTGTTTCCGATGCATTGTTGGCGTTTGGTAGGAACATATTTTCGAATATGAGGAAGTTTGTCGACATCCTTAAGAAGGACGGACTCTTTTGACTCGTGAGCATAATGATCTTATTTCAGGCTTCGTTGACCTAGCCACTCATTGCGAGCATCAACTCTGCCTACCTAGCTGTGTCTCACTTACCTGTGGCCGATTTGACTGGAAACGGTAGATTGGCCGTCCGCGTGTGATTTGGATTCGGGGCGTGAGAGCACCAACGCTGAAGCTTGTTTTAGCTGGGCGTTTCCAATATCTGTTTACACACATACTCAGTCATTGTTTTCAGTACTTATGCCTCCTCGTTCCTTTTTCCCTCCTTCCTATACACGGTTTGCTTTTTGCTTTCTCCCCGGTTACGTAGCAGTTAACATCAATGCGAACCACTGATGTTTTACTGTCCATGAAGGTGGTGATCCACTGAACAAGGACACCTTCGTCTGAGAGCGTTGCCTTGCATAGGGAGGAATGAAAATCGATGGAGCCAGTGCTGCGAAATTTTATGTACACAGGCGTCGTTCCTCTTCCGCTACACTTTCGTTATCGTATACTTTAAACAAACCTATTTCTGGCATGTTAACCACTTCAGGTGGTCTTTTAATGTATCTGTATAGTCCTTTCCCTTGATCAGTTCTTTCCTCGTATGCAGTAATACATCAGCAGTTCACACTTACTCAACTGACACGCGGATGCTTGGAGGACAACCTCTGTCTGTCACTTCGACGCACTTTCTTCGATCACAGTTTGTGATTGTGAGACGTCATAAAATTGACAGTGTGGGTTTGAACAGCTCCAATTTTCACAAACTGATCCATAACGGCTTGTACTAGGATGGCTAAATTGTGGTGCGTTCTCCATTCCACGTAGGCGGCAGTATTTAGATTTAGTAGGCTAATGCCTAGAATTCAGGTATGCCCATTCTGTTGCTGTTTGACAGTTAATATTAAGCGTGCGACAGTATTAAAACAGGACTCCACGACAATCGTTCGTTCCCAACTTACCTTACTTTTCGGTATATTTCGGAATGAGTTGTTCAGTGATTGACTGTCAGTCTCATTCCAAATATCAAACGATACAATTTTTAAGTGATGCTACTAATGTCCCTCTTCAAAGGTTTTAATGCGAAACCTGAGCTACCCAATGGATTAACATTTGGGGTTTGCAGTGACCAAAGTAGGTATTCGCCTTAGAGTACCGTGCACCGTATGATGGCTGTGAATCACCGTCCTCTGAGAAAACCACTTACTCTTTCGTACATACACATAACGGCAGTGAACCTGACCAAAAACTTCTATGGTTCAAGCTGCCGTTTACGGCAACAGTGATGTGGAATATCCTGAAACGGGTTATATATATATATATATATATATATATATATATATATTCCTGATCTCATCTCGGATAGGAGCTTTAATCGTGAATTGTCGATTGGAGTTGACAGGAGAGTTGCCGTCTTCCCTCGAGACAATCAGGCTATCCGAGGATCACCGACAAGAGAATGTGGCTAGGTGACCAACATAGTTTCCTCACGAAAGCGTGATTAGTCCTAGTCTCGGCCGTAGCTGACGAACTCTAAGAGTGAAACTAGGATATGACGCTTTGCTTCGGGAAGAGCTGACTGAAAAGTCTGAAAGCGCGACAGCTATGACCAATTGTGGTTAGTGTTTAATTTATACAAAATACAGAAACCCTAAATACGCCGTTGGGTGAAGCGGGTAACGTCGGATACCCGGTTGGGAGCCACATGGTCATTTATAGTTTTTGGATAGAAGCTTCGTGTGAGATGATAATATTTCGCAGTCAGTGGAGTGCTTGTACCCAAAACGTTTCTAGTTCGCCTAGTTTTATATCCACCATGATTGTTATATATATATATATATATATATATATATATATATATATATCAGATGAGGTCTCTTCGATCGAGGGTGTCGACCATCCTTGCAAAGGGGTCTCAGACATGACTTCTCCTTTAGGGGCCAGTTGGTGAACAGAAACTGTTCCCTCCATGCCATTAGGAAAGCGAACATACGCATACTGTGGATTGCATTGAAGTAATTCAACTTCGACGAGTAGGTCATAATTAGACTGTCTGACATTCTTCTTCAACAACACCGGTCTAGGTTTAGTGAGCCACATCGGGAGGGTTGTTCCGGAGGTCGACCTTCGGTTGTAGAGGAGTAATCTTTCATGTGGTGTGGCATTAGTTGCGGCACACACTAATGATCTGACGGAGTGCAGAGCATCAAGAAGAACAAATTCCCATTGATTGATGGCCAAGTTACGAGATTTCAGGGCGAGCAACACAGTTTTCCAAAGCGTTTCATTCACACGCTCTACTTGCCCGTTACCCTGGGGGTTGTATGGTGTTCTACTTGTCGCGACTCTCCTTTCCTAAAGAAACTTGAACATTTAACGACGTGAACGACGATCCACGATCAGAATGAATGTAGGTCGGAGTAGCAAACAACGAGAACAACTGACAAAAACATTTAGTGACGGTCTCTAGCGTAATGAATCAGAAAAACGGTATTCGGTAAACGACGTCGAGTCGTTAGAAGACAAAGGCCAGTAGGGTAAGGCTTTACTCTTCTGAGAAAAACGGTACAGTGGCTGTAATGTATGAAAAAGATGAGTGATACGAATAAGGAAACGTAAATTCGGACCAAATGTTAGTAACAAGCAAATGTTAGTACATTCTCCCTTACTGATAAACGGACGAAATGAAACAAACATGTCGTTGTCAGGAAGAAAATTGCGAGGAAGCTATGACTATGCTTCGCGGCCCCTCAGATTATACGGGTGAAGACGTTGCTGCTTTTGCTTCAACATTTCATGATTGGTTGGAGTAGGAGAGTCAGCGGCCTCATCGTTGCAATACATTTCATGTCCGACTTCTGTCGCCTCGATCAGGTCATTAGCGTCAGCTAAACATTCTGAGGTTCCAAGGTCATCGGGTTCCTCGCGAGTAGCTAGGTGTTTCATTGACACCGTCTCTTCTTTCCCGTTCGGCAGTCTGACGTGTGCATACTGCGGGTTGCAGTCCAGTAATTCAACTTCCTCCACTACAGGATCGTATTTGGAAGCTCGTTGTTGTTTCTTCAAAAGTACGGGACCACCTGAAATTAACCACTTGGGAAGCGATGTTCCGGAAGTTGACCGTCGATTAAAGCTGAACATGCGCTCATGCGGTGTCGCATTTGTGGACGTACAAAGTAGGGATCTCAGAGTGTAGAGCATATAAAAGTGCTTACTCCCAGTAACTGATTCGAAGATTCCTGGACTTCAGTGTGAGTGTTATGGCTTTCCAAAGTGTTGAGCTAAGCCGTTCTACTTGGCCATTTCCAGCTGGGTTATATGGTGTGGTTCTGCTGGTAGCTACACCTTTTCCGTAGAGGAAATTTTTCAGTTCTGAAGACATGAATGCTGTACCACGGTCCGTATGTACGAAAGCAGGCAGTCCAAAAATAAAAAATAGTTGACAAAAACAATTAATGACAGTAGAAGAGGATGTCAGGCCATGCAAAAGCAAAAGGAAATCGAGAAAACTCGTCAATAACTGTAAGAAGGTATTTATTGCGAGAAGTAAATGGGAGAGGTCCTTTGAAGTCAACACTTAATCTTTCAAAAGGTTGCGTCGGTTTAATGAGGTTCGCCCTCGGTGGTGTATAAAATCTGGGTTTGAGTTCGGCATATGTTGGGCACCGAGCAATGGATGCTTTCACGTCTTCGGTAGAAAATGGAAGGTTCTTTGATCTCACAAAGTGTAACACGTGTAATACCAGGATGACGCAATGATTCATGTAGTTGTTTGAGATCAACTGAGTTCATGGAAGCATAATAACCTTGTGATTAGGCGTCAGCGGACTGGTTCTTTTTACCAGGCCTGTAAACAAGGTCATAACTAAAACATGAGAGTTCGATTCTCCCTCGCATAATTTTATCATTTTTTACTGTTCCTTTATACTTGCCATGAAACAAAAGATACAGATTGTTGACCAGTCAAGAGTTTGAAATGGACACCAAGGAGATACTGTCTTTGTTTGCGGAAAGCTTCGACGATAGCGTAGGCTTCCTTTTCAAGATGGGAATGATTTCTTTCACTAGGATTGAGATTTCGCGAAGAAAATGCAACGGGTCGACCATCTTGGTTGAGTGTCGCGGCTATGGCCGTATCGGAGGCATCAGTTTCTACAACTAGGGGTATTTGAAAGTTGACAGTGACCACTGCAGCGTTCTCAAGTTCACGCTTGAGGTCTTCAAAAATTTGCTGAACACGATCTGGAAGCGGGAAAATCTTGTTATGTATGAGGTTATGAATCTTGTCGGATAAGTGAGAGATCCAGTTAGAGTAGCAAGCAAACATTCCAACGGTCCTCTGCTGAGGTTTGAGGTCGGGAGGAGGTGGAAGTTCACGCAACGCTCGGAATCTTTCAGGATCTGGTTTTATAACACCATGAGATATCTGGAAGCCGAGGAGAGTGGTTGTACTAGCGGCGAGAGGCGTTGATAGAAGCTTTGACTCATATTTCAACTTGTGTGGACGATGGAAACTATGCCCCCGGAGTTGTGGTCACTCGATAATAGTACCTATATTCAAGAAAGGTATAAGGGGCTCTTGTGAAAACCACAGAGGAATTAGTTTGACCCCAGTCATTTCTAGGGTTCTAGCATCCATTATACTTCGAAGACTGACTGCAGTTCGGGAGGTAAACATTAGGGAAGAACAGGCAAGATTTCCTCCCGGGCGTGGATGTATAGATCACATTTTTACTCTTCGTCAAATTTTGGAGCAGCATCATGTATACCGCCGGCCAACGGTTTTTGTGTTTCCCGACTATAAAGGTGCGTTCGATTCAGTGGATCGATCTACACTTTTAGAGTCGCTCCAACACAGAGGTGTGCCGACTAAGTACGTGAACATACTGTTGGCACTCTATTCCCATACCCCAGCTCA
>QNGE01000712.1:90995-117468 GCA_008508345.1 Paragonimus westermani | reverse complement strand
AGAGTACGAACGTTGAAGGCACCTATATTAATTTGCGTTCTAGGTCGAGGCACAGGACAAGGTAGGTCTGGGATTGAGTGGCGAGAGCTGGGACTTATCGGCACAGTGTTACTATGATTAGTTATATCTGTTGTGGGACCTGCAGAGATTTTATTAGAATTGGGAATCGGGAGGGGCCTGAGAGCTAAATTTGATAGGACAGTGGGGGAGGGGTCAGCAGTAGCATGTTTTCGCCTATCCACCCTGCTGTATGCAGCAGATAGGGCGACCCGGTTTATACTGCGAGACGGCCGATGCAGTATGGGATTGTTTGTGTTGTGAGTATTCATGGTTGTGTGTGGTCTGAGATATTGCCAGGACGCCCAGACCTAGACAGGAGGACGATTAGGGTTCTCAACCAAAGCCTTTGGCTCAAAAGCCTGTACCTAAAGGCTGCGGGTGGTTGGCGGTGTACCAGAAATGGTACGTTTTTCAGGAAGAAATGCCAACCATCTCGCAACCCGCAACCTGGAGGACCAGGAGACTGTGGTTTGTCAAAACTCTACCTGGCCTGCGTGGTGTGAGTAACTCTGTCCAGTTTAGCCCCAAAGTTCATCGAGATGCGCAAGCCGTCACACCACGTGAAGGTCCAATCTCACCGTGATACTCTTTTCGTTGAACGACATGTAATAAAAGGTTGCATTTATAAGGAACACATTTACGCAACATCGGACTGTTAACCCTCATTTTAGTGTCTTCCTTTTGCCCTGGAGAGGCAGTTTTTTTTCCAAATCCAGGACAGTTAGTGATCCTCTGCGATTTTTTACCCGCGCCCTCCTACGAGTTGATCAGCCGGTTGCCCTGGATATTTCTCAAGACTGGAGCTGGATGTGGGCTTTGTGTCGGAGACGCCAGTGTATGGTTGTAGCATCGATATTCATTGAACTCTTCTAGATAGCTGCCCACCTAAGCGCACCTCTCTCTGGTGATGTCGAAGCTGAATCTGGTGGTCAAGGTGAAATGGTGATCTCATTGAATCCCAGAGCAGTGCAAAGCTTGCCCGATTGAATCCCACTGAACGGTCGCTTGTGCACTATAAGACTCAATATATCGGTTAAACTAAATCAGATAAACGTTGTGTTCATTACATTGAAGTGCGCTCCAACGAATGGTCGTTCGTATGCCACCAAGAGTGCGTTTTGGACACTCCCACTGACTTTTTGAAGCTGTCTAAATACTGACGGTTATACTAGCCGGCGATTTTAATGTTCACTTTGGTTGTCTTTCTCTAGATGAAAGTTGGGTGTATGATATGTTTAGTGTTGAGACACAAAACTGACAGTGGTGGGAGACTGCCGCAGCCATGCACTTCTCACGGTCTCCATATTTAGGGTAACGGATTTCAGCATAGGAAGAAGCACTGTCACGTAGTGATCGCTCCATGCCTCAGCCATGGACACAGTACGATCGTATAGTGTTGGGGAAAGTCTGTTTTCCCCCAAAATGGTTCATTTTTCGAGATATCTTCGAAAAATAATGTATGATTTTGAATTTTACCTTTTCGCACCATCAGGTGCTTAGACTTAATTTTGGCACACGTTCCTCCTCTAACTCCGATTGGCCCATTCCACTTTTAATGCATCGTTTCAAGCTGGAATCCTTCAAGGCTGATCAAAGACTATGCACAGAAGCTGGTCTGCTAGACGGCCTTTGGTGCGAGAGCAAGGTCAAAGTCTTCTGTGCTCTGAGAGGTTTTCGGGTATCGTTCAGCGCTGTGCTACGTGTCCGTGATTCGTATATTCCTACGCTAGCCATTCCTGGCTATTGTTGACCAGCAGGTGATAATATGGCAGTCACTTATAGGTGGTGCCACTCCTTGAAAGACTGTCGCGCGTTCTGGAGCAACCATTTAGACTGGAGTCTTGTTGTGTGTGCCCGTTATTTTCATTTGCCCAGAGGTCATACACTCGCAAATGCAGGGTGATTGGCGGTCGAACAATGAGAACGTAGATAGCACATAACTGGAGGCACTGGAGTGAATCGCCTACATCCCTTCAGGTGAACGAACCGAACGAATATTGCAGACAAATCCCAGCAACTGAGAAAATCCCCAAAGAGTGATCTTCCGAAGGATTTATGTATTGGGCACAGAACTGATTTTTCGTCACATCGATAATGTTTGTGCACATGCATCACTCGGTTCCTCCTGGCTCTGATGACGACCATCGGAACGGAAGCTGCTTAAGGGCTCGCGCAGAGACCATGAATATCACTTGGTTGGACAGCAGAAGGTGAGATGGTTTTTTTCTCTGGGGACTGTGAAGTGCTATTTGTACTCGTTGGGAATTGTGCTGGCCTTCGATTCGGCGAGACCATGTGTGAAACAGTTAGTTACTTTTACACCAACTACTAGAGGAAGAACATCTTAGGGTTAAGATAAGTATGGTCCGACGAACGCCACGTGAAGTTCTGCCTGAAAGATAGACTGGCTGAGTACGGCAGCCAATGACACCTATGCAAGTTAGTCCTCGACTTCCCTCGTATATCCAACGTTCTTGATGGGGCGATGTTAGGGTTAGGGTAAATGTGTTCCGAAGAACGCGATCCTGCTACCAAGATTGGGATATCGTGAGCCGTTGCTAAGATGTGGATTGGCATGGGGTTCGGAAGTCTCACCGCGCTAGCTGCCACAAGGTCACTTATTTTCTATGAACAGAGCAGTTTCTGGTGTAAATTTGCAAAGCGTCTGGTGGTCTACCCGGATTCTGCTTTATCCATGTTTTCGATAGTTCTTACCGCTCGCAGTTTGGTGGCCAATCGGAGGGGGTTTCTATCCACGTTGCTTTGTCTACGAACAAGTGCGGTTATCTCATGTGATGAGCGCGAGGGAAAACGAAGATGCTGTCGCGGAGGGTTCGTTCATTTCACAGTAGAGCCGAGAGGGCTTAAAAATCTTAAGTAATAACTGTGTCAGAACAGGTAATATAAGTGTAAAACTGTCCGTTTGTATACGCCATACGCGTTATTCGTTCACCATTGTTTGTATCCGTTATTCGCAATTATGTTCAGTAGAATCCGGTTACCAGTCTGCTCCTTCTCAGTGGTTTGTTCATCGGTATTTATTCGAGAAATGTTTCGCGATCTCGAATTTTCTGTTCTCGGTTCATAACGTGCTGTAGCAGTTTTAGCACACACTGTCTTTTGGTTGGCTCATTCCAGTTTTATTACATTAATTTAAACAGATTTATTCAAGGACAGTCGAGTTTAATATGTACGCAGATGCTCGTCTTCTGTTACTTTTAGTAAGTACATTGTTGGCTAGCGGGCAAGGTTTTTGTGTCCTTTTGGAGTTGGTATTTCTGTGTTTCGTGTTACGTGTTCGTGATTCGTATAAATTATATTCGTGTGCTAGCCGTTCCCAGTTCTTGTCGACAACGCGGGTTTTAGCATATTGGTGACGGGACTTACTGATCTAAATCGTGATCACATTGTACGGAACGTAACGATACGCAAAATGCCGGAAGCCAGAGGGCTTTGACATTCGGCCGAGAATGCCCTTACTTCCAAACCGAAGTCAAGGTAAGAGACCAGCGTCTGCATATGCGTAGGTTTTGAGGGGCCCTGAAGAAGACCACCCAAATTAATACAGCAAAGGTGGAATGGGCCAATCAGGACACAACGGTGAACCGTGTGTCTTAACGGAGTTTCCGCACGTTACGGAGCAAAGAGATTAAAAAGGACAATGTTTTTTCGAATGAATCTCGAGAAACGAACCCTTTTTTAAGGGTTTGGACTTTCACTCGTCTGTAACACCTGACCTAGGGGTTCAGCCGCATGGGGGCGACATGGGCTTCTGGTGCCGTCGCTCATACAGTACCTTCCCATGGTTAGTAGCTACGGCTGCGTTCTTCTAGTTTTTGTGATCACTCAATTATAAACAAATGCTCCAGTGACGAAACTATAGGGGGTGGTTCAGTTGACTGAGTAGCTGTGCTGGCTGCTTCGTTGGTATGAGGGAGCAATGGACCTTGCGACCCTTGAGAGCTTTGGCTGATGACTGACCATCAGTAGGTGCGGCTTTTGGAGTCTTCCTCTCGCTAGCTGTGAGCGGCGTCCACTTGAAAGTGTCCACGAATTGTTCAGCTGAACGGTTAGGCTGAACTAACTGGTTACAGTTTGATGTTGTTCAACCTCTAACGTGGCAATGGAAACTGTCATGTGAATCGGCTGGAAGAATTCGTGGTGTTTGAGTTGTAGTCGGTTACGAACTAATGTTGTAGGTATACAAGTCGGAAAACGTTGGGTTTGTCAAAAATCTGGTTGAAGTTGATTGGTTTAATTTTTGGGGTGTCGAAATTATCGCCTCTTTTTTTGTTAAAACTTTCTATCCTGGCTTGGATGCTATATTCGGACCCTTGCTGCACGGCCTCACCAAGTCTGCTAGTGCGGAATCAGGAAGAACACGACTGCGTAGAAAACACGCTATAATGCCGATTATCAGTTCGACAAATGAATGGAATGCATGTAAATATATATCATGAGTTAGTCGCTAATTATAGCCCAATACACATTTAACCAATGTCCAGTGGTTCAGGCCACTTCGCGGTTAGGTGGCCCAGTATGGTTAGTTCCATGGCCGTTGCGCTCTGATTGGTTCATCGGGCTAGCACGATACCCACACCCACCTTCACGCCCCATCCTGGTTGGTTCAACTGGAAAACTTTGCACGCTAGTGTTTGGTTGATGAACGGTTTCTTCAGTCGTCACCGATGACCTGATTCGGTTATTTTGATGATGTCCTTTCCTAACACCTCCCTTTTTTCGGCATGTGTCGTAGGACTGAAATCTTGGATTCACGTGTAGAGGGTTCACTGGTTTCCTAGTTCGTTAGGACCGTCTCTGAGGAGAAATTGGTGTTGTCTCACCAATGTTTGGCAGCGGCATGTCGGCCTTTTGTTCCACTTCGAAGGTGTCCAATATAATGTCCCAATGTAATAAGGCTGAGTTTGGTTTGTTCGGAAGCAAACCAGAGTTCCGTCGTAGCTGGTTAGTATGTCTTTTCCAGTTGTCTTCTCCAACACTGACTTCGTAGATCACCTTCTTGCTACGTTTTGAAATCACGCCAGGTGTCCATTTGTCTTGACCTCGGAAATCTCGTGCAAGCACCGAACCGTCAATATTGAAGTGCCGAATACCTTGTGCATAACTTGTACTGTGTACTTCTTTGTTGGCAGATGTGCGTGGTGAGGGTCTAATATTGCCGAACCTTGTGTGAATTTTCCGTCCGAACATATTCAGCTGGCGAGATTCTTCCTGGTGTGTTGCGATTAGACTTAGTGCGATAGGCACTCAAGAAATACTGAATGACGTCTGCTGGAGTTTCCTGTCTCTCGGCTCTGAGTAACGCCCGCTTGAAGGTATCCACGAACCTTTCAGCTTGGTCATTCGATTGTGGATGATACGGGGGAGAGAACTTTCGCTGAACGCAACGATGCTCGCAAAATGTCCGGAGAGTTGCGGAGGTGAATTGTGATCCATTGTCAGATACAGTAGTCTCTGGAATGCCAAAGCAACTGATTAACCTGTTGTGCTGTGCTGTTATTAATACAGAGTTCGGAATTTTCATTGGCACGACTTTCGGCCACTTTGTGAATGAATCCACCATGATAATGTAGAATTGACCATTAACTGCCCTCGCAAAATCCAGATCGAGACGTTGCCACGGTTCTTCTGCGTCTGGCCATGGTTACCAGGGTCACTTCAGGGGTGCTTTAGCTGCTAACCGACATCCTTCGCATCTTTGACACAGCCGCTCAATTTCTGAATCAATCTGCGGCCAATACACAACTGCGCGCGATAATTTTCATTCGGCTGATGCCTGGGTGGCCGGTATGAAACTACTTCAGTACTTTGTCGCGTAACATCTGCGGCACGAGGACACGGTCACCAAACATGAGAAAACCGTTGATAATGAAGAGGAGTCACGCCTATAAAAATACCGCTGGATATTGGATTCCAGGCTGTGTTTATTCCATCCTGTGCACACATAGTGCATCACTTTCTGTCAGACTTCTTCGTGAGTCGAGTTCTTGATGGTCACAGCAGTAACGGATAGGGCTTTTATGTTGTCGAAGAGGAATTGACGAACCTCCGGTTCGATTATAACTGACGCAATGATGGAGTCGTCAGATTATGTTTCCTTCGAGCTAATTAGGGGTGACAGGGCATCGGCTTTGCCAAAATCGCGCGTGTTCCGGTATCGAATATTGAAGTCATACACCAGTGACCTTGTCGCCCAACGTTGCAGACAGTTTGCAGTATAAACCGGAACGTCTTTCTTTGATCCGAAGATAGTCAGCAGAGGTTTGTGATCTGTGAGGAGAGTAAACCGCCTACCATACAACATTTTTTGAAACTTCTTGACTACAAAAATAATGGAAAGTTCCTCCTTTTCAATTTGACTGTAGTTCTCGGTTGGTGTCAATGATCTGGCAGTATGCGCAATGGCTTTCTCTGATCCATCTGGAAAGACGTGGGAAATTACCGCACCGATTCCAACGTTTGACGCATCAGATGCAACCTCTATTGGAAGAGATGGATTGAAGTGGGTCAGAAGCAAATCAGAAGTAATCATTGCTTTAACATTCTCTAAGCTCTGTTGCTATTCTCTTGTCCATTCTCATTTTGAATCCTTTGTTGGAAGTCTGTTAAGTGGCACTCTGAGTTGATGGAGCGTAGGAATACATGCCCCATAATAGCTGAAAGGTCCGAGAAATGCACGAAGACTGGTTACATCCTTCTGTGGAGATATCGCCTTGATTGCTTCCACACTGGCGGGATACGGATGGCGTCCATGTTTATCAATAATGAAACTAAGATGCTTAACACTGTGCAGCATAAAGATGCATTTCACACTCCTTAAGCGGAATCCCTACTCCTTAATCCGTGACAATAACAGGTCCAGTTTTTGTACCAGGTCTGCAGCATCACAGCCCACGATTATAATGTCATCCACATGAGCGACACAACCGGGAAGGTCAGACAGCATGGTGTCCATTATCTGCCTGAGGATTGCTGGTGCAGTTTTGATCCCGAACGGTAGTCGTGTATACTGGAACAAATCCCTTGTGTGTATTAATTGTCAGCAATTTCCTCGGCTTTTCTTTCACGGGTATCTGGAGACATGCGTCAGCAAGATCCAGTTTGGCAAAACACTGCCCCCTGTTGAGCCAGTTGTTGTGCACAGCTGATCCTTGTTTGGAAATCGACTTTGCAGTTCGTTTCTAAGCTGGTTGTTTACAGGGATTCCAGCCGTTTTCATTTAATGCGGACAACATATATATATTGGTGAGGTATTCAGTATACTTTTTTCTTTTTCTAGTAATGCCGTTGTCGAGCAAGGCTCGAGTTTATGCCGACGTCAACTTGAGTCGACCTAGAGAATACTGGGACTACGAAAACTATGAGGTAAAATGGGGGTATGTTCTAATTCATGTCTAACCTATTTTGACGACAGTGATCAAGATGATTACCAAATTGTGCGCAAACTGGGAAGGGGAAAGTACAGTGAAGTTTTCGAAGGTGTTAATATCACTACAAATAGTAAGTGTGTTATCAAGGTTCTCAAGGTAAGTACAACTCCGGCGGTTTGATTTGCGCTATACCCTTAGCCAGTCAAAAAAAAGAAGATCAAACGCGAGATCAAAATCCTGGAAAATTTACGCGGTATCACAAATATTATCACACTGGAGGCTGTCGTAAAGGACCCAGTGGTTAGTTACTTTCTTATTCAGCTTATTTGAATCAGACACGCACCCCTGCCCTCATTTTTGAGCATGTGGAAAATCGGGATTTTAAGGAACTGTACCACACCCTCTCAGACTACGACATACGGTATTACATGTTCGAATTACTCCGCGCCCTGGATGCCTGTCATAGCATGGGTATCATGCACCGTGATGTTAAGCCGCACAATGTTATGATCAATCATCTTCAGCGTCAGGTAACTTCAGCGTGAACGTTTCGCATTTACGTGCCTAGCTTCGTCTGATCGATTGGGGTTTAGCAGAATTCTACCATCCAGGTCAGGAATACAACGTTCGTGTCGCCTCTCGTTACTTCAAAGGGCCTGAGCTGTTGGTTGATTATCAAGTAGCTTGTGTAGTTTTGATGCTGATTTGTCTTGTTTTCAGATGTACGATTACTCGTTGGATTTATGGTCTTTGGGATGTGTATTTGCAAGCCTGATTTTCCGGAAAGAACCTTTTTTCCATGGACATGATAATTACGATCAGCTGGTTCGCATTGCTAAAGTTCTTGGAACAGATGAGTTATTCCAATACTTGGCCAAGTATGAGATCACATTAGATCCACGGTTCAATGAGATACTTGGTCGGCACACAAAAAAGCGATGGGAACGTTTTATCCACGCAGAAAACAAACATCTGGCTAGCCAAGATGCACTGGACTTTCTCGATAAGTTGCTACGTTACGACCACGCCGAACGTTTAACGGCGCGCGAGGCTATGGAACATCCCTACTTCGGTAAGTTAGTTATCTTGTTTTTACCTCTGCTCGCACTTAGCTACCATTGTTCAAGAGCACGGTGGACGTATTCCTGTTGTGACAAACCAGAGCAACGCAATAGGTAATAAAAAATCTGGTGAGTTCTTGATCTTGATTAATTCAGTACAATAAACTCATTTAGCCAACTCGACACCCAGTGGCACACCGCTGTCCAACTCCGGTCAGGCCTAATGGTGTAATCTGTGTGCTCTTGAACAGAAGTCACGCGAATACCAACCGACCTCAAACGTGTCCATTCACATGGATTTGTATAAAGTCGCTTTGTTTTACTTTTGTGCCATTTATAAACTTCCTCATTAAAATATGGGGTATCCGCGTGCTTTTATTCAGCACGCTGCCGTCAGTCCCCTAGTCAGATCAAGGTGCAAGTTCTCAATTACGTGGTGCACGCGTTGTTTGTGCACGTTTCCCACCTTTTTAAGTGTTCACGAATGACCCATTGACTGTTCTTCATTTCCGACTGCGTTCTCGGATTTGGCTGGTCAACATCTAGACGCGTTGATTGTTTCTTTTTCTACCAGTCTAATTATTCTGGAAATGCGAATTAAAATGTAGATTATCCTGGTGATTCGTTCAGACGCGGTTCTCCCATGAATGTCCACTCCAAACGTTTGCCTCAATTATTCATGCATCTTTTGTGTATCGGAATGAAATGTTTACTGCTGATGTTTTCGGCTTTTCGCTTAACTCAAGTAAAGCGTAGCTTTGTGTAGGGTGCCACAGACTTGGCTTGATATCTAGTTTGCATATTTAGTGCGAATGCTTTGAAGAAATTTCCTAATTCAGAAACCCATCGTTGTGGTCATTCTTAGACGCCTTGAGCGATAGCATGTTCCACACCGAGCACTGTTCGCTGACACTGCGACCGACTGGTGTAAGGTGCGAGGTGGACAGACAATGACCTGGCGTAGGGAAATGAAGTCGTTCACCAAGGGGTTGGCCGCCGTGGGTCGTGTTCGTCTCCCGGGCTGGGGTCCTCGCGACTCACAGAGTCGGTGGTTGGAGACTCTAGGTGAGATGGCGGCTAATCGAGCTCAGTGGCGTGAGTGTTGTCGTTGTTTGACCGAGTTGTCTGTGAAGTGAGTGCATTTAATGACGCCGGGCAGTGAAAGCCGTAAGGAAGGTGTCTCGCTGATGACGCCTTACTCTCACTTGCAGCTCGGTTGTGTTGTTTGCAAGGTGTAGACACTTTGATGTTGAATGTTTGAATATGGACGTGGTTATTTTCAGTAGTTAGGTCCCTTCTCATCCCTTCTATTTTCTTCTCTCCCATCCTATATCGGGTTTGCTTTTTCTTCATGGTTGTGTGGCAGTTAAGCATTAGTGTTAACCACTGATGTCTTGCTGTCTATGATGATGATGATGATAGCATGTTTTGTTGCACGTTTTGGATGATTTATCTATTCAGAAAAGATATCTAGAAGGAGAAGAAGCTATATTGGTGCACAGAAGTTCTCAATACGAGCACCATTGACTTCTATTCTCCGTCATATTACACAGCATCCTCCACCAAAATGTTGTCTTTCGGAGTGTAGCCTGGAACGCGCAGTTGAAGCAGACCTCGATGCCTGTTTTCATATTTCAAACCTAAATCGCGCTGTTCACCAGTCTATCGCTTCCAGCTTAAACCTCCATTCGTGAACAAGGCACGGCGTGATAGGTGGAGTTGGCATTCCTAAGGTGTGACCGGGATAAGAAAGCCCGAGACGGGAACTTTAACCCACAAGGCAGCGGGTGGGATACAGCTCATTGGGATCCACTCACCAGGATTGTTCCAGTTGGACTCTGCCGACCAGATAGGATTACAAGACATGCAAATGGTTTACATTTGTATTCATCATGTTAGGTGTCATAGTCTTTGCAATCGCGTTGTCATCTGTAATGTTATTTTGAAAGGACGAATCGTGGCTATGTCTCTCCTGATTTCAGAGGCTTCCCAGATCAGCTAAATTTGAATCTTTTTTGTCAAGAGTGAAACGCCGCCGGGTTTCAGTGCATTGTTGGGTTTCATTCTTGTTTGCTCTAGATGGGTGTAGCGTGTGAATATGTAACGATTGGCTGGTTAAGAATAGTTGACATCACTGTCACCTGAGTCACCTGCCCGTCTAATCTAATATTGGCGCTTTTTAAAGATCGGTTAAGCGTTAGACGATATTTCAACCAGTGTGAGTGACTGTCTGATGACGTTCCGGTAACTGGGTTTCCTACGTGAATTCGGTTTTCCCTATCGGGGATAGCATCCGCATACCGAGGAGTAGTAGCTGTATTTCACGGCGTTGTTAACAGCGCTGGCGACTGGGTGAACTCACGTACTCATCTTCTGTCCTGTATGTGATACTTGTGAACAGGCTCATAGTTTGTCTCGTTTACAATTTGATGTCTGCTGATCGGGGAATTCGGAGAATGACGCGGTAATTCACTCTAATCATGTGAAGGGTGTCGTAATTGCTTTAGAGGACAACCGCAATAACAATTAATCGAGGTGGCAGGTTCAAACCTGTCACCGTCGCACTAGTGGATGTCCATTATTTCAGCAATCGAGTAATCCCTGTACGCCTGTAATGTCTAGGTCACCACAGCCATTTGGGTTTTAGTGTAATTGCATACGCGGGGAACTCGAGGGAAACACGACTGGCTCCACGGTTCTTCGGAAGTTGTGTTCCGGCAACCTTACCCACGTGTTCCACTGTGCACACGTTAGATACGACTACAAAGTCTATTTTTGCGGGTCGCTTTTGCCATGTTTTCCAAACTTATTGGAGTCCGTATGTGAGTCTGCAAATTGTCATAGCGGTTACAGGAATTGTGGGGAAATCAGTTCACCCCAATTGCTTGGGGTATGGAGCATTGTCCTACTGGGGCACGCGTATCACAATTCACTCAGTTTCGATTGCGAATCGCGTGGTACCGTCAATAACCTTAAGCATCAAACAGGCATGCAATAAATCACCAGCCAAAGTTTTGATGGGGCGAAAATTGCGCATAGTTTGAGACACAGCAGGGCAAGCAATTGCTGTTAAGACTGTTGTATCCCAGTTGCAACGTCGACAGTTCTGACTTGTAGATAGGATGCATACACTTGTTCTTCGGTATTCCGAGATCAGATGGATGAGAGCTACCGCGTCAACTCAGGAAAGATTGTGATTCGATGTGAAACAAAATAGCATATACACCACTCGAGTTTCTTCTGTACACACCGACGGATCAGTTTGCAAGGTGTTCCAGTGACTCATCATCGGTCTGTCAGTCCGTCCTGACTAGTGAAGCGTTTGCAGGCGAACGTTCGTGCGGTACAAACTTCGGGAAGAGAGGGTACGGGGCAAGCCTGGTTTGTGCACCGACTTTTATCCCTAATTGGTCTCAGTTACAAACTGCGGGGTGCCATGTGCAAAGAGGCCGACGTGTACACGTGCGTGTTTAAAGCTGCACATGGGAAGAATTTGCCGATAACCGCCCGCGTCCATGAAAGTCTGTGAGCTCGGGACCTACGAACGCTCCAAGCGTGCACTGTTGTCATACAGTGACCCAGGTTTCAGACGGACTACCATGCATATTGCTTTTGGATGCGTACGCATACCGTGTTCAGCGTCAGGTGTCTTCCAAAAGAACACGCAGATATCAAAATGCATTTTACTGATAACACTGCTACGTTGACCGGCCTATCCCGCAGGTGGTGCACGAATCTTTATTGTGTATACTCTGGTTACGGGAATACAGCAACATTGGCGTACTGTGTAATGGCCAAACATCACTGAGCATACGACCTGTTTTGTGGTCTCCGCCACCCGTTGGGTTGCTCTATCGCTCTCAGTTTATTCTTGAGTCGGATGAGTAAGGTAATTGTGAAATTGTGCATGTAGACCATCATAGGTTACCACTAGCACATCCGAACACCCATGCGATAGAAATTTACTGTACATTGGACAGTAGTTCGTATCGTCCAGTCAGCATAATTGAGACACAGAACAATCGATTATATTGGTGAGCTCGTTGAAGTGAGCCACATTACTCTGCCTCTACCTAATGATATTCTGAGGGAAGCATTATTGTTGTGTACTGAAAACATCAGCTTCCGTTTTCTTGATCGTTGCTACCGCCAAATAGACGGGGTAGCCATGGGAAGTCCACTAGGGCCCATCCTGGCAGACTTTTTCATGTTAAAGATTGAGCGGGAGTTAGCCACAGACATAGCGGGTCTGTCATATTACAAACGCTACGTCGATGATACACTAGCGTTCAGTCGGTCCAAGCAGGCAATAGATAACCTAGTGCAGCGCCTAAATAGTTGTCATCCCAACCTGAAAGTAACATGTGAATTTGAGACCGACAACTGTTTGCCGTTTCTAGACATACTCATTAGTCGCCGGGAGGATGGCTCTATCAAAAGAGCCGTCTATAGGAAATCCACGTGGTCGGGTCAATACCTGAACTTCGGTAGTTTCACACCGGTCCATCACAAACGCGCACTGGTGAATACACTATTCACACGAGCAAGACGAATCTGTACACAGGACAGTCTTGCGAAGGAATTAGACTTGATCACATCTATACTACAATCTAACGGGTATCCAAAAAGGTTCATAGAAAGGCATAGTAGACCGAAACCACCTTCCGAACAGGTGGCCACAGTTAGAAAAAAGAAGGTTTATATAGAATTGCCTTTTAAAGGTGATTATAGCATGCATCAAACAACCCAAAGACTAGTGAATTCGATTAAACGAACATTTAACGCAGCGGAACTCTGTGTATTAGCCCGGACCCAGAAACTGCCTGTCCCTTCAATCAAAGGAGATCAGCCTGTCGGTGCCACCTCACATTGTGTCTACCAATTTACATGTAACTGCAAAGAAAGTTACATAGGCAGAACCGAGAGGTGCTTGATCTCCAGAGTGAAGGAACATTTGCCTAAGTGGGTGCAGAGCTCTGTATTACAGAAGAACGACAGTGTTGTTGAAACACGCAAGCAACCGGCGTCCGCAGTCGCAAGACACGTCCTGACCACTGGTCACGTTATCGACCCAATGTGTGCATTCAGAATCCTATTACGTCACTCCAATCCAAGATTCTTGCGGTTTGCTGAGGCGGTCGCAATCAATCGACTGAAGCCGACCTAGTGTGTTCAGAAACAATTGCTAGTAAACTTGACCCTTCCCTGGACGTAGTGACCTTTCCTAAACCACCGATTGACTATCAACCCTGCTCCCTAACTGCTCGATATAAAATACCCGTTTCATGTTATTGCAAATTTGGTACTGACGAGTCAATACGAAATGCTTGCATCTATCAGTTTTCGTGTTCTAACAGTTTTGTTCAAACCTCCGTTTTGTAAAACAAGCTCAAGATTATGCTAATACTGTCCGCTTCTATTCCTTCCAAGTTTTAGAAAACGATTGAATATGCTCGTAACTGAATTGGACATCGCTGCAAAGCGAAAGTGCAGACGACAATAATGAACCCATTGGTGTAGGCAGTTAAACAGTGGTGAGATAAATGGACGGGCTGCTTTGACAGACTACCAGTCTGGATAGTGGATTATGGAGATGTTAGTTTGTCAGCATTTCAGTTTTGATTTGGGGATGTTTGAGGAGGTGGTTTGCGTATTCTCAAATGTATGGCGATTGAATTTTCCCATGGAATTGGTTGCACGACGGCGTGCAACATAGGAGATAAGTACTGGCGGCGAAAGAAAAAATTGTGGACGCCTGTCGACGGCAAGCAGCTTGACAGCGACTGAGTGGCAGTCGCCTGAAGTGAAAAGTCTTATTATGTACAAAGAATTGCGTGTAAAACAGGGATTGAAGGGAGCCGTATTTTGCTTAGATCTTAATCGCGTGGATATACTCGAGTTCTCAGAGGATATTATAACCTGGTGTAGCTCTTTCATCGTCCCCACAAGTGCCTTGTCGCACTAGCCTGCGCGTATATGTAAGTAATGCAGTATATCGCAGCATATGAATGTAGACCGAGTTCGTCTCCCGGGCTGGGGCCCCCGCGACTCAGAATAGTCGGTGACTAGACTCTAGGTGAGATGGCGGCTAATCGAGCTCAGTGGCGTGAATGTTGTTGCTTGTCCGAGTTGTCTGTGAAGTGAGTGCATTTAATGACGCCGGGCAGTGAAAGCCGCAAGGAAGCTGTCTCGCTGATGACGCCTTACTCTCACTTGCAAGGTGTAGGCACCTTGATGTTGAATGTTTGGATATGGATGTAGTTATTTTCAGTAGTTAGATCCCTTCCCATCCCTTCTTTTTTCTTCTCTCCCATCCCATATAGGGTTTGCTGTTTATTCATGGTTGTGTGGCAGTTAAGCATTAGTGTGGACCACTGATGTATGGTTGTCCATTAGGATGACGATGATCAGCTATCTTCGTTGGAGCTCAGCGTTGTTGACGCTGAATTCTTCCAATTTGTTACGAAGGTTTTTACGAGCAACTTGCTTTCGCATTTGCAGAATGAAGTCAGAAGTGTTCGAATTTTTTAATTGAACTTCACCCGTTCTGTGGCCTGGAAGTTGACAGGAATCACTTGCCTGAACGGCAGCTTCTTCAGCTGTTTGAATGGCAGTCAGGCTGGACTCTTCTGGAATAAATAGAACTCGGGACCACTAGTGGTAACGAGGAATGCTGGTTGATTGTCCTTACTTGAGTAAATGTTGCTTGTACAAGCAACCGCTTTATCAAGTCGAACGAATTGATTGCTATCTCAGATGGTTCTAAGAGAAATACTGCAAATCTCTGAGTTGCTTCAAGTTGTCAGCAAGTCGAGGTTGGATGCGGCATAGGTAGTTAACCACGCCAGTAGAACGACCGAGTTGACATGCGAAGGTACGTTGAGGAAAACCTCTCACAGCAACCGCGCTAACAACAATCTAATGTACTCCAGCTACGCTGATATGGTGTTTGGGAGTGTTCAATGATGCGACTCCAAATTGACAGCTAAAAGGACTGATAACAATATCAAAGTCATTCGGTCGTTAGACTACTTGGAATGAATATGTACAGTTTTCCGGGAGTTGGAGGTTAGAAATACCATCAGTGTGTGTGAACGAAATCAGAGCCGCCTGACACCTCATCGGTTAGATGTTGGAGGGTAGCGTTGCATTCCTTAGCCTAGGTGGCATTCGCAAAAATTCAAACAACCCAAATGACGTAATTGCAGTCTTTGGAACGTATGCCGTGCAGGTCAGATGTGATACCGTGAATATGTGGAACAGGATATCGATCTGCAACGATGACTTGGTTCACACCTCCATAATCTCCCCTAGATGCCAGTCATTGGAGTCCTTTTTAGAAGACCATGAACTCTTCGAAGGTCGAATAGTCCCAAGTTGCAACGTAATCAAATCCCCTATGTTTGTCAGAAGCCAGACCTCTGAGCCTGGCAGCTACTGACGGACCCTGAGTTGAGATATGGTGAAACGTATGCTTAATTGACATCTGCTGGAAATCAAGATAGAAAGTTGGGCAGGCAATGGATGAACTACAGCAGGTGCAACGGATAGACAGCGAGAATCAGTGTTTGCCATAGGTCTGTGACAGTCGATTTTGTGGTTGGGTCGACTAATCGGCGATGCTGCAAGTCCACCAGTAAGATGAAAGTAGTTTAGGATATCTGCACTCAACATTGCGAATTGTACATCAGCAATAAGAAATCCATTTCCAGGTATGTCTCGACCCGAGGGACAATGTGACGGAACGTTAACCGTAAGTCTGGATAGAAGAACCACAAGGTGAAAATCGATGCCGTGATGCGACGGGAAGGACACTAACTTCTGCTTGTTTGTCAGTAAGGAACTTGCGGCCACTTACGTTATCAAGCACAAAAAACAGGCGACTCGAATTCTGCAAACAAGCTGATTTTGTCGCGGAACTCAACTGGCGCTGCCGTCTCCCGATTGGTTGGGAGTCGGCGGGAAAGCAAATGCAGTAACGTAACGCCTTGCGCTAGCATCAGATTTCCGATGGTAAAAGCGTATTCCATCTGGCGTACGAATTTTAGGCGGAAACTTATCTAACGATCGACTGTGTAATTGAGACAGTTGCGCTGACAGCTGATTCAGCTAAAGCTGGATTAGCTGAACATGCCGTTGTTGATCACGAATAAGGAACGTAGTCGGTGTCGCACCAGCGGGAGCGGACGCTAAGCACGTGAACCCATTGGTGTTGGTTTGCATGGCCGATGAAGTTAGGCTGTCCAAACCCCGATCGGGAACGATCGAAATTGCTACGTGGTCGGGACCTGGCAAACTTGGAATAAACAACTAATTCAGTAAACATCCGTCCGTAGATTTGTCACCCAGCAAAGAAAGCACCTGATGCAAGAGTTGGGATGGGCGACGATAACCGAGCTGTGCACCATTGGTAAAATGTTGTAATCGTCTGTGCTCGGACATATATACTTTGTTTAAAAGCTCCCGTTTCAGAACAGCACATGGAGTAGCTCCGTCGGGATCGGCGAAATTCGTGCGGTTTCTGGTGATCGGTTTAGTTATTTCTCAGCTGACAGGATCCATACGAACTAACTTTACCCGCTGCACCTGGCAGGACCGCGTCCTCTTACTCAGTGTGAGCCAACCATCTTCTGTTTTTAACCTACCGCGTGAACACTAGGCATGTGAACGTGTTGAGACGTCCTATAGTGACACCGAGACTTCTTAAATTAGGAAAGGTATAGACAGGCTGGCACGTAAGAACAGACGGCTGCCACAAGTCTGGATTTGAGGGGCGGATTTGCGGAAGTTAATGCGAAGCATAAAGCTCTGTTTGAGTTCTTCCTCCCAGATACCCTACACAATGTCACCCTGGATCGTGTAATTCTGGAGAGAGGGGGTAATCTAGTAAGCTCAGATACATGTAAAAGTTGCTGGGCTCCTATCCTTACGGTTATTACCATTAAATGAGGTTCCACAGAATGCATATGTGGTGAAGACAGAAATTTCTGTCTATAGCTGATACCCAAAGTGAATAAAAAATATGTAGCAGAGAATCCGTGCAAATAGGTTGCAACGCCCAGAGGGTGGGATGGACAATTCAAACAGACTGATTTGAGAACTGCTGCGTAGCGAATTTTACAGGGAAACTATTAAGGGGATGAACGTTTACCCCTTAATGATTTCCTTGTAAGATTTACGATGTGATATATTCCGCCGGATGATGAATCACTGGAAACGAACTTATTCGTTAAACAGCATTTTTCAGGACTGCGCTGGGGATTGGTGAGTGCTTACAACCGCAAAGTTCCTTTTGCCAGTCATTTTTGAACATAACGTGTTTTTACTCTGGATGACATTCAAGGTAAGCTAAAACAGGGGTTCTCCATAAATGTCTCCCGAAGTGCTCGGAGAGACGTTAAGGACCCTGGTCACCACACTTATCGCGGTGAGGATGCTAGAGCTCTCTTTCCACCCGACTTTCAGATCGCAATTGATTGTAACTAATCGTTGTGCGAATGCGTGTCTGACTGACACTTCAGTTTCCAGAAGTAAACGTTTCCACCGTTCTGGACTGAAGTCGATGACGACAAGAAGCGATGCGATGTGGTCGGCTCTAGAAGTTCAGGAAGATAAAGTACACGCACCAGGTGAAAGAATTATATTCGAAATGAACGCACGGTGCGTGTTTGCTTTTACTATACTCAGGTGGGTTCGTTTGAGCCTTTACAGAGCTATGGAACCTTTGTTCTTGCTCTCAAACAGTGGTTGCAACCTTATTATATGATGACGATGATTCAAGATAAACATGACTCATTCCAATGTATTGGATACGATTGAGTTTTATTCTGGGGGTTACAATCAAAGAACCCCTCTGTCGATGAATACGATCCACCATATGTAAAGGATAGCAGTAAATGTGCATATTTACATTGTCGCCGTTTCAGTATTGCACATTAAATATTTTTGTTAAGTGGAGCGGCGGGTCCGTTAGTGGTGACGGATCCGGCGACGGAATCACGCAGTCCCTAAGCAACTTTAACCAAGAAGCCAAGCTTGGAATCTGAAAACTTCATATTACGACTCCGCTATTCGATTTACCTAAGTAATGAGATGATGAGGCTTTTTTGCCGTACTTTTTTGTAATTAAGTGATGAGTTCACAAGACCCGCAGACTGTCGGTGAAAAAGAGTGATGGACACATACAGATTGTTCTCAACATATCTACAGATAAATAAATGTTTCCACAGTCATGGATACACAGAGAGAGAAGATATAGACAATATGGCATTTTGAAGAACACTGGCCAGTGAGAATTAGGGATGAACATGAAAGTGAATTGTTTTCGATCAGTGGAATAGTGTGACGGGTCGTAATTAGGTAAGGTTGAGACAGAAAATGAGGATGGACGGTTCGACCTAAAGGGCCAGATGCGTTACTAAAAAGAACACAGCGAAGGATAATCTAACATCGTAGCCAGAGTACGCTGGTTTGTCCCAGTCCGCCACGCGGACTGTTGTTCTGACGTTTTAAATAAGTAACGCATTGATATATGGTCCGAACATATGTATACCTTCTGAACGCATTCATTTAAAAAGGTTTGGAGATGTGTATCTTTTTGACAAGGTTTTCCACAGATAACGGTTTGAAGAATAGACTGTTCCGGGCACATTTGTCTAGCTCGCCGAGGGCTGCCTCAATCTGCTCCAGCACGGATGGATCGTGTTCAATTTTGGCCCGACTGGATAAAAGCCGATTGAGGTCACGCAAAACATCCGGGGCGAGCCACTCGGGCAGATTTTCTTCCAGCAGAAGACTACGAGCCAGATTAGCCGAAGCTTGCCGAACAGAGGCAGAAGGATCTTGACTTAGATGAAATTCAATCAGAGCGAAAATCTAAATAGATGCAGAAGTTGAATGAACAGGTGTTAATACAAATCTGAGAACACGACATTGACGTCGTATTACGTTTATTTGGCAGGCCGATTCGTTCAAGTCCTTTTAAAAGTACACCGAGTCGAAGGCGTTTTAATAATTGACAAAACTGGCCAACGGCAAGCTATTTTTGCGCAGTGAAATTTGAGTTCATATATTCCTGTACATCACGGAACCCTGTCTGCTCTTCTCTAACATCTGTTCGTCGATCTGCGGTGAGTTGTCAAAGGACGATGGATATTCGAACCATAGATCTGGCTAAATTTTCTGCGGTTTCCACAAGAGCATTCCATATCCTTCTCGAACATCAATTGATCCTAGTTCAGAGGGACGTTCATCGTCAAAACAACAGTCATGGCATCGATTAACATTTCGCCGCAATCTTTGAACAGTACTGACATAGAGTCATGGGCAAGCTTCAACGCCAGTAACCTAGGTTGGCTGGTTCTGGCTGAACGTTTCTGCTACCGTACTTCATGATGACAGTCAAAGCCTACACTGCCTCTTACTCTCGTGCACTTTTGTGCTTATGTCTACTTATATGCATTTGTGTTTGCGCATGGCCTACCGGCTTCAATGCATCCTACCACCCATATGAAATGCAGCATGAGGTAAAATGATTACAGTTAGTGGAAGTCACCTGTATCTTAGTAAACTTGATAGACTGTATAAGATAATCCATCGCCGGTCGAACAGCAAGTTGTAATTACAACATAACTCATGAACGGAGGAAATGAACCCGCAACTTTTAACTGTTAGCAGAAGAAAAGAGCAAAAGCGGTCGTACAACGCTGACCATTGAATGCGCATGTGAATGTACATTTTGACGAGCTGGAGTTACAGAGAGCGCTTGCCTGCAACAGACGAGAAACCCAGAGTCGCACAAAAAACTGATGGGACGTTCGAACTGGATCTGTGTCGTTACTGTAACTCCTCTGAGCTACACAACTACCGTGCATAGATATGAGCTCACTTCGTACGTTACCGGCGCAATAGCGTGCCGTAGAAGTCGGCAAAGTTCGGCCAAGTTGGACAAGCTTGCTGCGCGCACTAGTGGCTCTGCATTCCGAGTACCCACAGAGACCGTACCGAGGACAGCATCGCGATAAGCGGGAGCCATTTCACCTGTAAGAATAAGGATTGACAGGAACATGAAGATCAAACCTGTGTGAGATAAAGAAGCCTACATTCAAAAATCGAGTACACAGTTGTTCTGATTGGATTTGACATTCGTTAGCTAACAAATAATAACTTTAGTGCTACAGGATGAGGTATTTGGGATTCTTATTCATTCTGTTCAGAAGCCGGGAGTAGGTACTGGAAAAAATCATACATTGGCGCCCAAAATACCTGTCACGTGGCCTACCTAATTCTCGAAGAGTTCGCATGATGGCTTCACCCAGCTTCAATTGATATTCCACATGACACTCAGAAGGTTGGACGCGGTTCGAGCCAGACTGAAGTGGAGTACAAAGCTGACGAAAACGTTTGAGCATTGCTCGCAAAACCCGGTCGGTAAACGCACGGCCAAGAGCAGCTAGACCACGAATGGCGCTGAGGTAGATGTAGCTGTCCATGTCGGACAGATGTTGAACCAAAATCTAGACAAAACAAAAATGAGGACAGCAATGACAGCTGTGAAGCCTAACTGATGAACAACTATGTGTTGTCCGAATGGCGATAGACATTCCAGATAAGTTGGGATAGTAGTCAAAATGGTAAATGTTCGACCAAATAAAACAGGCCACTGGCAACTAAACACTGAAAGAAACGATAAGAGATCATTTCTAGGAATAAGTGAACAACCCGGTGAGGTGTACACCCCACACATTGCCAAACGAGAACGTAGACGAAACGTGGATTAAAGGAAGAAAACCACAAACAGGCATAATGGCCGGAAGCAGTAGAAGTGAAAATTGGTTTGAGTAGATGTGGACACCATAAAACGAAGTGGATCAACGAGTTTGTACTCCAATCCTACCTCAAGAATTCGGTTGTCACGTTGATGGCATACACTACGTAAAACCCTCCGGTACAATGTTAAACCAAACAGTTCCATACTTAGGGCACCGAGGCAAACAACTCGCACGAAATTACCTTGAATAACCGTTCTTCATGGCCTAGAACACACTGATCTCGAGACTCAAGCAAACGGCCGAGCATGATCAGAGCATGTCCGCGGACCGGGACGAGAGGATCGTTTAACTGATCGAAAATTTCTTGTAGTGCGGGATTAACAAGTTCCTCAGAACCTGGCGAACAAGGAGCAGTATCCGGATCGGACAGATTTTGAATAAGCGGACGATTTATCTGGGCGGCAGACAGAGATGATGCACGATCCGGAGATATGGGCCTACATGGAAGTATGGAAAGATAAACAGTGGATCAATGATGCGATCGAACAAGTATCGGTGCCATGACTTGACAAAACATTCGACCGATGAATAACAAATACCTCAGGAGAAAACAGACAACAAGCGTTCTTTAGAATCCATAATAGACCTGAAAACAGTCAGGTTTTTATCACTTGGAATTTCTCAGAATAAAAAGAACGATGCAGAGGTAAGTAAGAAACATCGTTTGATAATCATATCCGCCTCTAATTTAACGAGAACAACAGAACTAACAGTCACTGGAAAATGCTGTGAAAAACGACAGAGCTGTCCCAATCACATTCCAACTCTGTAGAGATCAATTTGCGAAAGACCACTGATCAAAAGTTTGTGCACGTTGCAGTGCAAAAGACTGAACGAACTAAACATTGACATCGTCAGTTACATCTGTCTGGCTGTTTCTTATTTTAAAAGGGTTCAGATTATAAAAAAATATTTGCTGACTTATTCATCCGATAAATACGGTTAACAACAAATTCAACACCCAGGAAAAGGTCTTATTGACATGCATAAGCCAATGTTTCACAGGACCATTGCGATCACCACGCAGAGAGTTGAACATGATAGAATTGGAATAGGAATAACTGGTCAGCTCGTTTCCGGTGATTGGAACTGTGGACTGAAAATACGACACGCGTTTGTCAACTGTTACCTAACTACATTCTTTCTCAGATTTGCATTAGAGGTGTAAACAAGTAGAGTAGTTATTCTGCGCCACGCACATCATCGGGTGTTATGTAAAAGATTAGGGGATGCCTGTGCTGCGTTGTTCGGATAAGTGAATCTAAACCTCTAATTTCAAATCGGAAGTCAGGCTTGGAATGCATTACCCCCAAGCATCGATAACTGTTGAAACATGTTAAATGGATGTCAGCCAACCAATCTACAAGACCATCTGTAACCCTCGCGTAATAAATTCCGACGGAGCGGATAAACTGGGTTCTCATGTTTTTTTTTCTGAGCCGCATGTTGTATTTTTCTGTGGATTGGGAATCCGGCAGTGAGTATTTCGCTTTGAACAGTTAAATTATCGTTACGGTTTTGCTGACAAGATGGGTGGCAACAAAGAACCCATTATGTCTTTCACGTCCGAGTGAGTTTGTGTTCTCCCTTAACAGCAGCAGAAACTATTGCTGCTAAATTGATTAAGACGCCGACATAAAGGGTGAATCTAAACAGTCAAGTTTCTAATTATGGCGAGTAGTCGCGGACTTACCTGCACGACTGGGAATTAGATGACTGATTTCCATTTTGATCAGACCTCGGGTTCTCGGTTTAGAATAAATAGAGATGTTTTATATCGAATCGGCACACTTGAATGAAGCTCAGCGAGTTAGGCTGTTGCTGTGCAAACCTGGGCCAACAGAATGTGAGCGATATGTTAGTTTCACACTGCGCAAAATTGTTTGTGACTTCAATTTTAAGGAGACCGCCAATTACTTTGAGAGTTCTGTAGCGAAAGACCACCGCTATTTGGTATCTGGAACCAGTTTTACATTTGTGAGGAACGAAGCCGACGACTTTGTGATATATGGCAGATGTGGACGGTTCAACCTGTGCTCAATGACAGGCAACCAGTTCAAGTGCTTGATTTTCGTCTGCGGTTTCCATTTCTCCACTGCTGCTCGCGTCCTGAGTAAGATGGAACTGGATGCTGACGCGAACCTGCAGATGACTGATGCTGAGTGTTAGACTGTTCAGATCATGTGGTTCTCCCAGGGTAATTAAATTCTGAGAGACCGGTTTGGACTAACCGGTCGCTTTGGGAGCTTTCTACATCCCACTGACAGTGCCATTACCGGCACTTTGCGCAAGTCCATTCAATCGAAGAGCACGTGCGCAAATAACACGGTAAACGGAGATACACGAAACACCACTACTCCATAACCGAAGCACGGAAGCCAAAAATCCGCCGAAGTTCAAAAGTCGACCTGCAGGGAAGCGTGCTACAATTTTGTATTCAGCTTCCGTCATGTTCAGGATGACGTTCTGAGAAGAGAACTGAGGGTTTAATTTTTCGGTGGTCTTCCTTTGAGTGAAAAACTTCATGGTTTGCTGTTTATGCTGATAGCATGGCTGTCAGGGCCAAGTTCCTTTTTACAGTCCTGTGAGTATGTTAATTACACTATGAAGACAATTGCCGCTTCCTGTTGGTGGACTTTTCCTTTGACTGGTCAACCATTTAGGATTTATGCCCTATCAGAATGGCAGATGTGCTGATTCCGCCAATTCAGAATATGCCATTGCCCACCGAACTGACAACCCTTGGAACTCCTGTGGGTTCACTGAACGATTGCAGTTCTTTCGTACCTGGTATGGACGAAGTTCACGTGCCGCTCAATCCAGTTGGCAATGGTCAGATTTGTGTCAGGCGCACGTAATGGAGTCAATTCAATTCCTACTTGTCTTCTTTTCAGTCATTTTGATTGCAATCTGAAAATTCTGGTGGCAGTAGATGCACCAACTTAGGACGCAGGTGTCATAGATACTCATGCTTATAGTGATTACTCTGAAAGAGATTATGCATGTTGACGTCCACTGAAAAGGATTGTGAGCGGATAGAAAAGAAAAGCTTTCAGTTATACTTAGTGTGAAAAGTCCCACAAACTGCTTTAAGGTCGGCGCTTCGCGCTTATCACAAATCGATACTATCTATTTTAGTATACTCAGCTGGCGATGAGCCACCCTCTTGTCGGACTATGATTGAACTCTAACATCGACATACCTCAGGTTTTCGTCCAACAGATAACCGTTTGAGGTTGACAAACGCGCACGCCACTTCACAAGAAGACATGGCTGTGGGCATTAGTGTGATCAAGAACGATGTTAACTAGATTGTTAGTGGTGATCTTCAAGCCACACACTCGACCAATCACCAAAAAAATGGTACAAAGATCTTGGCCAACATCTCAGTTGAATGGAGAACTACACTGGTTTTGCCTACAACGTAAGCCACTATCAGCAACTGGTTTTTGCTTATTGTAGAGTAGACTAGTCCCTTTGTCTGTCTTGAGACAGTTTCATACAATTCATCCGAAGATTGCTCAAATGGAGTCTCTTGCACAAGGTTTGCTTACTGGCTCGGAAGCGATGCTGCGAAGATACTAATTGTTAAAAGCTTCTCCTACTGCACTCAGACCACTAAGGGTTGAAAAAAGTTCCAATATAACTTTGGCTCTACCCACCACGTCCACGATCTCATCTTCATGTCGATTTTGTTGATCAACCAATTACCTCGCTGTATCTGATGCCCACTCTCAATGACCGAAAATATCACCGGTAGGACACGCAACAACGACAGACACTGTTTAAGCATTCCGATGACTGATCAATCAATTCGGATTTCCTGACAGACTTATGTTCGACAGCGGCACACAATTCACGGCTCAACAATTTGGCATGCTCTGTGTCTCGTAGGGCGTTGAAAATAACCAAATTTCGTCGTAATTCCTCTAATTCAACAACCAAGCCGAACACGTTCGAACGTGGGCTTATCAACAGAGGCGTGATTAAACATGTCACTGCAAGATTCGTGTCCAATTACCGCATCACAACTAATCCAAGGATAGGGTGACACCATCTACCGTAATATTTGAGGCATAACTGCACCATCATCACCGTAGACAGCAATACATCAGTGGTTCACACTGATGCTTAACTGCCACACAACCATGGAAAAAACATACAATGGGAAAAGGAAAAGAGGAAGGGAATGGAACTACAACCACTTCCGTGACCAGGATTGGAGGATGTTGATTCCGTGCCTGCAGCGAGGGCAGCGTCTTCAGCAACCCTTCTACATATGAACCACGACTCAGAACAACGCCTACTGATGAAACAGTTCTTGAACGGAATGCCACCAACAGGGTTGCTCCCATCGCCTATCCCATGACGCTGGAATAGTTGGCCGATGCAGCTCGGCAATTGCTGACAGAAAATGCGGCGACAGTCAACGAGGTGGAGGCAAGCGAACCAAGTGACCCGAATGACCTTCGAAGCACAGTGGAAAAGTTGACTCAGGAAGTGGCGGATTTGAAGGTGAAAAAGGAGGAGAACCGTGGCGACATCTGTTACGGGTGCGGAAGACGTGGACACTGGCGAAGATTTTGCCCACTCGGCAAGAAAAGGTCGTACTTAAATTAACGCTCCGTCGATTGTTCTTTGTTTGGAGAGGGGGATCCGGTAATATTGTAGCGAGAAGGCGTCCAATAAAGCACAATCTTTATTGTCCAAATCGCTAGTCACATGCAACGCACGCTCTCTCGTTTATGAGTCGTAATTCCAACCCGCAGCACCCCCCGGTTTCCGTTCACACGTCGTGTGCACTTCTAACCGGTTTACGTGTGTGACCGGTGCCTTCTATCGGAGGGTTTTCCGCTTGCCATTCCTCGGCTGTTTGTCCGATTTCGTTGCGCGATGGCTCGTCCGGCTGCTCGTGCTCTCCGCCATCCACCCAATGTTGGCCTTGACCGTATTCCAACATCGTGTCGAGATGTTCCTCTAAATGTTGGAAAAACCACGCCTCCGATCTGGCCGTCTGTCGTATTTCGCCTGCCCTGCCTCGCCCGTTGGTCCGATCTAGTCGAGCGATGACTCATCCGGTCGCGCACGTTGTCCTTGATCCGATCGCGGCAGGTTTTCGAACGTACCTCCC
>QNGE01000712.1:63521-90648 GCA_008508345.1 Paragonimus westermani | reverse complement strand
TCGGACCGAGATAAAACAGCGTTCACAGTGGGCGAAAAGCAATACCGCTTCAAGCGGATGCCGTTAGGACTCTCAGGCGCCCCCTTCACGTTCAGACGACTGATGCTGAAAGTGCTGGACGGAGTGAGCAACACGGTTGTCTTTGGAGACGATATCGTCATTTACAGCACAAATTAGACAGAGCGTACAGTACACGTTTTAGCGGTGCTGCAGAAGATTGGAAAAGCCGGTCTACGGATCAATAGTTCAAAGTCTCCATTGGCGAAACAAACGGTAGTACTTCTCGGTCACAAGGTCGGTCAGGTGGAGGTCCAGCCACTGGCCGAGGAACTGCTGACAATCGAGGCTATTCCGGTGTCAACATCGAAGAGGACGCTGCGACAGTTTTTCGGTCGCGTTGGGTTCTACACCCGTTTTATCAAAAAACTTCCATGACTTCGCGAGTTCATTATGCGAAATTGTGAAGAAGGATTGCCAATTTCATTGGTCACAGAAAGCCAATCAAGCGTTTGTCGAGGTACAACGATTAATGAAGATAGGACACCTGACCTTGAAACTGTCAGTGACTGGACAGAGCTTCATTGTCGAAACAGATGCGAGCGATGCAGGAATATGGGCGTTACTGAAGCAGGAAGAGGGTGTTGTGGAATACGCCAGTCGGGTATTGAGTCCTGATGAACGAAACTATTCAACGACAGAGAAGGAGTGCTTGGCAATCGTATGGGCCTTGAAAAATTGGAGGCCGTACTTGCTCGGCCGACGTTTCCATGTGGAGACTTACCACAAACTTCTACTAGCGCCTCCCCACCTTTTCTAAAAAGTGCCGGCACGAGAACGTCTGGCCCAGCAGCCTTATTATGCTTGAGAAGCGAAACGCATTTTGTGGACCTCAGTCTCAGTGGGTGGTGCTGAATCTAACGACCAGGGTGTTATACTCCAATTTTGTAGCCGCAACACAGTAGAGGCGCGAAGACACTTAAAGTGACCTTCATAGTGTTCGGCTCACCGCTCTAACTCTCTAGACTTATTACAGACGAGCGTACCATCTGCCTCGCTAATAGCTTCACTGACAGAAGTTCGGCTGGGACCAGTAGCACAAATAGCTTGAAAAGTCTGCGGATGCTCCCTGAAGCAAAAACGGTCTCCATTTCCTTAACTTTTTTCCATTAACTATGATCCGCGACCAGCCTTTCGGCTTTGTTTCAGCTCCCTACTGATATCTATCTCAGATCTGTTATATGAACTGCCAGCAGGAATGTTGCGTATGGCTTCTAACGATTCCAGAGATTTCTGCGAGATCCAATGTCTGTTCGACCCACGCACTCCCGTCCACAGTGTCTACTTCAAGAATGGCTTGTGAGACCTCGGTCCAGCAGCTATTAGGATAGTCGCGGTTAGAACCGATACGCCTGTTTTCTAAGCTGGTTTGGTACCTATGCTTTACCGACGATGTAGCCAGTTTCTCAACCAGTTCTTGCTGTCGATGTGATCGTTGTCCAGCAAAAGTAAAAACAAAACGACAACGTATCAACGTATTTCCCGAATCCAAGAATGTGGTCCAATAAGAACTACAGTCCTGAATGAAACTCCGCCACCTATAACATATATGTGGTCTATGAGACCAGGCCTGGTTCGGAAAAGGAGGATGACAAATGTAACAATGATGCACACGATGCCTAAAACTAGTACTGGTTAAAGACGGCTTGCGCTCAGCGCACAGCTGTAACAGTCGTCCGAGGCCATATGGTGCAATCTCAAACTTGCCACCTAAACGAGACTCGGCCTCATCAAGACGACCGACCTGGGCGTTCATATCTCCGCCTGGAACAACCATATCAGAACTATGTGTCGACCAAAGGAGAACGGCCAGATCCAAATGAACGGCGTCCTTGACGTTGACGTGACTACCGTCAGTAGAAGCGTAAGTAAACACAATGAAAAGATTTCTGAAGGTTTTCCGTCTAAACCTGGTGTCAGTAAAACATGCCAAGCGGACGGCGCGGACTAATGTTAACAGGAATGCAATCTACCGATGCGACTGCGGCCGTGGTGGTGAGGAATGTGTCAACTCCAGCGTGACCGATAGCAGCGGCCTTGTGTAGCCATTATCAGACGAACAGCGCGGGTGTTATCGGTTCCAGAGGTTGGCTTACTGTGTTGGGATCCAGTGCCGGAGATGCAGCAGACCTCGACAGTTAACGAGTCTCACGTTCATGCGAGAGCGGCTTTTTGACCTATCTGAAGTACAAACGTTGAAAACACCTACGTTAATTCGCACTGTAGGTCTAAACAAGGGAGGAGGATGGCCCGAGACTGAGTGGTAAGAAGCGCGACTTACCGGCACAATGTTACTATGATTAGCTATATCTGTTGTGGGACCTGCACAGTAATCACCAGAACCAATTATCGTGTGAAGTATAGTAGTAGCCACTGTCATTCGTTAACAGTCAGCCTCTGTTTATGCGATTTGTCTTATGACGCCTTGATGAAAACCTATGTAATTGTATTGACTTGAGAAAGAATTATCGAAAACAATTGTTCGTCACATCGTTACTTCTGATCTTATGGGATTTTTCCAACAGAAATGGAAATCTTGGAGGCTGAGAATTAAATTTGATGGGACAGTGGGGGAGGGGTCAGCAGTAGCATGCTTTGGCCTATCCACCTTGTTGCATGCAACAGATAGAGCAACCCGGCTAATACTGCGAGACGGCCGGTACAATATGGAATTAACAGTGCTGCGGCTGCTCATTGTTGTGTGGGACGAGATTCTGCCAGGACGCCCAGACCTAGACAGGAAAACGATTAAGATGCCAACCAAAGTTTTTGGCTCAAAAGCCTGTACCGCAAGGGGAGGGGGTAGGTGGCAGTGTCCCAGAACTAGTACATTTTTCAGAAAAAGGTGCCAACGTTTTTCCAGTCCACACCCTGAAGGACCAGAAGACTGCGACTTGTTAGAGCTCTACCTATTGGCCTGCCTAGTATGAGTGACTGTCGGTTTGGTGGCCATTCTGTCCAATTTAGCTCAATTGATCACCGAGATCCGCAAACCGTCACACCGTATCAAGGTCCATTCTCGTTGTGATGGGATAGACAACAGGAAAAGCATCTGGTGCACTCTGGCTTGATGAATCAAGATCCTATAAAAACGCTCGTGTGCAGGATAACTTCAGTCACTGGCGAGACGATACAGAAAGAATGGTGAAATCCGGAGGTCCAGTAGAGGCACGGGATTATAAAAAGGGACAGGCGTGCTGGTTATCTAGAGTAATCGCTGACGGGAGATCCTAAGTTCTTTTTGGGGTCACAGTGGACAACAAAGAATGGATTCAACACACCAGTCACATAAGGCATCGAGAGGCAAATGCTTACAAGACACCGTGGGGATACTGCCCACTCTACTCGAAACACTGACGGACACTTTCAATCTATCATCGGCATCTACATCCAGTTCAGTTCATGCACATCACTCAATAAGAGAATTGTGCTCAATAGAAAAAAGCCAGCTGAATTATTCGAGGTCAACCCAAATCTTTTCCTTTCTGAGCAATATCTACCCGATGATCAACTATAGTGCTCTGATTAGTGAAAAAATACCTTGTTCCTCTTTGATGTATTGACGGTCTGTCTTTCAATGTTTAGCCGCTTCATGGTTAGTCGTTCGCTTAATATCAACCACATTTACTTGCTAATGGGTATCACATCAGTATTAGCCTTTGTGACCACTATGCTCTAACCATTGACTTTGTCTGCTCTCTACCGAAGGTTAGAAAGCAAGTGCACCTGGCCACTGAGTGGAGCCATAGCGACAACTGACCTCATCTCTGATGGCTTACACGCAACTGAAAACGCAACAAAGATTGGTAAATGGGATAAAATTCACTCTGCTCTTCAAAAATGTATATTGGTTTGAGAATGGCAAACGCCTCTGTATATACCCACTTTTCATGACGATATGTTACAGCTAACGGTTGATGCTATATACCACGGTAATCGTGTAACTGCTAGCGATCGTATGAGGAAAACAATCCGTAGTTGTTTTAAGGATCAAAGTGGCAATGTAGGTAGGTGGGCCTTTCTACGAGAGAGTTTACGCATTGTGCACTTGTTGTGATGCACGGTCTAGTCTAGCGTAAGTGCCGTTCATCGATTGTTCGTGTGCTGAAGTTACCAGCTGGGCGATACGTGAGCTGGACGACGAATATTTGAAGGTAGTAATGCAGACATTTTCATAATCAATGGATACCACTCGTGTCGCCCACGCTCTTGAAGCTCAGGTAGGCTGGGAAAGACACAACGGCGGTGGATCGATGGCTTCGCAACCAAAGACATTGGGGGTTATATCTGTCACCTCAGTCTGCCACACGATTGGAAACTAAACGATCCCAAATGTGTGCAATTACACCCGTTATCATGTACTGTAGAGAACGACTATTAGTAGGAGGTGTGGGAAATCTTTAGCATCCGCGATAAAATAGGTTTACAATTCTCCGAACCTGTTTAGTGTAAAGGACTTCAGATTCAGTGTTCGAATGGTCAATCATGTGAATCAGTGGAGCATGGGACAAAGAATAAGTATATTAGAACCAGCTACAGATTTCTATGCCAAAACGGAACAATCCTAAGAGTAGCCTATCGAAGGCTCATTGAACTGTGAAGTCACAGTTGTAGGTTTATAAGATTAGGTGCTTGGGGTAGACTGTAGAGAGGCAGGATGATACAGATAGCCAACAGCCTTGAGAAAACACACTAGCAGAAATAACAAGCAGGTGGCATTTAGAGACATACAAATCATTTATCTTACGCTGTGGGATCGCTCAACGAGGTCTGCGTGAGTGCTTTATCCGATTGTTGAAGATCCACTGCGCCTCGAGTGGCAAGCATAACTCGAAGACAATGTAATAACTCCAGTTGAGCTGAGTTGATTGGCTCAGAGTAGGTCCGCAGCACGCTGTCTAGTTCGTCCAGTGTCGAGAGCAAACGGCCAAATTGATCGCAGACGTTTACTTGGACAGGGTTACTCGGAGATGGCTAACCGGAATATAGCATATAATCAAATTACAAACGTACAAGAGCGAAATGAGATACTGAGAAATGAAATTTAACAAGTGTGTGGTGAGGCACAAGAGCCCTGTAATAGCAACCTTAGCTGAGAAAGGTCTTGATTTTGTAAAAGGAAAAATGCAGTGTTGAAAGTAACCTCTACGCCGATAACCATTTTCGTTCGCCGGGCACTCATGTTAACTACTACCACCGTGTTTACTACCAAGTCCATTATTTCGTTTTAATCTGCTCACTTCGCGATCAGTTTCATTAGAACATAAAACTGCGGTAACAACTCTGACCAGTTCGATCAAGTCTAAACAGACCGTGAAAACATCTTTAGAGAGGACGCATACCAGTAATACAGAGGTATTGGAATATAAACACAATTGGCCACTTTGAAGCGCAGGCCCTATTCTATTGTGGTCTAAATAAAACTCAAGGGGTGAGTTAGCAAGAATGACGTGCTGACTTCATCCTATCAAGTTGTCACGGCCGCCTTCGATCTGTAACTCGGATGACTACTATTCGACCATTCGACGGGCTTGCGCGAAAGATACGAGTGTTTGGACGATCATGACGACGGAAGACCATGACGATCCGATTTAATCGTTTGCGAGTCTACAAACAGAATGCCGATTTGACAGTGATGTCGTCCATGCCCGATCTACCATATATTCCGACCCCAAAATCCAGAACCAGACGGCTACGCCCTATAATCGAGTCGGGTGAACGAACGGGCATAACACATCGCCGAAACCAAAGCCATCTAGTCTGGCTGTGGGTGGAGAAGCGTGTACGCACGCTTCCAGGACAGTCACTCAGCTCTATTGGCCCAGTGCTTTGGCCACTACGGTCTACCATCTAGCTATCCACACACATCATTGTAACCATTTCAGTGTTTGGAAGACAATGCCGAACTGGGAGCCAGCATGGGCTCTTCAGTGCAGGCGAGCAGTAAAAATACGATATTTCCCTAACGGATTGTGCCATGACGTTGGTTTTCTCACTAACGGATAAATGGTAAAAAGCTGCATTCATGAACGAAACAGATTTACAAACCAATAGAAGACTGATCAGAACCTAACAATTTTTCCATAGAATCCGAAACAAGTCACGTTGTTTTGTAGGTTCATCGCGCAATTTGTGGACTCCAGCGTGACTTACTACAGACATGCTGTGGAAACAGCAAGCGTCGCTTGGCACTTCTCAGTTTTGTGGCCTCGTCACTCAGCCGTCCCGTTCCTGTCGATATGTTTTATTTGGCCACTTTATATGTGACGAAGGCAACTATTCTTCTCGAGACCGGCGCGAAAAACTTGCTCAAAAGTTGTCCGGGTTGAGGTGCTTTGTGACCTGGATACCCGCTTCGTCTTGAAAAACGATAGATCCGAAATGGAAAGGCCGTTTGGTTTAGGCCGTCAAAATATTCACAACGATCTTTCGAAATAAAGAACGCGACAAGCTGGTGTACTTTCAATCGGAAATCATAGGAATATGCCGCAATGTACACCAAGTGGGCAGCTGAGTGGTAGTCTAAATAGTAGCAATGTGAAATAAGACTGTTCGAAGACGCGTATGGTGAAGTGTAGCGAGGGCGGACGAAACACTAACCATTCTACAGTTTTCACCTACACTCACTAAGGAAGAATCAAAATCCAGTTACCTACACGATTTGACAAAGAATGGAGTGGCATGCCACGCTCAACTGGCACGGACTGGAAGTGCACATAAAGTAAAACTGCCCTCGTTCTGGATGCATTGCATCTTTACGTGCGTGCGCCGGCAGGATAAACATTCGTGACCAGGTTGTTGCTTGACCACCAAGTGGTTTCACCCAACTGTTGGCGGTCTAAGTGTATAATGTCTGGTACGGTAAACGATCAGCTGGCACGCACAGCATGTGATCCAACCATCGCAGGATCTGAAACGTGATCAGCTGATGAACTAATCGAACATCCTGAGCGTTCCGGAATAAGCGCCGGCGAACGGCCGTAGTGCCCACGCGCTCAATCCAACTGGTGTGAGCTAAGTGAGGCAGGCAACGATGGTCAAACACGAGTCGGTTGACATGTTTTTCCGAGCCATAGAGCAAAACGGGACGTACATAAGCACTGTGCACCCTTCTTTTTAGCGACAACCGAACGTATTTTCGATACCACAGATGACGCAGGCTAGCGAAGACACCTCGTGTCTTTCCCATCTTCTCCGAAATCTCATCAGCAATATTAACATCTGGTGAAACAGTGTTACCCAAGTGTGTGAAAGTGTTCACAGTCTCAAGCGGATTGCCTACAATGAAGAAAGTAGGAGTGGAAACGCCCCAGTCTTAGAACAGCACTTTGCACTCTGAAGGTGCGAAGCGCATTCTATAAAAACCAGCATGGTCACTCATCTTGTCCAGCATGGTCTGCATGTTTCTGGCAGAGGGGCTACATAAGACAGTGTTATCCGCATACACCAGATCGCTCAACCGAGCACCAGGAAAAAGCTCAGCACGAAACTCACTGGATTCTCCGAGCGTACTTTCAAAAAGGGCACCTATGACAAAATTGGGCGAGGAGGGGAAAATCGGACACCCCCTGGGAACGCCACTAGAAGTGATGAATGTCCGAGACAGTTGTCCATAAACTCTCGCCATGCTTGCAGAGCGAACACATAGTGATTTCAACAGATTTACGTATTTCGTTGGCACTGGTACTCCCTTGCAAAGAAGACAGTTTCAGAGGACGTTACGAACAACTGGATCAACAGCAGCCCTTAGGTCTAAAGAGAGCTTGACCGTCGGTTGCCTATATGAGTGCTAATGTTCCATCATCTGCCTTAGGATCTTATCGGAATCCTGTTTGTTCTTTGCATGTCTGACTTTCTCTGGGTTTGGTGAGCCGACATAACATGAGGTCAGTGAGCAACTTCGACGCCACTGTGGTTGTCATATAATCTTCGGGACTTGTTCCTGAAAACGGAAACTACTGTTGATAAGCACCAATCACGAGGTACTTCTTCGGTTTCTCGAGTCGTCTGGAGCAGTTTCGTCAGTTCTGATACTAACCTCTCCCGTAACATCCTTGAAGAGATCACGAGAGAGGTCTGAATCAGGAATCTTGTTGCGCTTCAACAACTTAAGCTCCAGGGCCACTTCTGCTTCCGACGGAGGGCTGTCTGGCTCGCATCAACTGACCGTTCGGGTCGCATCATGCACATGGTTTGGTTGAGGCTTGCTGAACTGTTCTTGGAAATCTTCAGCCCATCTGACTGGTGAAAAGTAAACCATCTTTTTCGCATATGGTCTGACTTACACCTACTCGACGATCAGTACAACCATGGATCAGGGAAAACAGCATTCAGCCATTCCGAGATAGAAAGGCACCTTTCATCTCTCTCGACTGTTCGATCGAATGGTGCTCACGGTTTGCGCAGGCCCTTAGTTAGCTTACGTTGAAGTTCTTGATGGTCGTCCTCATATTCAGAGCTAGGCGGAATCGATCGCGCTTGTTCATGAGGTTTATCAGCGTGACAACTGAACACGTTGCAACTTAATAGCTTCTCGGAGCATACTTTCATGGTTGCTGCGATTTGTTCCCAGTGTTCTTTAGGATCACTTACCTGACTCGAACTAGGCAACTTGTTCACCAGCGCGACTCAGTACACATGTTTTTACACTCTCCTCGGTCGAACACCAGTTATAGATCTTGCAATTACGACCGTACGTTTTCTGGGCAGACGACAAAAAAAACGGGCACGCATAACAGCATAGTCCGAGTCTAGATCGTTGCTCCAAAAGACACAACAGTCTTTAACAGCGGTGCCATCTTTAACTGACTGGATCTAACTGTGTCCACGGCTGAGACGCACATGGAAGTTTCCATGTAACACAATGTCTTTCTGTGTTGGAATGCAGTGCTGGAAATATAAAGACTGTGAGGGGCGCAACGCTGTAGCAGTCTTTTGCCATTATCAGTGTGCTGTGACCAGAAACCGGACATATTTCCCAGTCGCTTTTCTTCTGGAGAAAGACGATCAAGCTGAGCATTTAAATCGCACGCTAGTATGATGGTGTCTGAGGTTTTAGTCTACCTCAGAAGGTCAACGAGGGCATCTTTGGCAGTATCCGAACTGACCTATACTGCTACCATGAACTGGTGGTCGGGTTTGTGTGTTGTTTTGATCCGGCAGCCTACGGTGAATAGAACTTCGGTCCTTTCAGGTGTAACCTCGTCAGACAGGCCGAAGAGAAGCAGTCAGGCAGAAAGGGGCTGCACTCATAAGACTGTGTTGCAATACTGCCGCGTAGGGGTAGTTAGTTAGCGAGGCACGATCCTTAGGGCATACAGTAGAACTATTTTTATTGTTGCGGCACTGCTGTCTTCCGCATCAGGAAAAAGGGGATTAGAAAAGGTACCCACAAACAATTCCGATCTCTCGACGGTTTACCGTGACCGTGGGCGTATTCTCCAGTGCGATGAAAAAGCCCTCGGCGTAATTAAAAAATCTGATGTAGCTTCGAATGCATCCATTGCGCGAATTAGTAATCAGAATCAGACATTAATGTCTTATTCACTGCGCCCTTGGATTAGACAAGCCCCCACTGCCGAATTAGTCATACTCTTGAGTCATTGGTGTCGGATAGGGTTCCACAAGAAACCCTGTATCCTGTTGTCTCGCAGGTCAGATTTTTGAGTCAGAGACTTGGGGCGGGGTCCCTCAAATCAACCCCCTTCCGCGGCATAAGCGACCGAGAAGTATCAGAAGTCGTTTTCCTGACGGTGACATTCACCCATCACGACTTTCTCTTATTTTGCCTCACTAGTTTTCTGCCTATGTGCCTTCGGGCGATAACTTTCCTGAGGTCAAGGCAACTGGCAAACATTGGCGCCACCACCATTCGAGCTCTCCGATGAACCGGCCAGCAAGCTGCTTTGGCAATTACTCTCCGAAGTCTGGAGCCTGATGTGTGCTGTTTGTCGGAGACGCAAGTCTAAGACTCTAGCATTGCTATCCACTTGAGCTCAACTCTAGATAAGTATCGATCCAAGCGGTTCTCTCTTAGGGTCTGTGGTGACGCCGAAGCTGAATCTCACGGTCAAGCGGGAGCCGCATTGAGTTCCAGAGCAGAGCAATGCTTGCTCGATTGGATCCCAGTGAACAGTTGTGTGTGCTGTCAGACTCAATACATCGGTTAGTCCGTGGACGCAAATCAGAAAAACGTTGTATTCAAAAGCCCATACGACCAACTAAAAGAGTGTTCTCCCGATTCACCAGAAATTGCAGGATGGTTTCGTGCTAAAATGATCGGCGTTTCGAATCAATATCCATCGTCATCCATTTGCCAGCATTGTTGTCTACCCTCTGAACATTATGAGACTATCAAACAACTGAGACAGATGCAAGAAATGATCTTTCTGAAACCATGCGCATGGTCCTGGCTGACGGACGGAAGTTCAAAGCTGACCGTACGCCAGACTATAACATTTTGGTGAAAAAACAAATATCGAGGAGGTTACAAATTCTTTTACTGCTTAGATATATAAATAAACGGGAAAATATATAGTTGAGGTCGACTGAGTCTCATGCACTAAGAATAAGAGCATCACCCAAATTACACAAAACAGGTGTTCCGCTGAGACCTATCTTTGCCGGGGATGATTCAGCATACCACAAACTTGCTCGATGGTTAGTTCAGCTCCTTGATTCCCTCAGTGAAGACTTGAGCTCCCATTCTGTGAAGGATTTCTTTGAGTTATCTGTTATTTTGGTGGAACTTTGGGCGAGCTCCTCAAAAAAGAAATACCCCATTGAAGTTGAGTCACTATTCACAAACGTTCCATCACATGAAACAGTTAATTAATTAGGTAGTTTTATTTTGATTCATATTTCTTTATCTATTCCTGTCAACCATCTTAAAGAATTAATCCTCGTCTGTACGGAAAATATCCGATTTGAGTTCGATATGTGTTTATAAGCAAGTTGATGGTGCAGCAGTGGGCAGTCAAATGGGCCTAAAATTGGTCGATATTTTATTTGGAGTAATCGAAAGTGGATCACCGGATTGTATTGACCGTTCTTTGCTTCACAAACGGTATATAGAAGGCATTTTAGTATTCACTTTTCATAAATGTTTTTTTTACATCAGTTTAATTTCACTCACCGAAATATTTTTCATCCATGAACAAGAGGTAGATGATTCACTGCCACTTTTAGATACCCCTATTTCTATGCGCTTAGACCGTACACTTAGCCGGTCTGTTTATCGAAAAGCCACATGAAGTGAGCAGAACCTACAATTATCTTCAGCTGTACCCGTGGCTTACAAATTGTTTAGTGCGAAAGCTGTTTCATCGAGCAAGAAAATTGTGCACGGCTGACCACCGCCTGAAGTCTGAAGCGGAGCTCTTGAATGAATGGGTATCCGGTCAAATTGGCTGAAATGCATTGCAAAGAACAAATGGCTACCTCTCAACAGCAATCAGCGCCGAAAAGCAGGGTTTTTTGTCATCTGATGAGAAACGAAATGCTTGCCTCTCGTAATGTACGTCTTCTTGCGTTCTTGAATAACAGCATAAGGGAACTTAGTGCTTCAGACTTTGAAGAACATATCCGGAACAGGAATCACTTCAACACACTAGATACACGAACAAGCATAGAAGTGGTCAGATTGATATAGTACTGGAGGACAATTATCTGGCGCGCAACCATGTTCTCGCGTGGTATCACTCCCACATCATGATGAGTGCTTGCTGATCACGGATCGACCGCATAGTGGTTCCAATTATCACGGTTCAAACTGTATGAAGCTATCGAATCCGTGTTGTTCGACACACTACTTTAAACCCCAGGGGAATCGCCCAATTTAGTCTCCCGAGTTGTGGCTGACGCAAAAGACTGGCCTATAACTCATTTCGAATTAGTTTTCAAACAGTATTGGCGTGTTCACTAAACCTCAATAATGTGTGTCCTTTTACTGTCCCGATTGGAAATAAGCTGGAGCGGACAGGATGCCAGTCATGGAACGGAATCAAAATTTCCTCTGCTAGCTTGTGGACTTAAAGCATGGAGGAGGTGTAGTGGCAAGATAAAACACTTAGTGTAATCTGTGTCAATATTTCGGAAGAGAAGACAAAAAGATTGACCGTGAGATTATTAGCAAATCGAGGCGATAGTCCGACCAGAGTTACAGGCGTGTTTCTGGCACTATTGTAACATGCAGGCCAGCCGACTCTACTCTGGATGCCCGTGACTTCACGGAACCTGGTGCGTCCACGTTGCCCGAAGGTTGGTCCGCGAAGTCACGGGCATCCAGAGTAGAGTCGGCTGGCCTGCATGTTACATTTGGGCGACCCTCCCAGAATGAAAAAAGAAGTGCCGAGATAAAAATAATTGCGTCGCGAAGAAAAAACGAGTACTGACGTTAGAAGAGAAGCAGCGTAATGGAGTGTAGAGGTACCAGAAAAGAGAATATTATCGGGATTAAAGAAAAAGGTGTCGAGATGAAAAAAAGTACAAAAAAATGAAGTTACGAGAAAACGGGCAGAGGGCTCGGAGGCACTTTATCCAACCTGGCAACATGAGCACCAGCCGGTTTGCAGAAGGTTTGGAGCAAAGGGGACTGTGCTTTACGAAGAGGGGAGCTGTGTAACGCGCAACCGAAACCAACGAGCGCGCACGAATTGAATTTGAGTTGTGTGACGGGGCGTGCTGCTGTGTTGTCGGTGCCGTCTTAGCTTTCGTTTGTGTAAGTCGTGTGCATGGCCTTTGGCTCATGTTTGTTCGTATTGTTTCTCTTTTCAGAACTGTTGCTCGAACCCCTACTTCGGAAGAGCGCTGTCCCCTGGTGCGTCCACGTTGCCCGAAGGTTGGTCCGCGAAGTCACGGGCATCCGGAGTAGAGTCGGCTGGCCTGCATGTTACACACACATGTTACACACTATGTGTACAGTCGCGAACCGAAAATTAACTTGAACACACAGCACCCTTCAGCCCGGGAAAATCACCGAGACACAGCTTCCATTTTTCGGTAACGATCACCAGGATACGACCTCAGATGAACACCCGGGATTATTTCGTGAGGCTGCTAACATGCAGCTCATGACTTCGTCCGATAAGTCACATCCACAGCACAGTAAAAACGGCTGGTCAAAAAGTGGTCAGTGCAGTGATTACCGAAAATGGTACAGCATGGTTATCTTCGTCTTCACACTTCACATCTCTTAATTTCATAAGAGAAAATTGTTCTGTTTATGCAGCGCTCATCCAAAAAGTAATTCGATTCTATTTACTACATTTTCTAGGAAGAAAATGCCAAGACACTTATAGTGGAGCTAAATAGACAAACCTTACAGGATTTGCTAGGAGGAGTGCCGGCTTAATTCTTAACACTGAGCAATATATTTCTATATGGAGCTCAGTAATTAGGAAGCGAGATCGCAAATAGAACACTGGATTGACCTGGATTCAAGAACGTTTTTTATACGGAAAAGATCGTAATCAAGAGCATAGTGCGAGTAACGTAGTCCTACAAGTTGTTTTCTGATGGAGTGCAGATAAGATGAATTTTGATTGCTGAGGGCGAATTTTCGGTCCCATTTACATTTAGGGCTGCTTGGAGGAAGTTCCATAAAAAACAACTTTCGTTGAAAAAAGAAAATAAGGATTGTAATACAAAACATTTGTAGGTCTCACATCGGTTCTTATGACATATGAGAAGGTGCGTTGTCCAGTAAAGTAAAGACCTTCTCGGTTGCATTCGAAAGAAATTCACAGGCAGAGAGCGTTACTACGGTCAATATGAGTTTTGCGCTATCCACTCGTCCGAGAATTCAAACACGTGTGCGTTATCGTTGAAAATGGGTAGCAATTTGTGGGCTAAAGTCTCGACTGAAATCGCAACGATGATGTTACCTAGGACAGTGGCGAAATGCTTGCAAGCTAATCAGCAAGCCTGACGATGCTGTCTTGCATGGCGACAATGCACAGATGGCTGATTAGGCGGCAAACTAACTGACGATCAAGGCAGCATGATACGGTGGAGGCTTTGCGTTGCTGAAACGCAAATAGCCTCTTTAGGGAAAGTTAGACATCTATGCCCGCACTCCATCTAGATGGTAGCAATCTAGGTCATTCCAGAAACATTGTTTTCTTTATTAGTTATATTAAAGTTGATGATTGGACAACGTTATCATCTGTCAAACTAAACCATTACTACCATCGACATAGACTCGTTCTGCCTATATGTATTGGAAACATCATGCGTACAACGATGAAGCAAAGCGAGTGAGGAGAACAGATAGCTACTCTTTACACTAAGTAATTTGAGTCACTGACTAGGATGATTTGAGAATATACGGAGCACACCTAAACAGGGCTCACCACATTACATTTTCGGCAACTTGGTATGACTGTGACGGGCAGCATGGTAGACGGAACAAGACATGGTGCAGGGGTAGAAAGGAACTTGAACCACCTGTAGGTACATTTGGTGCCATATAGAATACTGGATAGGGTTTAAAAGATATTGAATACAGTTGAAAAGAGAAAATGAACGATATTGTTGACAGGATTGCCAATAAGTATGTTGATATAGCTGTTTCCAACTGTCGGCCTTCTAAATTCTCTCTGAAAGTAACGAAAAATTCCGATACAATGACGACAATCTGTTGGAGACGTTTCCGTTTTCCTCACAAACAACATATTTTTGAGATAAGCTCAATGAATGCATGAAATCAAGAAATCATTGTTGTTGTCTTATTCTCTGCTTACTGGTGGGCTAACCTTCTTGCCGTATCAAGTAAATTCAAGTGGCTCGTAACTCGTGTGGTGTAACGAGTAGACTAAGTGCAAGCAGCCGTCACATGAAGGCGTAGTCGCAAAGTGAAAACAAGAGAACGAAGCATCTAAGATCTTGAGTTAGTGATCGCATGATTAGTCGATGGGACACGACGCACAAACCCACAGCACAAATGCTGTGGGACGTGCAGTTAGTCGATGTCCGGGTGGAGAGCACACGCACAAACACATCGGTCCAGACGGCCAGTGCGTACTATGGATCCGAGATCGCAACACATTCGTCAGACCAATTTCTACAGTGCGGAGCAAAGTCATAGCAATAGATACTGGGGCACAACGCTCGCATTTCATCACTGGTTTGGGTGCCAACACACGTTTCCTCTGTCGGCTTGCTTGGGTTTGAGTTATTGCAGCTCACATAAAGTCGTAGTCGCACGTCGTGACGTCAACCAATGACACACTTCAGTTGATCACGCAGTTACAACACAATTCCAAAGTTACCAGCTTGGAATCTGACGCTAATTTTGAGGTGAAAATGAATCACATTGTTGAGTAATACTTACACCCTGGTTTAAATATCTTATGAAAAAATGTCCGGTGTCACGAACTATAAAGTCCAGTTCAGCAGATGCGGATCTCTGTTTTTCGTAACTCCTCACCAAGTCAAAGAACAGATTGGGAATAATACAACGTTACGAGCAAGTTGTAATACTCTACGTTTCAACCACCTCGGGTGGCCTTCCTCAGGAGTGTTGTCACCANTCTACGTTTCAACCACCTCGGGTGGCCTTCCTCAGGAGTGTTGTCACCAAGTCCCTTCAGTGAGAATATATGACCGAAATGATACACAGAATTGCCGCGTTCAGGAAGGTAATTACGTAAGTGATCACCAGAACGACTAACTGCTGACCACGACGGCTGTAATGTTTCTGCACACACTATGCTTCCTTTCTAAATACTAGGAAGTTTAAAATCAAACGAAAATAGAGTGCGAATTACAAAATACTGGATATTTGGAAAAAAACTTCGATGTCTGTTCACCACACCTTCAATGCATATGGGGTAAGGCTACAACGATGAAGTAGGATACATAGTCCAAATGAAGTGGTTCCGACGGACCCGCTTCGGGAGGTTTTATCCAATCAGTTTGATAGGATTGACAGTTATTTCAAACGTGCAGATCAGGAACATCTGTAACCTGTACCCGAGTTTCAGGACAGCACAAAATAAATGACCTGGGAGTGTGATGGTTTGTCTAAGCCAGCTTTCTTTTGTAACTATCTACATCTCTTCCAATACGGTGTCTCTAGAGCCGTCGTGTCATAGCAGCTCCTTAAAACTAAAGATTAAACAACTGGGCCATGCGGTAATTTGCCAACCTGCAGTACCACTTAGTGATATACACCAGTGGCCGACTGGTAGCCACGATAACGGGTGCGCCTCCTACAAAGTTAGCGGAGGAATTTCCAGTATGCAAGCTGTACACACAAGGCGGATCATACTAGAGTGCGAGGACTTATTCGACATTGGTATCAGGTGTTCGTGGAAGAACACGGTGACTAACGGGCAGCTTGGAATCAGCGTGCGTCATTGGATCCAAACGAATGGGCAATCTGAAGAGACAAGACAAGCCTGTTGTACGAAAACAGTAGAATTCTCTTTTCCAATAGTCGCGGTTGTATTGGTCGCCCAGATGGTATTATCACCGACCGGTCACGTGGACTTCACAATTCAGAAGCACGGTTCAGCTGGCTTCAGTATGACTATGCAGATGAAGGGATCTGAATGAACAGTTACTGGGCTGCACATCGTCCTCCGTTGGAAGCAGGTGCTCCTGTGACTTAAACTGTTGAAGTACATGAAGATTCTAAGTCCAGGTCGCCCTTCCTCCTTTCAAATATGGAGCAATTTTGAGATGAGAACTAAGAATATTCTGAGGTGGTTTAGAAAAATGGAGAGATGCCGTGTGAATGAAACTTATCAACAGCATAAGTCAAGTATACACTGAGTCCAAGTTTCTCACTTGCCATACTTTACTTCCGCTCGACAAACCCAAGGAAAGCGAGAAACGTGAACGACAAACAGGATTCTGATTCGGTCCAAAGTGCACTAGCAACATGTTCGCCATACGATGGTTCCCGTGGCATCAGCACCCATACAGGCTGATGATGGTAAGTGTTTTTTTTAGAACTAGCGACCACCTTCGATTCGGCTGTTAGTACCGTTCTTTAGAATTTTTAGGCTTGTTACATGCTCAATCTGCAAGCAGGATGAGACTTTATGAGAACCGTGCTGAGTGGCAATCAACTTTAATCGCGCTCGTCAAGGGTGCCGGAATTTTCTCCCTATCTTATGACCAACACCTTGGAAGATGCTTTTGAACGAAGCGATTAGATTGGTGTTGAGTTTCTTCTTAGAACTAGGTGTGTACCGATGACATCTTCAAAAGCATGCACGTTGTACTGAACAGTGTGGATGATTGGGATGGTTTGTGCGGAATGCACTTCGCGGCTTCCGGACTGGAGTCTTCCCAGTTTTACCTACCTAACTGCAGGCAGTCTGCTTGAGACCACGGACTGCTTGAAATGTCTGGGTAGGAATATCTCAACAGCTTGTACTATTGCTGATGAGGAGTGAACGAGAACAGCAAATGCACATACTGCCTGTACTAGTATGTGGGGCATGAACGATATCCGGTTGTTTTTAGAAGGGAGGGTATAAAATACTTGTGTGCGTTCTGTTTTACCCTATGGTTCGGAAACACGGCCTGTTCGTGGAACAGATACCCACATACTGATATTCGATCGTCATGTTTTCGACCAGTTAACCAATATCAAGCGGGACGAAAACGTTAATCAAACGACCATTCTCCAGCGCGTGGTTCATAGCGTTCGGGGTACGTGATTAACTGTTCAAGGAACCACGTCGCACACTCCACAAGCAATTAGGTAAGAACGCGTAGTGGTGAAGCAATGATGAAATACGGCGAAACACAAAGAACTTGGGCGCTCTGTTGAGCACGGGGCTTAGGTATCTTTTGCCGATTGGGGACAACGCTTGATGAACACAACATTTCTTCTGAGCATCATTTCACTCACACTATTTTAATGAAGCAACGTGGTAAGGAACTACTGAAAACAGGGACTCGCATCTGTCAAGCGGACCTTCACATTTCTGACATAACACATTTTTCATAAGATCAAACTGAAGTGTATCGATTTCCTTTACTGCAGGTCACCGGGTAATCAAATTCATCTCCTTACCGACTGTTCACGAGTAGCTACATAATGTCTTACTAGACCTGGCTAAGTAACTAGTCGGTAAGGATATGCAAACAATAACAACCGGGGTGAATGGATACCCGGACGGCGCAGTAAGTCTGTGGAAGGAGGACAATATTTTATTTGAAGAAACTCGGCCAGTTTCGATTGAATACTACAAATCTTTATGGTCAACGTTGTGCCCAACAGTGCATGCGAAAAACCACCCAAATTGGAACAAGTGTTGTGAGTGACTGTGCGGGAGAAAAACGGAAACACTGATAAAACCTACCAAGATTTGTTTACAGAACCGATATCATTTGACACCGAAACAAATTAACGTTACTACGTTTGCTGGCATCAGTCAAACACGGTAGAAGAGTCACTCAGTTAGGACACAAAAGGCAGCTGAGATTCAAGTTATAAAAGCACCAGAAAATACCGTCACCCGTAGTTTATCTCTGATACGAGGCAAAACTTTAATCAAACTCACGGTCAACTGATGTGCATAAAATGCCAAGATACCAAGCAATTGACTGAGTGTTTCGGTCACGAAATCTTCGAGATCTTTTTCATAAATTGCCTGAGATAAAAGCGAGCACAATCGCTTGAAGGTCATCTGCAAACAATAGTAATAATAGTCACCATTCTGTTGGAGATTACATAAATGAAACGGTTAGTTTACAAAAATATGCAAGCAAAGTTAGTGATCTACGCCTGAGGAGAAAAAACTATTAAGGAATGGTGGCGTACACGTCGTACTCAGGTAGTTCGGCAGATATATAGGAGACCTGTCTAATAGGAAACCCAACCATTAAATGGTGCAAACGACAGAAGCAGCGACGTGTGAGCTACGTGCAGGTGAACATATTAAGAAGTTAAGCTACATATGCCAAAATGGTTGGGTACGTTTAACAACAAACGATTTGAAAAATTAATGCGTCCACGGGAAGGTCTGCTCCACGTTTGTAGAGAACACATTCAGAGGGATCTCTTAAATTTTGCAGCAGGTCCGTGTGAATTGCAGTTTGAGCGGCAAGCGTTAAAGTCGAAGATAACACCTATCGAGAAGGAAACCTAAATCAGAGCGGTCCTCAGAACCGAGAGAAGACGAATACAACGTACGTGTTAATATAACAAAAAGTCATTCAATAAAGCACGCACTTTATTGTCGAATTCGCATGTTCCCACGCCACACGCACGCTCGCGTTTATGAACCGGAATTCCAGTTCACAATGTGGTGGGGGTTCTTACTCGTACGTCGCGTGCACTTCTGCTTAGTTTGTGTGTGGCTGACGCTTTCTTTTGTGAGATTTTTGTCTGCGATTCGTCATCTGTTGGTCCGATTTCGTTGAGTGATGGCTCACTCGTGTTGTCCACAATCCACTCCCTGTGGGTTTAGAACATATCTTACTGACACATTGAGATATTCCACCGCGTGTTGAAATAATCACGCATCCGATTTGGTTATCTATCACACTCGCTCCTCCATTAAGGAACTTACCGCGACTGTGCCAGGTGTACACCATTTATCCACAGCCCATGAGAACCTTCGCTGATCTGAAAGCTCGTATTCCCGAGGTCTATAAACACAAATGGTGTGTTACGTCGTATTTTAAATTTGCCAGTACCAAGCTAGAAGCTCCTGGTCGACCGCAGCCCTACTTTCAATCGGTCTCCAAACTCAAACAGGCGCCATTTACGTGTGTTGTGTCAAAAGTCATATCTCTGTTTATTTCGACGAGGTGTTTCTGTTGCCCGTTCAAGTGCACGGTATTCCGGGCGTCATCGTCCCTGCAGTAGTAATCGTACATTTGTTTTTGGACACAGGCATCCTTGGTTCCCTCCCACATGTAACTGAAATGATGAACTCTGAGTTCTTGCATTCTTTGTCGTGCGGTACCCAAACAATATGTCTGGTGGGCCTCCATCCCAGGTCCTGCCTCTACTAATCAGCCATCCCTTCAGCTTACGAGTGAACCGCTCTGTCACCTCGTTCGTTTGTGAGTGGTACGGCGATGTTTTCGAGCACAGAATTCCCCAGTTCTCCATCCCCTGAAATTACCACCTGTCGAAACACGGACACCAGTTCGGGATGGCTCTGTGCGGCACTCCAAAGCGAACCAGGACGCTGTTGTTGAGTGTATGTACAACCGTTCCACTCGTTTAATCTGCCCTAGGAATGGCCTCCACCCATCGTGTGAAATGCCCGATCATTAAAACTATGTGACGGTTTACATTTGGGCTGGTTGGGAGTGGACCAAAAATGTCTACGCTTCGTGTGCGCGCGGCTTGCATCGGTGATGATGTCAGTGTTTCTCGATTCTGTTGACAGCTGGGGCACGCCCGAAAGAAACTGGTCACATCTTCCCACATCCTGAGCCAAAATACCCTCTGCCTCAGTAGATCGAACATACGTCCTCACACCATTTGAAAACCTGCATGTACCGGTCGAATCATGCGGTCCCTCTGGTACACTGGAATAAATGGTGGTCTTCGAGGTTGCAGTCTGCTCTGCCTCTCCACATCGACGACAAGTTCGCCGTTCATCAGTTGTAGTTGGTCACAGATCTGTGTCAGCTCAATCAGCTTCGAAGTCAACGTCTTGGGTTTGGTTCCCGCCAGTAAATGTTCACATACTTGAGGGTATTGCTGTTGACAAAACAATATCTCTGCCGGCAACCCGTACGCCATCCACAGGTATGGCTTCAGTCAGCGGCTCATTTTCGTGCATTGGTTAGGACAGTGCGTCAGGTACGCCAATGTTTCTATCATTGGCACGTTCAATGATAAACTTGAACTCTTGTAGTCGAAGTACCCAGAGGGCTAGTCGTCCGCGTGGAACCTTTGTTGTCTTCAATCAAACCAGCGGTTTGTGGTTTGTTTCAACATTGAAAGTGGTCGCTACCAAGTGATAGTAGATCGTCCATTTTGTCACGCGCTCAATCGCTTGACTCGAAACCAAAAAAGAAAGGAGACGCAGCAGCACCATCTATTAAAACAAGTCAAAATTAGGCCAGCGGCTTTAAACTTGTGGAACAAAACGATTACCATACATGGCAGTCAGACACAACGGATGAAATGAAACGGTCATATGTGGCAGTCAGGGCGTCGCAGCAAACCGCGTTACAGGGAGCATCAGAAAGCAACGCGAGAAAAGTCCAGATAGCGCAAAGGCGTTCGACCACAAGGCTGCAGTCTGACTGGCTGAGTGAAACCATACCAACACCCACTATCATATCATCCGAACTGGGCCGGTCGATCGAAGTGACGTGATGCAACCTGAATGTCTCGTTAGGAGATGCGCCTCCCAAAAAGCCGATCCTCCACTTTTTTAGCGCCCAGAACATGGCTGAGCATTCTTGCTTCGTGGTACACTACCTTCTGTCTGCTCCTGGAAGTATTCGGCTGGCCTGCTCAATTGTACCCGATGGCTGCGAAAGAACTCCGACTCCAGCATTACTCGCATCAACTAACACGGTGAATGGCTCATTCGGATTGGGATCGCAAGTCATTGTCGAATGTTGATAGCTTCCTGCATGAGTTGCTTGAACGCCAGATCTAACTCTTCAGTCCAGAGAAACGTCTGCTTCCTCAAAAGTTGGAAGAGTAGATATGCTTTCTGAGAGAACCCTGGCATAAATTTTGAATCATGACCAACCATTCCGAGAAAGGATCTCAGTTGTCGCTTCGATTTTCGTGGTGGCAAGCTCTTCATGGCCGTCAACTCCTCCGGCAATGGTTGCATTTTTCCGCTAACAACTGCGTCCCAAACAGACGGTTAGACTGCGGCCTATTTGGCATTTCTTACTACTCAATTTTAGACCGGCCGCACCTATTCGTTGTGATACTGCATGTAGCCTTCTTGTGTGTTCTGACACCGTATTGGAAAACATAACGATGTCGTCCCACACACAGTTACTTGTTCCTGATCCTCCGGAATGTGAGGCAACAGACGCCTGAAGGTGGTTGGAACATTACAAAGACCTAACAGCATGCCAAGGAATTCGTATTGCTGTCCGTTCACACAGAAAGTGATCTTTTGCTCCGTCCTACCATGCCATTAGTAGTCGCCAGTAACCGAAACGCAGGTCTAGCAGGCTTCGTGCATATGTGTAAAAATCTCTTTCATCTGCAGCATCGGGAACGCGTACTTGATCACTATTCGACTCAGCTCTCTGAAATCGACACAAAATCGGCAGGTCCCATCTGATTTCATAGTTGAAACGACCGACTACGAAAATAGGCTGCTTATCCGTTGAATTATTCCCTTCACCAACATTTCCTTGAGCTGCCTCTCCACTCTTGCGATCAATTTGGACAATATATCGGTTTGCACTCCGCGCCTGATTGAAGACCTATCAAATGTTCGATTCATGTGCAAAATCCGCACTGATCAGCTACGTTACTGCATAGATGAGCGAACTCATCGGAACACTACTTGATGGCTGGAAACGGGCATTTTGATAGAGATTTCGCGGCGACCCTGTCCACTTGGAACTGCTTCATCGCTTCTTCGCAGACCGGTACCTATAATCGTCTCTTTCACGTTGTCAATTACTAGCACTACATGCCGTAGCCTGGCCTCAGCTATCCAAAGTGCAACATTTTCAGTCTTCAATACCTTCAGCTCCATACCCACCATCCGGAGGCTACATTCCAGTTTGCGGAATTAACGGACAATCTAACTACTTCGCTTGTAATTGACGCCGCAGCTCGTGTGTCTTTTGTTCTTCCTCAGTGAGCACTCCTACCTGTGGAACGTCCTCATGACAAACTGTGAGAGCAATGGCGAGCAGTGTCCCACTCCGTTGCAAACAATGCAACGATTACCGTGTGGCAGTTCACGTACCCATCTAAATTACCGTCTAATGTGTACACATTCGCCTTCAAACCCTTTACTATTGTTTTCAACTGCTCCACTTTTTTCTCGAGCTCCCTGTTTTTCAACTGTCCGACTCGCATCCGCACAGGTAGACACTGCGCAACTCCGATCAACCGTTCGATGTGTGTGACTCCATAAGATTCGGCCATCCGAACTTTTCTTTGCAATGCTACCGGCAAGCTCCGGATAAACTCCTCCCTTACCAGTCTGTCTTTCACTTTCTCGTCCACTTCTGGCAGACCCAAAGTTAACTGCAGTAAAACGTACTGACAGTAGACAAACGGAGTCTTGAATATCGCAAAACCTGGCGCCATAGGAACTATCCATTGGCTGCTATCGGTCTTGTTCTGTAGCAAACTATTTAACCAGTGACACCCATGTTTCTTAACACGAGGTTGTGGTCTTTGTCGGGTTCCTCACGACACAGAGAGCTTTTGGTCGTCCGGTGAGCAATGATCCCGGTGCTGTAAAACGTTGTGCCTCACCTTTTAGTTCGTTGTACGTTGTAATTGCCTCAAATTCTGACAATCAATCTTCCACGTCTCCATCCACGAATAAGCTGGGCCTCGGCAGCTTCAGCGCATTGTGTTTAGGGTACGGCATCAATGTGGTAAAAAGCCGCCCAATAAATTTAAGTCTTTTTGGTCAAACTCACATGTTCCCACACCACATGCGCGCCCGTGTTTATGGGCCGGAATACCAGTCCATGATGTGGTGGCGGTTCTCACTCACACGCCAGGTGCGCTTCTATCTTGTTCTGTGCGGATGACTGACTCTTTCTATCGGTGTTTTTTGTTTGCCATTTTTCACCCGTTGATCCGATTTCGTATAACGATGGCTTGTCCGTTCGCCCGTGTTGTCCGCAATCTGCCGGCTGTGGGCTTTGGACGTCTTATTGCCGCGTTGAGATATTCCACCGCATGTCAGAGTAATCAAAACTTGGATCTGGTTATCCATCACCCTATATTTTGCGAAGACAGTTGTCCGACTGTGCTCGAAGTATCCCAAAAGTGGTTGACTTAAAGATCGTGGTAAACAACTTTGAAGGGAAAAGTGAAGATGCAATTTTCTGCTGCGAGATTAATACAGCGTAGTCTAATGATAAGTAGGAATGAAAGACTGTTACAAGTAGTCACCCGTTGCTTAACTGTTCAAATACCGCTAAACACAACTTAAAATTGCCATAATGAACGACCAAACGTTGGTAAACAGCGGTGGTATCTAAATATAAGGGTGGGTGTCATGGTGAGTTTAGACACCTCCGCCGCGATCAAAAGGCGTCACATTCACTCAAATGTGAAAATAAGTTTAATGGTATTTTGATGAGGAAGACGTCATTTACCTTGAGTTTACTTCAAGTGGTTGGAAATGAAAAGTATCGCACAGAGGTCGTGAGGCGTATGAAGGAGGCAGGGCGGAAAGAGAGGCGTGATACGCAATAAACAAGGCCTGGATGATGTCCTCCGACAATGCACCTGTCCACACATCCTTTGTTATCCGTGAAATTTTGGTGACTCACTGGACGACGATCGTTCGACATTTACCCTGTTATCCGAAGTTTACTGTTAAGAGCTTTATAATCCGAAAGTTGAAATTCATTCTGAAAGATTGCTGATCTCGGATGTGGTGAAAATTAGCTATAAGAGCTACACAGTAGTCATCAACGTGTGTTACAGAAATGATAAATCTTTAGTAGGAACTATTAACGCTATAATGGAGACAAATCTAATGTAGTTGTGGGCAAACCAACTGGTTCGTTCTGTATTTTTAAAGAATATTCGGTTTCTTATTAAACAGGCCACGTACATGTAGAAAACTGATAGTAATATATTATAAATAACTGCCGTGAAGCAGTAGAGAGGCACAAAAAGAAATTCAGTCAGAACTGAAAAGAGCACAAAATCGCACGATAAGAGCGTCAATAACTTCGATTCTGTGAAGTTCCCAAAGAGGTGTGTAACAACAGGGAAGGATGATCCATTGCAATCCATCCAGCAAACCAAGAACGCTCTGCGGAACCAAACACCGATACCAAACCGATCATCCCCAACACATATTAATTGTGTGGCTGGCGCATCCAGCCTAGGTAAGCACCAGCAGTATGTAGACGAGTCACCTAAGTCTACGTCAAGAGAGTAAGACACTAAGGTAGCATGATAGGTCTGTCTATTTCGAAAACCTACCGCTAAACCATGCCGTCATTCGTAGGCTGTTCTGTGAGGATACAAATATGTTGACGAGCAAAAACAGACACTGCACTACATCACCTGTAACAAATAGGCACTTTTATCAAAACGTAAATCCAATTAGAGCACACGAGTCGGACAACATCCGTAAATAAAATAGGTAAACGTGAAACTGACTTCAAACAAGTCCACTACTTGCTCTGGATTTTGTGGCCAAAGCTGATCGCCCAGATTATCAAGCATAGCAGAGGCCAACAATGACGATTTAATGCCAACCGAAATAGCAGACGGCTCGTTTCCAATCGCTTGATCACAGGAGGGCAACAGGATTTCTTCGGGAAATCGCTGACGCAAAACGATACCCAAATTGTGATTGATGTCCTGAAAGTGGATAAGAGAATTGAGCAAAACCGTTAGAACACAAAAACTGGTAGATGCAAGCATTTCGCAATGACCGTTCAGTACCAAATTTACAATAACATGAAACGGCTTTTTTTATATCGAACAGTTAAGGAGTGGGTAGGATGAACAGTCCATCAGTGGGTTAGGAAAGATCATTAAGTCCAGAGCAGAGTCAAGCTTACGAATAATTGTTTCTGATTACACAGAGCGGGCTTCAGTCGAGTGATTGCGACAGCCTCAGCAAATCAAAAGAATCTTGGGATGGGATGACGTAATAAGATTCTGAATGCACAAACCGGCTTTGTTCAAACTTACGAAGAGAATGAACCGTTTCAAAATTTTAAAGCGAAAAAAGAAGTGTTTACAGTATTCATGCCTAATTGACATATACATGGATGACAGACTGGTCACACCGAACAAATGTACCCGTAAAAGAACGTGACCAAAAAGTAGGTTGAAGTAGTCTCGATGAAAGAAGTGTGGACTCCTTTTATCGTCAAGGGTGATCATCCGACCGGTCAAGAGAGTCATTGGGCAATACAACGCGGAAGGAGGATCCAGCTGGCAAATGAAATTCCTCATATAAAACGTAACATGGAGAGGAGTCAATTAACTGTTACACTGCAACCACGAGACGTATGAAAGTATAGGTGGAATAGGAACGATCAAGCTAAACGGGAACAGGCAACGTAACCGGATTTCTATTTCACACCATATGGCTTTACTCTGTGTAATCAATGTCGAATGGCCGATCAACAGGAAAACACACCAAAAAGTCAAACACCAAACGTTAACAAAAGACTTGAAAAGTAAACAAAATATAAATCTGAAAACTAAGAAACGTAGGAACACAGTTCTTTCGAGCCAGTTTAGGAGGATAATCAGGAGACGCCAAAAAACGACATGAACTCGGTATACGCATTCTCCTCGATCGTAAAAATGTGGGAAGTGTGGAAACCAAAACAACGGTCGTCCAGAGAAACGTACGAATCGACCAAGGTAATTTATAGTCTTCAATTAGACTCAGTGAGAGGGCGATTTTTTACTTGAACAGATATGTCCGTAAGCGTACAGAATGCAGGTAATGTGACAGATGGAAAACAAACACACTGCATTCGTCTAGGCAGGATAAAATCCCGGGCTACTCACTAATCCGGGACAACCAATTAGCGATGTAACTAAGACCCCGTGATGGACATTAACAGCTGTCGCAAACGGAATTGACGAAGAACAACACACAATCAGGCAGAAAAGGTTTAACAATCATGTAGTGCAACCAGCTCAGATGAGCATGACTCAACCGAGTCATCATCATCACCATACACAACAATACGTCAGTGGTTAACACTAATGCTTAACTGCCACACAACCATGAAGAAACAGCAAACCCTATATAGAAAGAGAGAAGGAAAAAGAAGGGGACAGGAAGGGACCTAACTACTGAAAATGACGACGTCCCTATTCAAACATTCAGCATCAAGGTGCCTACACCTTGCAAACAACACAACCGAGCTGCAAGTGAGAGTAAGGCGTCATCAGCGAGACAGCTTCCTTACGGCTTTCACTGCC
>QNGE01000712.1:10657-42769 GCA_008508345.1 Paragonimus westermani | reverse complement strand
TGCGACATACAATCCTATGAGTGTAACTGCTTTTCGTCTGACTGCTCCCCTTTGGCCTGTCTGACAAGGTTGCACCTGGAAGGACCGGAGTCCTAGTCAGCATAGCCCGCCGGATCAAAACAGTACACAAGCCCGACCACCACCTCAAGGTAGCAGGCAACGACCGAACAGCACTCATGAGCATGCCGAAAACGTTTTAGCAGGCCACTGAACTTTAACAATGAAGAGGGACCGAAAGGTTGTGCAAGCTTACAGCAAACGTTAACGAAAGGATTCTCAGAGGTGGACACCAGAAGAACAACAATAGAGAAGACTGGCTGTTTGTCAGGACATTCACTATATATGGTTGACACGCGAAGACCACATGGAATAGTAAGCAGTCCACAATATGAGAAGAGGAAGAAAGGCAATATGTGTGGTGAAGGAGAGAAAAAGAGACTGCAGGGATAAAAAAGAAAACGTTACAATGATGAACACAGCCTCGCAACACGAGCGCCACTGGCTTTCGCCCTTTAACACATCAGACGGCATTCTCAATCAAAGGTGTTCACTGTCCATTGAACCACAGCCAAGAAGCTGGGAGCGCTCTACTCAAGCAAGCTTTAGTATGAGTGCTTTCACACTCCGAACCTAGGTCATACGGTGGCCACTAGACTGACATTCCCAACTTCACCCATCACACGCGAAGTGCGATGTGACAAGCAGTGAGTTGACATTCGTAAAATGTGGCCAAGCCAAAGAAGCTTATGAGGCGAGATCAATGTGTTCAAAGGTCAACAGAGTACATCCGTTCTGAAGACACGTCGGCGAACTTCGTCACTGTTGATACGCTGTTTCCATTGTACGCCGTTAGTGCTTCACGAACATCCTCTGCGCCAACCAACCAGGTTTCGGAGCAGTTCAATAATACCGCCCTTGTGGTGGCATTGCATACTCGGCTTTTTACAGAAAGACTGCGATCATCCCGAAGTCACAGATGACGTAAGTTGATAAACGCCATCCGAGGTTTTGCTGTGTGACTTGTGATCTCATCAGATTATCAGACAGTACCCAAGGCACATAAATTTTCCGACTGCTTCCAACTGCTCACCAACAAGGTTGACAGTTCTGTCAATCTCGCAACAGCACTTTGAACTTAATAAGTGCAAAGGCTATACCAAACTGGCAGACTGAGACCTTTAATCTGTCTAAGACGTTCTGGGCTGTCTGCGATTTTTCGCAGATTAGGGTGTTGTCGTCTGCATACTGTGTACTAGGGAGTCCGGTACCTGGGAGCAACTTCACACTATCATATTCGCAGTTTATCAGGGTCCACTCCGAGATCTCATCTGTTACAAAGAAGAATAGGAAGGGGAAGGCTGGACAAAAGTGTCGCACCCCACTTGAGAAGTTAGACGTGAGCAATGGGCTGCTACAAGCCTTAACCTGGTCCGAGGTCTGACTGTACAGCGTCTTCAGGATGTTCAAAAACTTCTCCGGCAAACCCTTCCTCGATAGACAGTTAGTGCAGCTCTGTCAATCGAACAGAAGGCCTCTCTTGTCGAACTTTGACTTTATACATGAATGGCGATTCCTTCTATCAATATTAAGCCATCTTCCTGGACAAATTGATCATGGTCACTAAAGAAGACTGCTAGTTCCTGGGACAACGTTTTCTTCTCATGTGGCCACCCGTTTCTAATTGTTTCAGCCAGACGTTGTAACGTGGCGTCTTGTGCCGCTACCTCCACTAGGTTTGCGATTGAGGCGGTTTCTGTCATAATGCAATCCACAGCCATAACAGCGTCAAAACGAAGCTCTTCGAAGGAGGGACCTACTCCACAAGCTCTGGACAACGCGCCAGCTATGTGTATCTGACTCCCTGGCTGACAGATCAATTTGACATCATATTTCTGCATTCTGATTAACAGTCTCAGTAGCCTTCTCGATACAGCGGATAACGGTCTCCTCACTATGGAAACAAACGTTTTGTGGTCGGTGTGAAATATTGTTTTGTGATCAAAAGTATGAGTGCTGAAGCGTTCCGGGGAGAATATCCCTGCCTGCATTTCCTTCTCAATTTGCGCATAGTTTTGCTCAGTGGATGAAACATCCATGCTTCGGTAGTCTACTGGCCATCCGTTTTGTGACAATACCGCACCCAGGCTAGTTTTACTGTTATAACATTGAATGACCAGAGGTAATGCTGGATTGTAGTGGTTCAATATATAAGGAACTTGGTAATAACTCGTTTGATTTTAGTGAATGCTGTTTGTTATTCCTCCTCCTCCCTTTAAGGGTAAACATGCTGATGGGATGCACCAATTCGGAGAGGTTTGAAAAGAACCGTCTCAGATGAATGACTATACTATTCACTCGTGATACTACTCTCATATCCTCAGGAGCTGACATCTCGGGACCTATTTTGAGTTTGTTTGGTCCGTGAAAAGTAACCTCTCGTAAAGCCACTTCGTCGCGTAACATGCGAATTCCTCGATTGATGCAGCGCATCAGAAATTCCTCCGGGTTTCTGCAACGATTCGCCATAGTCTTCCTAAAAATTAGAACGTCACCTGCGACATACGTGAATCCTTTCGATTTGTTAAGTGCCTGGATTAAACGTGTTTGAAAGGTTTTGCTGGAAACCTTCAATCCGCAATTAACGAAAACGTCCAAAGAGGATTCCAAATGTGGTAAATTAACTGGACTGCTGGTCTAGTTCTAATTTCCAAAAAGCCGAAGATAGGTCTGCGTTTGTGGACAATTGGGCTTGACTCAGTTCTGGTAAAATGTCATCGATGGATGGTAGACGATAATATTCTCTTCGAAACACCTTATTCAGTGGCTTAGGATCGATACACGACCGGATATCACCTGACTTTTTGAAGTTCAAGCAATCTGACTGACCCAACCGGTCGGTTCCTCTACCCGACTATTCACGTTAACTCGAACTAGTCGAACTAATTCCGTTTCAAACTTACCACGTATAGCCAACGGCACCCGTCGGATTAGTAACGCGACAGGAACGGCATCGCTGACCGCGGATAAATTAGCGGCGTCTGGTATGTGATTGAGAGTAGAATCAAAAACACATGAATACTGATCAAGGACATCCGAATCGGCCAATTCATGCAGAAATTCCCCGTGGTCGACGGTGATGAAACCCTTCAAGCGAATAGCCTCGACAATGGGCGTTGAATCCCCATCAATCACAAAAAATCAAGCATATAAATCTGCCCATTCTTCGGATTTGTAACGAGCAGTGTTGAAACCCCGTGAGCGGTTGTCGCCGCACCATTCCACATTTTCAGCTGCGCATGTGATTCGAATATGTTGGTCTACTTGATGTGACATTAACTGATACGCCGGAGTCTAGTTGGCATTTCCTTGTATTTCCTGAGTAATTCCGTATAGATCCTTCTGTTTGCTTGATCCGCTGAGCCAGTTTATCACCCCATTATCGTCTTCGACGATCAGAACGACTGTAAGCGATAGGTACTGTTTGGCGAAATGGTTCCTTTTCGGGCACTCCAGGCACGTCTTTCCGTGAGCTGGACACTTGCTTTTCTGAAGATGTCTGCCACCGCAAAATTGACAGGAAGCAATCACGAATCGTTCCTTGTCTCTGTCCACAGCGTTTACCAGTCTGCGGTCTGTGTTCGAAGACTTCACTTTGTTTCGTTGCCTCATCGCTCTTGCAGTTGTCGATGCACTGGGCTAGGGTCAACTTTGGAATGCTAAGTAGTCTCTTCGTCACAACTGAATTCTGAATGTCAATGGCCATTCTATCTTGAACGAGTGTCTCCTAGGCACTTGCAAGAAGTGCATGATTTCACAAGTTTATTCGAAATGGTTACACATTGATTTATCATTTTTCCGGACTACCGATTCCTCTCAAAAACTGGGAGCGTTCGAACGTTTCGTTTCTTTGTCTCCTACAGTACCCTGCATTTGACGAACGATCATGTTCGTTACGTTTCTGTCTTCTCCGTCCTCGAAAGTCAAGGTTCCAGGAATTTGTTTTCCTCCACCTACGACTGCACGACGAAACACATCCAAATGGTATTCCTAACTGGCCTCCAAAAAATTGGTCAAGAAGCAAAGATTTTCGTACTTTTCTCAATGCACACATCAGTTTTCCGTAAGCCTCTTCGTGCTATTCACATCTAGCGGTTCGAGCGGACCGATTATCGGTGGGTTACTCGTGTTCATTTTGCAAATTGATGGTCTTGCCTTTGGCCGCCTTAACAGGTAAAAGGGTCTGTTCAACTGCCTGTGGCTCCGAACTGGCTCCGAAAGACATGCGGTCGTCTTTTGTCTCGTCTTATGGCTCGCCCCAAAGCGCTTGGACTGTCTGAGAATGGCAAGCGTATTCCAGGGAACGGAGTGAAAAACTTATTATTGGCATCTGTGTTAATTTCTCCGGGCGTTGTTTCCTATTCGGATTCCTCTGGGTGCATTAACTCGCTAGATCCCCGAACACAACCGGCGCTGGCTCAAGCGATTGCCCAGATACTCACCACTATCCCGTCAGTGTGCCTGACTAAACCGTCTTCCAGTGACACAGAATCGGCTGTTCTCAAATACCATTCATTGATTGCTGAACAGGTTGGTTATCTTAACTTTCCAGTTAGTTTTTTATGAATTGCAGTTGATTCGATGCGCTCGCATCCGGATTATGGTCGGCCCTTTCATGTCTAAGCAAGACTCAACACCGCAATAACTGCTGTTACCAAATGCTTCACTCCAAATCACAGACCGTCTGAAATTATTTAAAGGCATTGTTGATTCGGACAGTATCAGTTACGAGCATATTAGTGACCGTTCAAGCTTTTCTTTCCAATTTTTTCATCGTATAATCGGTTGTCAGCTCTTTCGCATTTATTCAACGGAAGCATCCGCCATTAATCAGCAATCCGCTAGCCATGCTAAACAATCATACGGCCACTTCGTCTTTTAGCAATATCTCCCCATTAACAAATCGACGTCAGTCATTTTCCGAAACTCATAAAACAGTGTTATCGGAGAGCTGTTGGTTAAATGTTACTGGGATAACCTTTCTAGAGAATGGTTTATGCCCGAAAGTGTGAAAAACAGTCGCTACAAAGCTATACAACCACCGATTATGATCTTTTCCTCTAGTGGTTTAACACGATGTGTCTCTGTTGTCTCGCAGACGACTAGCTGGCATTCTCAGTGCATGAGCTAATCATCTAAGTCTGTGCAAATGTAAGGACCGAACAACAGAATTGGTTTGACAATCATTATCAAACGTCTGCTTCTTAACCAGCTCATTGTTTACTCTCTGGTGCCACTCGATGCGAGCGATTGAATGCACACACCGGTGGTCAAATATCTGCAGACGGTTCACGTCTTCTACCCTGAGCGGCCAAGTTTCGCTGCCGTATAGTAATGTAGCCCTAACGGTCGCTTTAAATGTGCCACCCTCAAACTCCATAAAAATGCCTTTCTGTTGTCAGAGGTGTTCTAGTTTGACGAATACCACCCTTGGTTGGTGGTATCCGATTCTGATTGGCCTGCCACAGCGACCGCAGCCAAATTGCGCCTGCGCTTAGCCATCGCCACACGTGGCTTGTGCTGCATCACCTGTGGTTTCACACACACACACACACACACACACACCACATATCTGTTAAGATAATGCCACAATTAACCCAAAAATGTTGTTTCTTCTTCTTCATCACTGTATGAGCCTCCGCTTGAACAGTATAAATACGGTGAAGTTTTTCAGTGTATTTTGAACACGTTTGGTTGAGATCGAATATACCCTTGGCTGAAGGATCCCTGTCTTCCTGTCTTCTTCATTTGCGATAGTTCGTGCATCGTCGTATAGTCCGTGATAACGCAGATCGTTAGTGCAACCGTCGTAGCTAAGCCGGGTTATCGTGAACGCTGAGCGTTAGTGATTTTGCATCAATTGTCAACCCACGCGGTTCATAACAATATCCAGTGTAAACACGAATCAATAAGATCGGTAGGTGTGTGAGTGAGGCCTTTGTGTCAAAGCGGTTAATGCTGGTTAGCTAACTGATTGGCTAGCACGAAAGGGAAAGCCTCTCTGCAACAGAAGTAAACAAAAATGGTGAAAGTGGATAGGCTTGCCGGTGCTGAAACTGTCAGACAGTTCAGAGCTGAGGTACGGGAACAAAGCACCAAAATACAATCGCGCGTCTCAGTCTCAGTGGGTGATGCTAAATCTACAGACCAGAGTGCTGTATTACAGATTTGTGGCGGTAATACAGTGGAAGCAAGGGGCCAGCTAATGTGACGCTCGAAGTGTTCCACACAGCACTCTAATCATCTGGAATTGTTAGAGATGAGTGTCATCTGCCACCCTGAGAACTTCACTGACTGACGGTTTAATTGGAACAGTAACCCCGATAGGCTGGTGCTCAAGCTTTGTCATTTGTGGGATAGGTACCACAACGTGCAACAGGGTATCAAACTGTGAAATGGATGAACACATGTACACAAAAATGAAGATAGGCACCCACAGGTAAGGCACGGTAGGCTTGGTTTGTTCCTCAAATAAGTGCCCTCATTGTAACAGAAAGTCATCCAATAAAGCACGAGCTTTATTGTCCAACGCGTATGTCCCCACCACACACGCACGCCTGCCTTCATGAACCCGAACTTCACTCTACAATGTGGCGACGGTTCTCACTCGCACGTCGTGTGCACTTCTGCTTAGTTTGTGTTTGCGGCTGACGCCCTCTGTCGTGGGATTTTTGTCTGTCAATTGTCGTCCGTCTGTCCGATTTCGTTGAGCGATGGCTCGCCTGGTCGCCCGTGTTGTTCGCAATCCACTCGCTGTGGATTTGGGACATATCTTAATGCCACTTTGAAATATTCCACCGTGTGTTGGAGTAATCGCACTTCCGATTTGGTCATCCGTCACGTCATGACTCACAGGCCAGTGGCTGAAGACGTTAGGAGAAGCTGCCGCCGATTTGATGTAGTAATGTGAGCGCTATCGTTGCTCGGCTGAGTTGTGGGCGAAATAAGCGCAACAGGAGGCCATATAGGCCGAAATCTTCGAGGAAGCCAACTAGAGAATATCGTCCTAATCCATCCGCAAGGTTTGCTTGCAAGGTGTAGACAGCCTGATGCTGGATGTGTGAATTTAGACCAAAGCACACTATTAATCCAAGTCATTCTACCACCTTTACACACGGACTTCATTCATCTTCCTTCATAGATGTAAAACGGCTAATCATGAGGGTCAACCATGGATATGACGCTACCAACAATGGCAATGACAGCGAGCAAAAGTTCAAGCATGTGCACGGTTGTGATGTTTGCTCAAAACCTATTTTGTGACTGGTGTTTGGGAATGAATAATTTTCCAGATCAATTGACTTTCGTACTCGTAAAAACTGACGGTTAAGAGTTACAATCAAATTTCCGTCACCTTTGGCTGGGGCTTCTGGCGAACCATGTATCCACATGGTCAGGCGGTTTCCACCGCTGGTTCGAACTCAACGGAAGCCCAAAATTTTTCATAATTCGATTGCCTTATAACTGCTAAACGTGAAAAACTACCTGCCAGTAACGAAAAAATGGCAATTAGGTGTGAATATCCCCAAAAGCAAAATAGAAGTTGTTACATTCACTATCATGTTCACCAAAGCAACCAACAGAACTTACGCTGTCCTTCTGATGCGGACAATTCGTTGGGACCAGCGTAGACCAAACGATGCAGTGCGGCAAGCAAACGCGACAAGTACAGCTGTCGGCCCAACTGAGCGTTCCGAGTGCACAACTCGTGAATTGCGGTCAACCCGACTAAATAACTAAATTTAGCTACTGAATCTTCGGCGACGGGTGAGTTTGTAGAAGACTCAGCTCTGTCACAGCTGGGCACCATCAATTCAAGCACCTTGGAATGCATGTGTGAAAAAAACAGAGCAAGCGGTTTTACGTCAGTAATTGACAGCAGTGTCATAACTTGGTAAGGTTCGGTATTAGTAATAACTGTAAATGCTGAGGTAACCACCGGTTTGGATGGCGAATATTACAACCGGAAAAAAAACTACATAGCTGGACTTGTGTGGCAGCGATTTGCAAGGAAATCGAAGGAAAAATATTCCAAAGTTGAAAGTATGAACAAACACTGTGATAATAATAATAATAATAATAATAATAATAATAATAATAATAATAATAGGAATAACACCGATCTGATAATAAACCAACGGTCACCTCCTCATCGAAAAGGAATTAAAGTTGAGGAGAAGTAGAAGAAAGCGGAGATAAAACTCAAGGCGTGAATAGCGACGATAACAGGGATACACTTTTAGTCGTTCAGTACAATAGAAGGGTTTGAATTTTGTCGCTGTTATCATGTTTGTCAATTACATTTTTGGAGGCAAAATCTGAGTAATAGCACCTAAAGGCGAACATGACAACAAACAAACAAACAAACACAAACACTCATTACCGACTACGGTCTGTAGCCTTATTCTTTAATGTACCTCGCCAATGACATCAAACGCCTCTGGGCCACGGATGGAAAGCCAGGGAGAACTAACTGAGGCTGCACTGCATTCCATTCTTGTTCATACGCCAAAGCCAGTTCGTAGGTTGATCATCGTGTCGTTTCAATTTATAATTACGACCAGGAAGTGTAAGTAAGGTGCGGTGTGGCAAACAGTGGGTCGGCATGTGTCATACGTGTCTCAGTGCGTACGAGCGATTGACGTGGCGTGAAGGTGTGACGAACACACCCATGACCCGAGTGAAACTCCGCTTGCTCCCCAAGATTTTCGAACTTGTGTAACATAACGGACATTACTAGCTCAGATGCAACTAACATCACACTGATTAAACAGTAAGCGATGTACACGTGGAATTGACCTTTATAACGAGGGGAGCAACCTTCGACTATCTCTAAGAACAGCGAACTTGGTATTCCAACCCATAGAGAATGCAATGAGCAACCTTCCAGCGGCTACATTTCGACTATCTTCAAATAGGACAGCAAAAAGATCCCCTTAGCAGGTGTCCGGTGGTGCATGCGAATTACAAACACAATTCCTGTGGAATAGAAATGCAGATAAAGACCGTGAGTCAATAAGACCACAATTGAAGGTAGGCAGCACAGAGGATCAGCTAACTCGCGAGTGGGGGTTACACCAAGTATTCTAGGCCTGGCAGTATCTCAGAGCACAACAGACCATAAACATATACAACATTGCATCGATCACTTTACAACATAAACCAGGTAGTCCTGTCCGTTTCATATACCTAGGTAGACAGGCAAAACATTGCTACCGTTGACCACTCTCCTATAGTTTTATCAGACTGTTATAGTCTTACCAACAGTGCGCAATCAGAACAGGAGACTTGAGAGCGTACACTGGATTTCAGCCACTCAGTAGGTGGCCAAAACGAACGTCATGTTAACCAAAAATGTGACCAGTCTGATGATCAACCAGTCAGAAACCTATTGATCCAATTTAATCAGGCCACCAACGGCTGGTAGGACAAATAAGCAGGCGATAGGGCAAAGGTGTATCGACCATTTGCAACAGTGAGGACGTGTCTCCAACACAAATTTGGCTTCCAAGACTATCCTGAACCCCATTCCCAGTAATCACTGCACAGGGCCCACAGTAGGTATAACCAATTACAGTAGCTCTGTACCAGTAAATAACATCTTTTATTGCTCGGCCTCAGGTCTTCCTTTTCCCTTGCAGAGATCTAGATTGCAAATTAATGCAGGTATTGTCAAAGCTCGCACTCTGAAACATATAGGTCAACAGGCCGCTCACGTAGGAATTTTAGGCTCTGAATGTCGACGTCTGTTGCATTATAGAAATTACAGCCAAGGACAACAGTCAGAGCATCAAAGTGACGATGTCTGTACCAGCATCACAAAGTACTTAAGTCTAACCAGAAGATACTGTGGCTCAGGTCGCCGCTCATCTCAATAGCGACGTGGGATATCCTAGAAAAGAACATTACCAGGAAGGTTAAAATTAAGAAAAGACGGTTTGGTGGAAGAGTTAGGAATGGTATGAATGCTGGTACGCCATTGACTGCGACACACTGCCATCTCGGATAGCGTTTCTTAGCAGCGATTTCAATGATCACTTGGACCTCAGTCAGTTCAGTAGAATATACCCGGCTTTCAAATTTCGTGATCATGTTACTACTTGATCACCACGTGGTTTCACCCAACTGTCCGGTACGGTAAACGATCAGCTGGCACGCACAGCACATGATCCAACCATCGCAGACTCTGAAACGTCATCAGTTGACCAACTGATCGAGCATCCTGAGCGTTCCGGAATACGCGCCGGCGAACGGCCGTAGTGCCCACGCGATCAATTCAACTGGTGCGGGCTAGGTGGCGCAGACAACGATGGTCAAACACAACTAGTCGGTTGACATGTTCTTTACGGATAGGCCACGTTTCCGAACCATGGAGCAAACAAAGGACGTGCATAAGCACTGTACACCCTTCCTTTTAACAACAACCGAACGTCTTTTAGACGCCACGGATGACGCAGGCTGGCAAACACAACTCGTGTCTTTGCTATACTCGCCGAAATCTCATCGACAATATGAACAATTGGCGAAATAGTGCTACCCAAGTAGGCGAAAGTGCCCACAATCTCAAGTGCGTTGCCTTGACTGGAGAACGCAGGAGTGTCAATGTCCCGGTTTTGAAACTGTAATTTGTACTCACTCATCTTGTCCAGTATACTCTGCATGTTCTCGGCAGAAGGACTAAGTAAGACAGTGTCATCCGCACATTCCATATTGGTTAACCTAGCTTCAGGAAGAAGCTTAACACCAAGCTCACTAGCGCACATTCCAGAATGTTGTCCACGACAAAATCGTGCAGGAAATGAAGGGCCGGACACAGACGAACACCACCGGCAGTGATGAATGACCGGGAGAGTTATCTGCTCGACTTGTGTGCTACCAACGAGCTGGCTACCACGAACACCTGATTCAAGCTGGATGCAAGCAACATCACGACGTGGACTCATCCACGTGGTTGTGTGGCATCGCGAAATTCGTGAAGTGCGTATCAAGTGGGTGATACGCGGCGCTAAATGTATACCAACCATAAGCTGGTTAGGACCAAATTGTTTAACCACGTACGCAAGTCTGTTTACTGTATACCTTCCGGACAACGGTAGAAGTTGGATATCAAATGATTGGAGAACTGCGAGAAGACTGCTTTATAAAATGCGGTTGCCACTCGTCTGCACGACGCTCCTGTACCCACTACCCCCGGGAGTGTGGTAACTCATCAAGGAACAGATCAGAGCAGCAGCCACCGAAAGGATCGGTGGTTAGCGTAAGAAACATCCGGACTGATTCGACGACAACAACGTGGCTACCTCCAATTTGGTTCGAGAGAAGAATGCCGCGTTTGCCACTTATATAATGGACCCAGACAATAATGAGAAGAATGCCACGTTCTGCAGTATCCGCCGCCAACTGGCCGGACGTGTTCTCGGAGTCAAGGACAACTGGTGGAGGGACGACGATGAGTGGATGCAACGCTACGCCGACCGCCGTCAACACAACGAGCTCTACGATTCACTTAAGGCGATCTTCGGTCCATCCAGAGCGCCAACAGACGTGAACAACGTACACTCAGCCAGAGAGCATCATGAACGTGTGGCGCAAACACTTCGGTAACCGTCCCGCTACTACTGATTGGGTGACTGTGAACAGCCTGCCACAACAGGTCATCAAACCGTCACTTGCTCTCGCCCCGGATTTGCTAGAGTTGCAGGGAGCGATTGGTCAACTGCGCAACGAGAAGGCTGCAAGCGAAGATGGACTGCCAGGTGAGATCCTAAAGGATGGCAGACCGGTGCTGGAATGTACACTGCTCCAGCTGGTTCACTCTATCTGGGAGCACGAGATGATGCCGTAAGAACTCAGGGATGTCCTCATCGTACCCGTGTTCAAAGGTTAGGGCAGCAAGCGATGCCTCGACAGCTATCGGGGCATAATTCTGCTGAGCTGCGCAGGCAAAGTGCTTGCCAGAATCCTTCTGAACCGGCTGAATATGGAAGTCTTGGAGAAAAATGTTCCTGAGATGCTATGGGGATTCCGGGCGAGTCGCAGTATGGTTGACCTGGTGTTTGCTGCTAAACAGACTCAGGAGAAATGCCGGGAATGAAATCATCTTTTGCATGTCCTGTTGATGGACTTCACCAAGAACTTTGATTCCGTGAGCTGCGAGGCGTTGTGGACGGTGCTTGGTAAGTTTGGAGGTCCAAGCAAGTTCGAAATGAGGTCGAAGGTACAGTCGTGTGTATCTATCTCTGATGATTTTGACATTGTCACTGGCATTAGGCAGGGTTGTGTTCTAGCCCCAGCCCTATTTACTTTATATATGACCGTTATGGCAGCAGTCGCTTTTCAGGACTCTGGGGATGACGGCGTTGGGGTAGGGTGCCGGATGTATGAGCGCCTGTTGAATATCCGACTTTTCGACGCTCCAACCCGGTTACATACCTCAACGATGCGCGTGCTTCTGCTCACAAATGATAGCGCGCTATTCGCATATAGTGAAGAAAAACTTCAACTTTTGACGACGGCATCCCAGTCTAGGGTTTCCAAGTTTGGACTGGATATCAACATAGGTAAGACCTTTTCTTTTTTATAGCCTTCTCCGGGTGGAGGTGCTGCTTGTGCACCTCCACTCCAAATTCGCACCAATAGAGACGTTATCGATAGCTGCGCGAACTTTCGCTACTTGGGTAGCAATCTGTCGACAGAACTGTCCGTGAACCGTGAGTTGAGAGCCCGTGTGATGAAGGCAAGTGTTGCTTTCAGACGTCTTGAAAGACGTGTTTTGCAGAATCACAGTCTGAAAGCGAGCACTAACCTCCTTGTCTGCCGCTCGGTGGTGCTCTCTGAAAGGCTGTACGACAGTGAAACGTGGACATATCAATGGAACTTGCGCTACCTGAGCCGTTCCCATGTGCAATGTCCTGGGGCGCATATCGGGTATTTGGTGGTCGGACATCGCTCAGAACACTGAGGTACTGTGGTGAGCGGACCTGAACGAGGTGGAAGGCCTGCTGATGCCGAATAAGCTTCGTTGGCTAGGTCATGTCCGCCGAATTGGTGATGACCGCATCCCGAAGCAGTTGCTGTATGGAGAAGTGAAATCAGGTAAGCGAAACCCTGATGGATGTTGTGCAGGTAAGTCTTTCACGTTGTACTAATTGATTTTAGATGCTGGAAGGACTTGACGTTAAACCAGACGGGCTGGAGGAATCCGATTTAGACGGGCTTCCGCAATTTCGACGAGCATTTATTGCGCGACCGAGAACGAAAACGCGAGGTACGCAAAGGATCTGTGGGTGCCGTAGGTCACGGTGACGAGACTATACAGTGTTGCGATATGTGCCCGACCCGCTCGCTGTGGGCTTTTGGACGTATCTTGCCACCTCGTCGATGTATTCCACCGACAGTTGGAGTACCCGCACTTTCGGACTCACAATCCACCACGACATCAGTATATCTATTCTATTTCTGACAATGATTGCAACGGCCGGAACCACAGATGTGTGGCAACTAATCTGCTCCCCTTTTCAGAAATATGGGCATTTGCGGTCTTCTACCCGTTCTTTTTTTTAGTACTGCTGGAGTACCACATGAGGAATGATTTGTCTGTTCTTTTCGTAGTCAAATCTGAACTTTGTTTTCCATCCTTATCTCCTGTGGAATACACTAACATGCACCACCATACTGAAATGCTTCTTGTATGACGTCGTAGGTCAGTCTACTGACTGCAGTCGTTTTCAGTTTATTTTCCAAGAGATGAGGCTTCCCTTTTCGTGCTAACCAATCAATTGGCTAACCAGCATTGACCAACTTGACACAAAGTCCTCACTCACACACCACAAGTAGTGTAGTGTAAGCCACCTGTGGTGATGGTTAAACGCAGGCGCAATTTGGCTGCGGTCACTGTGGCAGGCCAATCAGAATCGGATACCACCAACCAAGGGTGGTATTCGTCAAACTAGAACACCTCTGACAACAGAAAGGCATTTTTATGGAGTTTGAGGGTGGCACATTTAAAGCGACCGTTAGGGCTACATTACTATACGGCAGCGAAACTTGGCCGCTCAGGGTAGAAGACGTGAACCGTCTGCAGATATTTGACCACCGGTGTGTGCATTCAATCGCTCGCATCGAGTGGCACCAGAGAGTAAACAATGAGCTGGTTAAGAAGCAGACGTTTGATAATGATTGTCAAACCAATTCTGTTGTTCGGTCCTTACATTTGCACAGACTTAGATGATTAGCTCATGCACTGAGAATGCCAGCTAGTCGTCTGCGAGACAACAGAGACACATCGTGTTAAACCACTAGAGGAAAAGATCATAATCGGTGGTTGTATAGCTTTGTAGCGACTGTTTTTCACACTTTCGGGCATAAACCATTCTCTAGAAAGGTTATCCCAGTAACATTTAACCAACAGCTCTCCGATAACACTGTTTTATGAGTTTCGGAAAATGACTGACGTCGATTTGTTAATGGGGAGATATTGCTAAAAGACGAAGTGGCCGTATGATTGTTTAGCATGGCTAGCGGATTGCTGATTAATGGCGGATGCTTCCGTTGAATAAATGCGAAAGAGCTGACAACCGATTATACGATGAAAAAATTGGAAAGAAAAGCTTGAACGGTCACTAATATGCTCGTAACTGATACTGTCCGAATCAACAATGCCTTTAAATAATTTCAGACGGTCTGTGATTTGGAGTGAAGCATTTGGTAACAGCAGTTATTGCGGTGTTGAGTCTTGCTTAGACATGAAAGGGCCGACCATAATCCGGATGCGAGCGCATCGAATCAACTGCAATTCATAAAAAACTAACTGGAAAGTTAAGATAACCAACCTGTTCAGCAATCAATGAATGGTATTTGAGAACAGCCGATTCTGTGTCACTGGAAGACGGTTTAGTCAGGCACACTGACGGGATAGTGGTGAGTATCTGGGCAATCGCTTGAGCCAGCGCCGGTTGTGTTCGGGGATCTAGCGAGTTAATGCACCCAGAGGAATCCGAATAGGAAACAACGCCCGGAGAAATTAACACAGATGCCAATAATAAGTTTTTCACTCCGTTCCCTGGAATACGCTTGCCATTCTCAGACAGTCCAAGCGCTTTGGGGCGAGCCATAAGACGAGACAAAAGACGACCGCATGTCTTTCGGAGCCAGTTCGGAGCCACAGGCAGTTGAACAGACCCTTTTACCTGTTAAGGCGGCCAAAAGCAAGACCATCAATCGGTATGGGCAGCAACGAAACTAACATGTTCAGAATAATAAGTAGCTGACCAAATGACGCGTGGACTTGAAGTCGTCAGTAGACCCCTATAGTTGGCTGGAACCCTCCTGTCCAGGATCAAACGAACGAATACCATTCGGCACAAGCGAGAAGGCAACAAGAGCTGACGAAAAGGATAGTATTGTTGGCATACCACAAAAGTTTGTAACTGAACGAAGTGACTGTCAGAAAACGGAGCTCGAGTAGCTAGCCGTATAACAACAGAATCAAATGTAAGCATTAAAGCGACAACTAACACATGACTGATGCACAACTTCAAAAGGGAGAAAGACTGAAATTTGCAACCATAAGGGAAGAGTAGTAAAATAATTACCTTTATGGCCGCAGCCGTACCACCTTGCAGTATGAACAATTCCTTCATAGCCACGTGACCAGGCAAGTCGCACATCAGTTTCCATAACAGCCTCCTAGCATCATCGGAAATATGGGATTGTTTCAGGAGAAGTTGAGAACCGGATTTGTGAGTGACCCGTGATGGTCCGTAAGCAACTTGAACCAATGCTGCGATTAGGTCGCCAAGGAACAAGTTAGGAGAAAGAAGCCGGTTCAACTGGTCCAGCTTTGATTCACGCAACTGAAGTAGACATTTTGCGATCTGTGAATGAGAAATATAATGATAAACAATCAATCAAGGTCAGACTAACTAAAAACGTTCCAAGCTAAATACCGCAATATGTAAAAGACTCAAACAATAGAGACCCGCAATCGAAAATATATACGGGCTAAGACGTGACCAAGATCCACGGAATGAACACTTCACGAAGTTTACCAACCAACAAACACTTAGGATTCACTGCGCCGCGTGTGGTTTTGGTGGCATTAGAGCGCTCAGATAGCAACAGTGACAAATCACTTGTGCTAACACAGCAAAACACTGTAAACAACAGTCTATTCACAAATTTGACACAGATGGGCAGATACTAATCTCTGCCACCGCCATCGGTCGCTTTAGATGAACAGTCAGACAGCTTCCAGATCCTATACAGATGAGTTGATTGCAGGCGTCACAAGCACTATGATGGCGAACGTTTGAATTTAGACTGGGTCGTTTCTTTTCTTTTCCTGCTCAGGGTTCGGTTTTTTTCAGGGTTATGTGGCAGTTAGACGTCTGTGAGAACCACTGGTGTGTTTCTGTCTGTGTTGAGGATATGTGCACTGGCGTTTGTTAGCAACGTGATACAAACAAACTATGAATGTTCTGTATCTATTTAGGAGGCCGCCATCGTAGAAAGCATTCATGACAGAGCGCGAATCAGTCGCAACGATCGTTTGGTAGTAGTTGTAAAGGGATTGTATTGAACAAACGCACTGATACGAAGTCGACCGGCGACTCGCAGAAGAGTACGGTCAATCACTGGAAACATCGGGCACAGACTGACGTGCTAACGCAGTGAAGGATCAGGAAACCACGTTGACCTAGCACCGGATTTCGTTATAACGATCCATTATCGGTCGGTTTTCAGTAGTGAGTGTTATTCTGTTGGACTAGTACCAACAGTTGGTGAGTCCGTAATTCTGGAACGTTCCACTTCTGTCGGTGCTTGCGTCTTAGTGAGTTCGTTTCTCTACATGTTTGCATTTGTTGTTTTTCCTGACGTACGCGGATGCCGTTACTTCTCCCTGCTCGCGTATGCGTTCAGGGTTTAATCATTTGCATTTTTTCTTAATTTGCTTTATTTAGTAGTTCTCGATAGCTCATAACTATGTGGCCACTAGCCAATGGCTGAAATTCTGTCTAAGCACGTTGACAGCCCCCTATAGGTACTAATGTTTTAGCGGTCCATCTGTTTTTGAAAATGAACTCAACCCTTTGTTTCATTTACTTAAAAGCGGAATCTTTCAACAACGGAATTTAGCTCGATCAAATGAGATTCTGTCAGTTGTTAGCCGGGCTTCTGGGTGAAGCCACCATGCAGCTTCGTGATGGGAGAGTGAACCAACTAGTAGAGCATAAGTATGAAACTCTAAATAAGGTAGTTATTAATAAGACCATACCCTCAAAAAAGACCCAAGTGCAACAACTTTTTCACGACCTGAAGCTCGGCGACAAACACCATACAACATTTCAGTACAGATGTAACAACTGATTGCTAACTCGCACATGGAATAAGCTCTCTTTCGGGAACTCTAGCTTAAAAGACTGTCGGAAGCTAAGCAGGCAATAGTTTCCGTTGTTCGTTCAAAAACCGTTGCCGAAACAGTGAAAATCGTTGATCAATTAGCAGAGCGCTTTCAGCCATTACTTGATCGCTTGAGTGTGCCACATCCTATTTCATGTCCTAAATTAGGTATGCACGGACCAGATAATCAGGCTACTTCAAAGCGTGGTCCAACAGACATCAAGGTTCTAGGGGTAAAAATCGCACCTTTGCGACACGGTTTGAACAAAATCTTTTCAAGCCGTTCCTCGGGTTGACGATCTAGTATACCACCCAGACGACACACACCGCAGTCAAAAACCGAATGCTGTTGGTATCATGAGCGTTTTGGCAACCGATCCAAGTAGTGCGCCTAACCCTGTACCTACGCATCATCAAGGCGATGCAAACTCAGCAGTCGGTCCTTAACGGCACACAGTCTGAACTGACTCCTTCTGCCACCTCACTTCTGTACGGGATGTAGAAACCAGAAACACGTTCCTGATTGATGTCGAAGCACAGGTTGGCATGTCTTCGTCTAATGAAGATTGGATGTTAATGCCCTGCAGTATACAGTTCCGCGCTGCAAATGACATGCCTATAACCACTTGAGCGTAACGTTTTTTAACTTCCGATTTGTGTGTGTGGTTACAATTGCCGCGGTACCTTTTGCCATAATCGGTATAGATTTTCTCCGGCTTTTCGACCTGCTAGTCGATACAAGACGCTGTCTCTCAATCGATTGCAGCACTAGACTAAGAATACCCGGCACGCATGCAATGGTTGAGGCTATAACACCCATACATGCCCGATCCGTAGCACTGAGTTCACTGAATTCCCATAGAGCTCGTTAGCACGTTCAACGACATCTTACTAGTGACCTCTAATGTCACACATCACATCCGCTCTAAGGGACCTGCAGTCTCAGTACGGTCTCGCCGGTTGACTCCCGACAAAATCACCCACCAGGGTAGAAATCGAGCACATGCTCTAACTCGAAATAATACGCCCTTCCGTGAGTCCATGGGCCTCGCTGTTGCACTTGGTCCCTAGGAATTTGGGTAATTGACGCCCATGTGGTGACTACCGGCGGCTCAACAAAGCAGCCGTCCCCGACAATTACCCAATCCCGCACATGCAGGATTTAACTACTTGCTTATTTGGAGGAACCATCCTCAGCAGGATAGATATGGTACGCGTCTATCACCAGATCCTGGTAGCCGAATAAAACAACCGAAACCGCAGTTATCAACATTTTCAGGCTTTCGAATTTCTTCGACTACCATTTGGCCTGAGCAACGCAGCCCAAAATTTTCAACGTTCCATTCACGAAATGACACCTGGTTTGGACTATGTCTATCCCTATCTTTGCGCCCTACTGGGGTGTTCGATTCAACATGGGGTCAAGTCAACCTCACTAAATTCGAACTACGTAAGCCATCCGTGAAAACTCCGAGCCGAATTCCATTAAGCACCCTGGTCGTTTCAGCGGACTGGTCGGCTGCTGCTGAAGTTTCATACCTCGCTGTACGCATATAATGCACCAAAGGACCGATCTCCTCCGTGGAAAGGAACGTTAATTCTAGTTCACAGAGACCGCACGCATTGCGTTCATTGACCTCAAGGATGCGGCCGCCGACTTAGCTCTCTTCGCTCAACCTGGTCCGAAGGCACTGCCATCAATTGTAACCGACACTTCTGCTACAGCTGTTGCTTCCGTGTTACAGCAATTAAATCGCGTAAAAATGTCCAGCGTGGTCATGAGAAATTACATGTAGCGATCAAGCTCGTTTCCACTGATTCATCATCAAGCTAAATACATCACATTTATGTCATGCAGGGGAATCATTAACGGAGTAAATATTGAAGGGGTGGTTAATGAGGTCAGTCAGTTCAATGTCACACTGCAATCAAGTACCCACTTGAACAATTAGTCTTGACAGGCTAGCAGGGTGGGGGGATGGCCAACGCAGATCCGGTGCCTAAACAAAACGCTTCTGGGCGCACAGAGGTGGATTATACAGGAGAATTCCAATAGCTTCTGTTGTAGACAGAACACTACTCATTGCCCTCAAATGGATGGCCTTAACTCGACAGATTGGGTGAAATGCGTCCGTCGCATTGACGGAGTGATCCGAATCTACTAGATTTGATAGTATGACATTGTTGCCAGATTTCGCTACTCCACTGTTGGGCCAAACTGAATGGTGTTCCCGGACCCGTTCAGATAATCGTCTGGTCGTGCGGCCAACATGACTGGTTTCGTAGGGACAAGTGAATGAGTATATACACAACGAAGCTGCAGAGATAGGCACTTTATCTTTTGAGTGTGAGCACAGAACCGGATTGGACATAAAGCGGACACGCAATTTGGCGGCGTAAAATGATGTATTAACTGCACTTGGGGCCTACGCACGATAGTTTCGGTCAGCGTATTGCCCTTGAATGGTAATCCGATGTGCACAGCTTCCTCTTCTACTAAGCGCAGCTGGTCTCTCATTGCGCTGTTGCATGGCCCTGTCTATTTTGCACGAACCTTTCCAAGTAGCCATTTTGTATGAATATTGTACGTATGAATGCCAATTCTTCAATAACCTATTTTTAAACGCTTCATGCGACAGGCCTTCCCGAGGGGAAGTTAAGCACCAGGACCACACGTCTCAATTTAGGACTGATTTACATGTCTCTGGTACCGAAAACATTATCACGGTCGCTCTTTCACGCGTTCATAATGTCAGCTCATCTGCTGACAATGGCATTGATTTAGCAGCCACAGCCGCCGCGCAAGCCATTGACCCTGAGATCGAGCACCTTCGTCAAAAGAGGCTTCTCACAATCCAATCCGTACCTGTGACATCTTCAGAGGGAGCAATCCTTTGACACTTCCCAGAGTACAACTCCACTATAGTGCCTAGATTTCTCTGCCGCACAGCGTTCAGCACGCTGCATAATTTGTCTCACCCTGGCATAAGCGCTTCAGTTAAGCTTGTCATTGAACGGTTCGTATGCCCTAAAGTAAACCACGAGGTCTGCAACTGCAGCCGTTCTTGCCTCCAATGCCAACGTCACAAAGTCCACTGTCATGCGAAGAGCCCCCTTGGCACTCTTCTTCGCCAGACACGCGTTTCCGTTACGTGCACTTCAACCTGGCGGGCTCCTTACCAGCCTCAAATGGCTCTATTTTTCTGTTAGCGTATGCTGACCGCTTCACAAGATTGGGTGTAACCATATCGCCACCTAAGTGCTCCTCAGAAACGGTAGCTAGCGACCTTATGGAACGCTGGGCAGCACAGTTTGGGTGTCCATTAGTTGTGACCACAGACCGTGGATCACACTTTGAGAGACATTTCGTGGCCCTCTTAAACACGTTAGGATGCAAGCACATTTGCACTACGGTTTACCATCCGGCACCAAATGGGACGATTGGGCGTTTTCAGTGTCAACTAAAACCACTCACAGTGCACATGCTAACCCTTCGTGGAAAGCACTTCCGTCAGTTCCTTTGGAAATATGGAACACGGTTAAAGAAGATATAAACGCTATCACGGCCGAACTAGCCTTTGGTTGTACACTTAGGTTACCAGGTGAACTCATCTCACTTGCACCTTAAGCACCGTATGATTACGGTAACTATACAGCTCGTTTGGCGCACCCTATGCGAAAGTTATACCCGGTGCAGCCTAGAGAGCGATCATCAACTGTGCATGTGCACAGTAAATTGTCCTCTTGTACTCATGCCTTTGTACGTACGAGTGGCCTGCGTCAATCACTGCAATCCCCCTGTATCGCTCTCTATTGTATCCTCACAAGAGACGCGAAAACCTTCACGGTTAGCTGTAACAGCGAACGCAAGGTAATTACTGTCAACAGGCTGAAAACAGCATTTGTGGAAGATTCATCCGCCGCATCTCCTCTATCGACAAGTGGCGTTTCTCGCCTGAACCCCGCGGTGGCAACAAAGTGTTCCGTTCTCAACCCCCCCCTCCCCGGTTGTCAAAACCTCCGTAACCCCAACACCCCTGCCCCATCTACCTCCAGGAATAATCCTATTGATATGGAGCTTCGCAAGTTCGTACTTTCCGCGGGATATGTCAACATTCCTTTTTTTTAATGACGTTTCTCAATATAACACATACGCTCAGTCGTACTCGTCGTTTTTTCCCACCTTCTAAGTCATTCTACTTTGGGTTACAGTGGCTTTGGACCTAGAGATATTTTGAAAAGTTTATTGTTAGCTGTTTCCCTGTTCATTTTGGGGGAATTGTCCGGTATGTTGACACGCAAAATAAACAAAACGTTTGTTTCTAATCTCATATTTTTCGCAGATATCTGATGCATCACCAGGTCCGCAACCCAAACGGTGTTGTTGGCTATCAGGTTTATTTGCATTCTAACCCTTTTCTTTCTTGAGTCTATCAGCTTTAAACAGTATCATAAGAGGGAGGGGAAAGCAAACACAGAAGCATTTAAGGACGGAGTGCCTGCGAAGTCGTTGATTTCGAAATTATTATCAGTCAGCCGGACACGCTGACACGGTGAGCTATCGCTTTCCGCCTGTCGTGCTCATACTTCACTATGGTTTCACTCATTTCTAAATGTTCCGCATATGATGTGTGGAGAGACAACTTCGACCCACCTACCGTACAGCACTAGACAAACCTACTCCCTTTCCACTTAAAGGTTTTTAGGGTTGGGTAGTCCGGTGCGATAGAGAAGATACGTATCGAAGACCAAATGGTCTAAATAAAAGTATTCTACCACCGCACCAGCCATCCCCGATCGACTCTTTCCCGAACTTTGACATTCCCTAACCCATGTCATATTTTATATGTATCACCCTGTCACTGTGATCCTCTCACAAGAGTAACGAAAGAAATGTGTAACTGTTAACAGCTTTCTGGGAAGAGCTATGTAGCGACCATATTAAACAATGCTTTTGATAATCGCATCCAGTTGTACATTGTTGGTGGTTTCGGTTTCTTTACCTAATTTTGTTATGGTCAAGTTACCCATTTTGTAACATCCGTCCCGTGGCTAAGAACACAACTCGCCCCGTGACTCGCTAGCTTGACATGTTTCACTGTACGCTCTATTTTCCAGGGTCGATATCAATGCACAGGGGTCAGCGCACTGAGTCTTTTTTTCATTGTCGATCGGTTTTCGATAGTAAGTACTGGTCGGGTATTATTCTACTGGACTGGTTTAAAAAACACACAATCCCATCAGAATTAGTCCATTGCAAAAGAAAAGAAACACAAACCCTACGCAGTGATCATCAGAACGGATCCTTTCACACATCAAAAACGTATCACAACGCTCCCGCGTCTACACATAACCACCGTACATAAACGGACAACTAAACGAAGAATTTTAACAATGCCAAAGAAACTCAAATCCACCGATAAGAACATGTTAAAAGAAAAAGTTAACCACTACGGAAAACATTACGTCGGCCAAACCATATGGAAGCCATCTGCGCGACCAAATGAACACGAATTAGCTATCACGAGACAAGCATTTTTCGTTTATCCCCGCCAACAAGGATCAAACTGAGCATACTTAACATGGGGGAAAAAGAAGCCTTTGATAAGACAAGCAGCAATCAGGCGATGGAATTTCTGGGAGTCAGATATTCACAACTTGTTTCGACACACAAACACACTGAATCAGACAAAGTTTACGAACCAATGGAAGAGAAGCATCGGAGGAAAAGCAAATGTGGCCATGACCCAATACCAAAGCGTAACTGGGAGGATCAACGAGAACACATCAAATCAATGGTTAAAGATTGACAAAGGACAGATTTGGTCGAAGATTAAAAACACCAAGCAACCAACTACAATTAAGATCAGATGGCAAAAGGCAACAAAATTTGGTGAACGTTTTTCTGATGATAAGGTCAAAGATCAAAAGATGTGACCAATGAAACCCTAGGTTTAAAGGGACAGTGGCAAATAAAGTGACTAATTGGGTTTCAGGTCAAAAGACCATTTTATCGTTGTGTATAACCAGACAAACATTCATGAACATTCAGAAACCACAGTGCTCAAACGTATGCACCTAAACTCCTACAATCGAACGATGTTGTATCGTCCGATGCAATCTGAACATAAAGGTCGGCAAACTAACCCATTAATACGAGTTACCAAACCTATCACTAACTTAAACAATATATACAACGTGAAAAAAATATAAGTTCAATGACGACGAGATAAAGCTAAATAAAAGGAGAGCGACTTATAAAAGTGTGAAGATGCACTCCGAAGTTTTAAAACCCACGAGTCTTGTTATGCCGTTAATTTACTCTTGGAACCCAATCAGTTTGTTATGAATGCTGGGAAGTCGCACCCCCTTGGACACATAAATGGTAGGTTAAATTGAATTGTTTTGTTTCACATTAAAACGCGCCTGAGTACTGGTTATAACTATTTTGGGTTTGGTTAACAAAATAGTCTGCATGTCAACGTCAGAACCATCCGAGGTATAACGAGTAGTGTACTTTCGGTTCATGGCCCCCATTTCGTAGCATCCACTTCACGTCCGAGCGATTAGAGAATAATGCCACCGCCTCGGTTTTATCACCTTTCGTGTCGGGCAACTCCGGCCAGCTAGAAATCCATTTAATGAACCCATATATTCACTTACAAATCGGAACTGGTACAGTGGGAGTTATGCGAATTAACTGAAACACCTTCCCATGATTTCAATGAGCAGTGTATCAGTACACATATGGTAGCACAGTTTTAAGGCTACATTTCACAAGTAAATATGAAACACAAAGTACTTACTTATAACATACAGAGTTAAACCACAGAATTTACACACTAAGTGGGACACAGATAAAACAAGTAAACAATGGATCATCGAGGACACCATCAAGGTTCAGTAAGACTAACATTGTCATCCTTATTGTGTACATGAAACCAGCCACTATAGATGTAGTCACACATTGAGACGAATATGCAACCTACGTTCTGCAAGAATAAAAACTTGTGTTTGGGGCGATTATTCCTATCAGGACGTTTGAAACTTTGTTATTGGTATGTTCGCCGAGTGTGACATTCATGCTGCAAACGTTTCATCACCAAGCGAGGTGAAATCATCAGTGCGTAAGTGTTTCAGCGTATAGTTTTGAGCGATAAATCCGGATATGGACGCACCACTCGGGGTTTCGTTAAGTTGTTCGTAGATTTGGCTATTGAATTCGAAGTATGTCGACAAACATAGCTCCATGAGATTGTATATGCTCTCCAGTTTCAATGATTCGTCAGCCAAACCGGACTGAAATTATCAACATGAACTGGCCATCAAGAGGCACGATCAATTTTACCTGATCTCCGCCCACGAGGATGAAACTGGACACGTCTTCAACTTGAATACCGCAGAAATCCTTACTCAGGCAAACACCAAACATGCAAGAGAATTTCTCGAAGATTGGTACCCATCAACCGAGTCAATAAACAAACACATCGAGCTGGACAAGATCTATGAACCAATGCGAACCAAGGATTTGAGGAGACGAAGAAGACATCAAGCCCAAAATGAAGAGATGACACACTCAGTCAATTCAAAACCAATCCGATTCGAGATCGAAATGCGGTAACGACATAGAGCAGCCAATCAGACTCCAGCTCAACGACTTCAGGGAATGATCAATCGGACATCGGGTCAAAGTTCAAGTGAAACAAAATCAACCAATGGTGGATCGGGCCAGAGGTCAAACACGACGAAAAGCGACCAACCAGAATTCAGATCAGTCGGTCAACTCACTCTACTACATAAAAGCAGGCACACATTGAACTTCACCAAACTCCACGCTCAAAACTATACGCTGAAGCACTTACGCACTGATGATGTCACCTCGCTTGGTGATGAAACGTTTGCAACTTGAATGCCAAGCTCGGCAAACATACCAATACCAAAACCATCAATCCGAGCTGCGAACAACACCACCAATGTTCCCAACGACCAGAAACGCTTGAAACTACTGTGCTTCTCGAAAAATACCGCCTACGGACGCGCTGTCATGCGATCAAAATCTGACACATACTTCATCCAACTTTCACTTTTTCCTGCATACAACATACAACTGCTGGTCACCATTGATTATGGAAGGTTGAATTTGAATTTAGCGACAGATCATCTACAATATTTATCCGTGTTTACCATTTAGAATTTGAATTCGACAGGATCTTCTGAGCCCAACGTTTGTTACTAACAGAAGCCATTACTAGTCAACACGCTGAAGTTCCTGAAAATGGCTTACACATTTAAGAATAACTGAAAATGTTGCCAAAATGGCTTATAAGTAACTGGAAATCCACTCCAGACATCACATATACGAAGTTCGGGCCAATTCAATGTTAGAAAAAAACAATCATATGCCACGGGCAGAAGTCGTTCCGGGAAATACAGGCGACATACTGTGTCTGTTTTGGTAGGCTGATCGTGCGAGAAGGATGAGTAGCCACTGCGGTTTCAGGCAGACAATCAAGCAAAGTAGGTTACTTCTACTAGGCAAAACGGCACAACGCGAAAGCTCCTAGGGCAGTTATCTGAGATGCTCGTTTCAACGTGCGAGCAACGGTAAGAGGAGACAGCTATCAACTTTGCCTGGATGAAACAGATGAAAGATCTAACGAAAGGAGTTCAGCGCAATTAATTACTGGGTGAGAGATTCGCCACCGTGGAATGTTTCGACAACAGTCGTTCAAGTAACGTTGGAATATTGTCCTGGTTTGAATGGCGAATTCAATCTTTATCAATGATACTTAAACTGAATTTGGCAGGGTCCAGCAACTCGCGGACGTTCAAGTGTGGATTCGTTAATTTTGGTGACGCATGGAAGACTTAAAATGGATGACTCTAATGTGTGAGTATGGTAGTAATAGGAACTAATGAATGAGTGTAATTTGGCAAGAAAATTAATTCCGAATGATCACTGATGGTTTGGAGAGTGTTCACGGTCACCGATCAGAGTGAACTGATTAGGTTAGATGAGGAACAAAATAGTAGTACAAAAGCAAACCATCCGACATTTAGGTGAAAGCAAACGACGCATTTTCACGAACTGTCCTTTCTTAATCGACTGGGTAATGAAAAGTAACCCTTAGAATTAAACGGTCAGAACACTCAAACAGTCAGCATGCTTGATACATAGAGAAGAGCGGGAAAACGACTGCAAATAACGAAACACGTCAATCTTGCAATTTAAGGGGCTTCCTACATACAGAAACCAGATACCATAATTAAAAAGTTACAACTATGGTTTTAATTACTTTGTATGAGAATAAAGTACTAATAGTACGATATCCAGAAAAAACAGTATACGAACCTCCAAGAGCTTCGTTTGACGGTCAGGATCACGCGGATTCTTCGGATATTTGTAATACGTGACAGATTCCAGACGAAATTCAAGTGGAAGACCAACACCCTCGTCCAACAGTGGATAGAAACCAAGACAAACAAGAAACTGCATACATTTCCGAAGCTTCTCTTCGTGTGCAACACTGAATACATTGTCACAATTGACGCCCACTTCCGGACTGATTTCACCACACCTTCTCAAGTAGTCTACGCAACATGCACAAAAAGCTTCGTGAACTTCACGCCCCTCAACTGAATGAAAAAGTGCGACGTCGCCGATTTTGTTCACATATTGTTCTACACACGTGGCAAGATCCTTACTCGGATTGGTCGTTGTTAAGTGGGGTTGGGGAAGCAGCACATTAATGGCATTCAGAACAGCCTGCTCCATAGTGAAGACCAAGCTAGACTATAAACATAGAATAACCACATATCAGTCTGCAATGACAATCACCACTTTTAAGTATGTCTAGAAATAGCCCACACTGTTTTTGGCGCAAAAGTTAACGAAAATAATCCAGAAATGATTGTACGAAAATGGTCTACCGTGTCAACAACAATCAGAATAGAAGGCGCTAAGGACAAAGACTTACAAACAGATGGAGCACCACAAGTGGAGGGATCAATCGTTTAAACATAATGTGTAGTACGTTTCTTATTCATTACCACTACATTCAAACACTCCACACGGTGACAGTTTCGGAAATGTTTAGGCTAGTGGGAAGATACGTAAAAGACGTAAATAGTCAGACATTTAGAGAAATCGATCGGAGCAGCAGTAAGAAATGAACGAAAATAATAAGTAGGTGGATGGCAGACCAAAAGGAAAGTTAAAGGAGCTATCACGAATAGAAGCACAAACAGCCGATGAGGATCGACATCAAAAATATCAAGCGGACAGGCGAACTTGAACAGAAGTGCATGACACGTCAATCAAACTCTGTTGCATTGTACGTTTGGGGTCCGGTTTGAAAGCGCGGGCGTAGAGCCAGCGATCCTACTTTACAGAACAACTTTAGCTACACTACTGTTGCGGTCGATAAACAACGAAGTGAAGCAACCACGGTCAATCCCGTTCCATGACGGAAACGTAGAAGACCCGTTGACGATAACCCTAAAGTAAAACGACTATGGGAACTCGTTTCAGAAATTGACTAGTAGTTCAAAGGCCACTTTAAGATATCTTCTGAAGGTTAGATTGATTGTCCCGATTTTTTTTCCAATATTACGGTTTATAAATCTTTCAGAAGCGACAGCAAGAAAAGAAAACTGTGAGCCCCTATTCACAGGTTATGAAGGATGTTCGCCCTACGTATATTATCCACAAGGGAATCGGCAAGAGATTATGAATGTTATTCATCGCTCAAGTAGTGTCAACCACCCAGTCCGATTTATTAGGCCCCGCAATACCAAATAACAATATGGAACCTTAGAGACAGAAGAATTCACAACCATGAAATAACCTCTGAGATAAGAAACGGATGTAACGGTGAGATTACACAACATTCACACGGACGCCAAAAAACAAGCAACTACGGAGTATCCAATTTATTTGCAAGGAATGACTGTGATAACAAGAGAGTTTGTGGGGTCGTCGTTACTACCTTGTAATCCTCTGGAACAAGTGGAGTTTCATAGGATGAACACGGTAGGGCCAATATGGTCAACCCAGACATAATAGACGGTCCTATCATTTCATTCGATCTCTGTTTTTTTGCTTTCCATGATCCATGGTCCTCCATTTTGAAGGTTGAAACAGATTCTTCAGGTTCAGAGTCTAGAAGAAGCCGCTTTCGATGCTTCGGTTGGGGCGACTCGAGTTTGCAGGCAGTGGTAGAATCATCAGTGAATATTTTTGAGTCATTTCCGAGAGATATGGCTAACGTTTTTTTGTTCTTTTTGAGACTTCTTTTAGGGATACCTAAGTCCGCACGTTTTTCTTGTTTTTCTTCTTCCTCGTCTTCTGAGCTAGAGATAAATCTTCTTACAAGTGCCTCCGACTGCGTAGTAACGCTGTGGACCACGCGAACAAGTTCCCCACGAAGAATGAGCAAATTTGGATGCAAACAAACGGCAGACAGACGAACTACAACAACATCGTCAACATACAGGGTGACCTGGCTTTCTGGGTCATTCTTCACATCTCCGGTGAGCATGCTACAAGTTCCTGTTTCTGGACATCTGGGTAGAGTTACAGTGACGTTAGAGACGTTCGTCTTACAAAGCACCAAATGCGGCTGCACAGCGCACACAGTGACCGTCAGCTCTAGGCCCAAACGGGGGGTGAAAATGCACACATTGACCTGTGCGCGAACATGAACAGTCGGCAGCTCTGGACGGATGGGGACAACAACGAAATTTGAGTCTCGGGTTTCGTGATCACAGGTCATGATGTGAAGTGTATTCTTCTGATACTCAATTAGAACAGCATTCAAGTCTGGCACAAATTTGTTCACATGGGAGTTCACATATTTCAGCACCGTGCGAGTTGTACGTCTGAAGTTAACTGGGTAGACTGGAACAGTGAACGTCCAAACCTTATTTTCCATCGTTAATTAGGTTAGGCTGGAAAAACAGAAAAATATCCAGGTACACACGCATACCAGAATAAATTGTTTTAGGCGACACAACTACCAAAAACAACGGAATCACCCGTTGAAAAATAAATGTTAGATAGCTCGTACGAGGACGTAAACTGTGGTCAAACGATGTAATTGGCCATACATGAGCTGACAACAGTCAAGTTCATCAAACGCATACAGCATCATTCGGCGTGGACAGCTTTGTTAACTTGCACTTTCACTGTACAGCTACCTCGAATTAAACTCCAGCAAAAGTAAACCAGTTGCGATAAGCCGCGAAATAGGGAGATAAAGCCAACAAAATCTTGTTATCGGTTATGAACATCACCGTGACAATAATACCACTAACTGTAAAAACGACATGATCAAACCTCTTGGCCGCTTCCATTGAACAAACACCTACGGTGACGAAAGTAAACTCCGTCCTTCGCTGAGGCAAAACGCGTGCTAAATAGACTACTAACCCTAGCTTTCCAATGACGTATTATGCCATCTATATGGCATCGCAGACTGGGGGTATCATCCGTATGGTTTAGGTTTCGACGTCGACAGTCCGCGAGGAACCTTCCCATGATATACAAAACAGTAAAATCGAACAGGGAAAGTAATATCAACAACCTGAGCTGCTAAATGATCACAAGTAACAGTATGCACTCACTTGCGACCTACACTGCTACCTGTCACGACTCCCTGAGAGAGGAAGGCAAGAACGGACAAAAAGACCGCAAGCAGTACCTCGATCACGAACGGAACGCAACGATATCGCAAACGATACGAATAATCGGAACGCAAGTACTCGGACCCAACTCTCGCAACTCAGAACCCCCCAACAAGAAAGGAAAAAGTCGGCCTTCAAACGAGCTTTATTTGTTGCTCAGCCCGAAGGCAGAACAGTGACTCGACACGGCCGTATTTATAGGTTTTCGGTGGCCTTGGTCCTAGGACACTGAACGGGCCAATCAGAAGCAAGCGCGCGAACTCGAATATTCCAGAATGATGGCGGGCATTCGAGTTCTCAAAATCGAAGCATCTATTTCCCTTGGGAAATATGGCGAGTTTTTTTTGGAAAAAGTGCTTTTCCCAACACTACCTTGACGAGGTGGTCGGGCTTGTGTACTGTTTTGATCCGGTGGGCTATGCTGACTAGGACTCCGGTCCTTCCAGGTGCAACCTTGTCAGACAGGCCAAAGGGAGCAGTCAGGAGAAAGGTAGTTACACTCACAGGATTGTATGTTGCACTACTGACCGCGTAGGAGTGCTTAGGTAGTGAGGCACGATCCTATGGGCATACAGCAGAACTATTTTTATAGTTGCGGCACTGCTGTCTTCCGTATCAGGAAGAAGGGGGTTAAAAAAGGTACCCTCAAGCAAAGAGCACTCCGATCGCCCAACGGTTGACCGTGACCGCCGGCGTATTATCCAATACGGTCGAAAAACATCAAATATTTCTCAACAGCCCGATGTAGCTTCGAGTACATCCGCTGCGCGCAGCACTGTTCAGAATCAGACATTATTGTCTTATTCACTGCGCCCTCGGGCTAGGCAAGCCCCTCACTGCCAAGTGAGTCAGACTCTTCAGTCATTGGCTCCGAGTAGGGTCCCTCAAGAAAACTCTATATTCTGTTGTCTCGCAGGTCAGACTTTTGAGTCAGAGGCTCGGGGTGGGGTCCCTCAAGTCAACCCCCTTCCGCGGCATAAACGACCGGGAAGTATCCGAAGTTACCGTTCTCTCGACAGTGACATTGCTAACCGACCACGACTTTCTCCTACCGTTTTACCCCCTTTCTTCTGCCTTCCATGTGCCTTCAGGCGATAATTGTTTTCTGAGGCCAAGACAACTGGTAAACATTGGCGCCTTCAATGTCCGCACTCTCCGACATGTCGGTCAGCAAGCTGCTATGGCAAGTACTCTCTCAAGTCCGGAGCTTGGTGTGTGTTGCGTGTCGGAAACGCGAGTCTACGATTCTAGCACATTTATTCATTCGAGCTCACCTCTAAGTGGCTGTCTCAGGGTTTCTGGTGACGCCGAAGCTGAATCTCGCGGTCAAACTGGAGTGGGAATCGCACTGAGTTCCCGAGCAGAGCAATGTTTGTTCGATTGGATCCCAGTGAACAGTCGCTTGTGCGCTGTCAGACTCAATACGTCGGTAAAAGTCTGTCGACGCAAATCAGAAAGGCGTTGTGTATTCATTATATCGGCGTACGCTTCGACAAACAGCTGTCAGGATGCGTTCTATGACGCTCTCGTTGACCTTCTGAGGCAAAATAAACACTCAGATATCACCATACTAGCGGGCGATTTTAATACTCAGCTTGGTCGTCTTTCTCCGCATGAGAAGCGACTAGGAGGTATGTTTGGTGTCTGGGCACAACGAACTGACAATGGCGAAAGACTACTACAGCTGTGCGCATCCCACGGTCTGTATACTTCGAGCACTGCATTCCAACACAGGAGGAAGCACTGTGTTACTTGGAGACCTCCGTGTGCTTCTAAGCGGTGGGCACAGTTGGATCACATAGCAGTTAGTTACAGGTTGCGCTACTCTGTTAAGGACTGTCGTGCCTTTTGGAGCAACCACCTGGACTCGGACCATGCCGTTGTGCGTGCCCGTTTCGTTTTGTCATTTGCCCAGGGGACTTACAATCGTAAATGCAAGGTGCCTAACTGGCATTCGAGCGATGAGGATGT
>QNGE01000711.1:227381-237579 GCA_008508345.1 Paragonimus westermani | reverse complement strand
AGATAGTTTAACAAGCACTGAGGTGACAATGACGTTCTGAAGTACTCGTTGTTGAGGCACATTATTGGTTGGTGTCCTTAGTCCATGTCCCAGATCTTAGGAACTATATGCCGAGCATTTTTTCTAAGCGCGTCAAAAACAAGAGCAAATATTTAGAGACAGAGAATAGTCAAAGTTTGTTTGAAGATTAATGCTATTCGTACAGAAAACGGAAGTAGTTGCAACACCGACAGACTGCAACCACACTGGTTTCAACTGATCCTTTCGTCATCGTACTTCAAGAGCTTGAATCAATCTAGTCGGTGGTTCAACACTGGCGCACATTTTAGTAAACTGTTCTGCTTGACAATATCTTACATGTTAACTGGATGCAGCAGCTAACCAATCTTCTGACTGCCAGAGGTTAACTGAATTCTGTTCCGCTTAACAATTAGCGAGTGGACTTTGACTGGCTGCGAGTTCCTAGGAGAGGGTGTTGCTCAAAGACTGTGCTATGGATCGTCAAAGTTTACAGTAATATGAGTTGCACATCCCTCTTAACTAACAATGTCTTGCGCAATCCAGTGTGCACCTTAGCAAATCCATTTAAAAAGAAGCACTAGTTTCTGGTTTTGCTGAGGTTAGAAACTGTGAGTGGAGCACATCTTTGGTACGATAGAGAACAGAACTGTGAGTTGATTACTGCGTCAAAATAGAAATGACTCAGCTTAGGTTATTGAATTAACGGCTGTTAGCGTCAAAAATCCCGACGTCAGCCATTTCGCATGCTTGTATGAAAACGCCTCCGGACGATTGCTATCAAAGGCAAAGAGAGCCGCTTGCTCTCCTCAAAATATGGTAACCACATTTCGTATTTATAAAATAAAAATTTCTTTAACTGTGTCCATATGACTTTGTCTTTTATGTCCAAGTTAAAACCTTTCTGCTTCAACAAAACTGCAATTTGTGTACCACTTTTGAGACTTTAAAAGCGGAAATGTCACCTTGACATCGCATTTAGCAGTTATTCTTGCTTTAGCTTCCTTGAAGTCATTGTGAATTCATTGCTTAACCTAGGAGAAGCATTATTCTTGCACCCTATGCAGTAGTTTACAACTTGTGACTGCAAACCTCACACTAAGTGACTGAAGCAAACATAACGTATTACCCAGCGAACCATGTGCTCCATGAGAATTACCAGATGAAAGCTATGTAAACAAAGCGTAACTTGTATCCATTGCTTATTCAACAGAGGAACCATCATCACTTCACATACTGATAAACCTGGACAAGTACTGGGAAAATGATAACACTTCTGGATTACATTCTTCGTTTGTGCTGTTCTTAACAGCTTCTCGTGATACTAACCAAACTTCAGGTATACAGTAGTACGTGTACAGTTTTTGTCAACCTGCCTTTGCGCCTAAACGATTTCAGAAATCTGGATCGACTACCCAACTCAAACCTGAGCTTACCTGTGTTAGGCATGAGCACTTGCGGTGCTCCACGTATGTTTGACGAAGAGTGAGAATGTAACCATCACTTTTACGCCCAGAACGGAAACCTGCTTGACCTTACTTAATGTCAGCCTCCGGAGCTACGGTGGGTTAACAAAACAAGGCAAATATCAACATATAACTAACGTAGGTTGACGTAATTCCAATATGATTCTCACAAATGTCGATAACTTGGTTATTTAATCAGCAATCAAGCCAGGTTTAAATTCAACACCAAACCTCATGCCACAACCGACTATCCCACTGGGACACTACGAAAACGTGAATCCCTTGGAGCCACTTGAAGTGGGCAGACGGCACAAATTTAATTCGTTTTGGATAAGTCAAGACGAAAGGCAGATGTGAAATGGATCGAATAAGTTAATGTAGATCATGTATGATGACCGTAGCTAAACCCATAGCGACTGCCAACAGTTTTTGAGCACATATCGCAAGGTGTCTACCGTCGATCAATAAAGAACACCAACACTCCAGAATTTACGAAGTATGGGCAGCGGTCAGAATAAAAGGCAATTCTGTAGTACGGGCAACGTTAGACGTGATCTATACGTGCCTCGCGGTAGAGGCAGTGGTATTTTCAGTCGGCACAGTACAATACGTCAAAGAGTGAACTAATGGTTATCTCAATAACTTTATGTACGCGGTTCGAACGATTACGCCTTCTGCTGTAACGACTCAGGTGGGTCTGAGTATACAGCATTCCACGAGCAAGTGTGACAATGGTGGTAAGCGCGCTGACTCGTTTTCTGATTGGTCATGACCATCCGATTACTTATAGAGTTTGTGTATTTAGTGTCATACAGACTAGTTGAAGATAGGCCTCTGTAATAAAATGCGTTTCAGAACAAACGACTATGTTCAAAAGACAAAGGTGACGAACAAGTTTTTTCGCCAATTCTTTATCAGATCAGTACAATCGTGTAGGTTCAACAACGTTAAATCAATACTAAAATAACTTTCATTGGTCCGTATAATGGGGTACAACAATCTAAACAGAGGGCGTCAACGATGTGATGTTTAGCCATAACAACCGCAGGGTTTGTACAAACTTCTTGTATGAACAAAGGATCGGATTGCGTAATCCAGTAGTAATGTTTCCATCAGTAGCTGACACTTGTCGTCTGATCAGCTTGGGGTGGTTGGCTGGAACTCTGTTAGCTATGCGAATGGCCCGCTTTGGATCAACGTGATTGTTCACATCGGTTTGAAACACAAAAGCCAATATTCCGATCAAGTTTGAGCTTACTGAGTGAGATAATCCACTGTGAGCTATAGTTATTTTGATCACCTCTTGTTACATAAACATGTCACAGTTTCCATAACAAATTAAATCACACACATGAACATGTGCTAATCAAATGAATTTTTTAAACAAATCACCGTTTGGCCAAATGTTTCTGTGTATAAGCAAAATGACGTGTACCCTACAACGTAAAATCTCACAGAACAGAATCTCATCAAGCTAAGTGAAATAATCTCGTTTAGAAATACGCAAATCGTTTGTGAATGAAATCACAGAAGGAAAGAAGGCTAATCTGATTTGCTATTGATCGCAATATGGTCCATTAACGAATAGATGGAACCCTGAAAACAAATTGCTTGCGCCAGAAGTTTCTCGATCTAGATAACTGGGACCTGATTACCGTAAATGATTGAATTTAATCAGACTGTTCAGATGACTCGGTTCGAACAAAGTTCAAGTTTTTCAAACATCCGCATTCACTTAAGGGGGGAGGTAAAGATCAGCATCTTCGGGCAGCTGGCGAATTGATAGCAGTTCACTGATCCCAAAAGTGTAAGAAGTGTGGGTATCATCCGTTGTAGGGTGCACTATTGCTTTGTGGATTGTGCGAAAGAAAACGTAAAACAACAGGCCAAGAAAACAGGACTGTGTAAAAATAAGCGAGCAAAAACAACCCAGTAAATCGTAATCATAAATTATTGCACTATTCGACAGTGTAACACGCCATTTCGGTACAGCCTGTCCTTTCTTCTTAAGCATCATTGTGTTTAACCTTTAGTGGTCCATTTGAAATCCAGACGTTATTGTCTGTTGAGGGTTCAAAGAACACCGTTGAAGAACATGAAGGTTGCCAGTAATGTGTGCGAATATGTGTGTGCGGTGTGTGCTTAACATTCACTACTGCCTTCGCACTTTGGTCAAGTTTGTACTCTGTTTGAGGGTACAGGGATATGCTGACTAGTAGCCCGGTCCTTCCAAGTTTGACCGTGTCAGGTAGACCGGAGGGGAGCTACCAGACAAAAGACAGTTACGCTCATATGTGTACACGTCTCACTTCTGGCGGCGTGAGAGGGCTTCGGCACTGGGGTAGTAACTTATGAGTATACGGTAGAATTGTTTTTGTGGTTGTAGCACTGCTGTCTTTCACGTAAAGAGAGGAGAGGTGCGAAAACGTTCACTAAAGCAGAAAACCAGTCCAATGGCCAACCGGTTGACTGTGACCGTCAGCGTATTGACCTGTGTGGTCGAAAAACCCGCACAGCTTCCCATAAGCCTGTTGTCTAATAGTACATCTTCTGTACGCAGTGGTGGTCGTACGAAGACGTTAACATTTCATTCACCGTGACCCTTAGCTGGGTTACGCCACATTGCCAAGTGAGCCCTAGTTTTGTTTCCTTGCCTCTGGGTATGGTGCTCCGAGGAAACCCTGTATCCCACTGCCTCAAAAGCATTGATTTTGAGTCAGAAACTCCGATTGGAGTCTCTCACGCAAAACCTGTTCCGTGTTTTCCCCGCGGCCAAACTAATGGGTCACACTGTTCAGCCGAGATCACATACTTCAGTCTGAGACAGACGTGTGAACGCAACACGATGTCCGTCGGCATATGGGATGTGTGACGATACTGGATCATTGCAGCACTAAATGGCCGAAACGTCTTACCCCACTGATTGCGATAGAACTGAACCACTACGGTACGCATATAACAGCCTTGAATGAAACAAGGTTTACAAATGAAGGAAAGCTTCCGGAAGCAGGTGTTAAGTACAACTTTTACTGGATACGTTACAAGACAGATGGTGCTCGGGTGCATGGTGTCTGTTCAGCAGTTGTTCATCACATCAACCCATTTTCTGATAGCCGAACTACACGTCGTCGGATCTTTAATCCTGTTTATTTGTTCTCAACTCGGTAATCCTGCTACACTCCGCAGCGTATGACTCTACTATGTTTCACGCTTGTGATCTATGGAGACAGTTCCACGACCATCTGTCTGCCACGATCCGCTCGACACCAGTAAGTGACTGACTGCTTATTCTGGATGACTTCAACGCATAAGAGGCCACAGTCCAACCGGAAGTCCTCGTAGGCTGTGATACTGATAAGAAAGATGATCGTCTGATCCACCCGTGTGCATTAATGACATGACTACTACAAACAACCTACTGCAGTCGGTTGAGAGTGATATCACGATGTGAACTGGTTCACAGGGCGGTCATCACCGTCCGCGTGATTGCTTGACCATGTGGGGGGGGGGAACGTTCGCAAAGTAGGTATTGCACAGTTGATGTGCGGAGGTGAACGTAGTGCAGATCACATGCTGACCTGGATCGAATTAGTTATTCACGCTAGCAAACCCGGTTATCTTCGATCCTTCAGAAAATGACGAAAAACTGGATATTAGGGGCTGATGACTGCAAAGTCGATGATGGTCTTCAGACGTGCACTTGCCGTATTTCTAAAGGACGTTGTCCTATTTACTAGCTCTAACGGTATGGGATATAACTGGAGAAGCAGATCGCGGCAGCAACCAGTGAAACGATTGGTATATAACGCCGGAAACGCCGGAAATGTTTCGACAAGAATGATGAAGTTATTCAGAGTCTAAAAAGGTAGAACACTGAGGCGTGTGTTGTTTCCAAAATGGACGCAAACAATGAGGACAATAGCCCAAAGCGTTTGCCCAAATCTTGCTAAGGGGAATAGTGGAGTCAAGGATTGCCGACGAAAGAAGCAAACCGAGCTGATTCTGATGAACGTTTGGTGTTTTAATAGGGGTGATTCACGGAATCAAATACAAGTGTTGGAGACCGGCGTGAGCTGCTGCACGTTTAATTTGACCGCCGATAACGCAAAAAGTTCCCAAGCTATGTTGAGGCGAATGTTGGCCCATCCATCCAGTCTGATACAGCAGTGAGTGACAGGAATACTGGTGCTTCAGGCACACAACAGGAGGATAACATGAAGGTACAGCACAACTTTTATATATACCGTTTACCAGAATAGCAATGGAATGATAAAACGGGTTATCGCGAGAACAACTTAAAACAGCTAGATAGCAATCAGGCCGGTGTGAGGCAGTGGTAAATATATAAACAAGTGACGTACGCGAGATTAATTCCAGTGATGAGTAAAACGGTGAGTTCAAATCTTTACCAAGTGATTGATAGACGCGCATACATCACGTACGCAACAAGCCGCCAAGCATCATTAGAAAGTTTTCCAGAAACTCTACTAAAACAGCCTGATTGAATGACCGTTAACAGCCTGCTAAAAAAGTATTAACATCACTTGTTATCGTTCTGACATTGGCAGACATCCAGATGGTGTCTGTACAACTGCGAAACAAGAAGAATTCGGGTAAGGATGGATTAGCAAGAAAGTTTTGGATTACCACCTGATAGTTCTGGAAGATGCTTTGTCCTAGTTTATTCTGTTCATCAGAATGTGTGATACAGCCCCTGAAGAAATCGGGAACATTTTGACGGAGTGACTGAAGTGTTGTTAGTTACTGAAGTATCAGTCTGCTAAGCCGCACTGGGAACATGCTGGCCAGGATGCTGTTAAATGGACACATTGCCAAGGGTTTAGAAATCAATGTTCCCGAGAAAAGACATGAATTCTGAAGAGTCACAATAACACTGACGTGGTGCTAACTGATCGACAAATCCTGTGCAAAACCAGCCGTTGTATACCCACTTTTATATATCACCATAAAGTTTGATTCCGTGAGCTGTAAGGTGTCGTGGACTGAGCTTGGCAAGCTTGGGCGTCAAGCTGAGTTCGATATTTCAAACAAAAATCGTCATATGATGTTGACTGAATTCTGGGGATTTTGATAGTGACACTGATATAATGCAAGATTGTCTCTCAGCCACAGCCACATTCAGATTATCTATAACAGCAAGGTTGATAGTTGTTCTTCACAACTTCGATGGCTGCGTACAAGTTTAATACCGCAAGGATAGTCACCTACTAAATAGCTCATGTCTCGCGCCCCACGTCAGCCTTGAATTTTAACAGCGCGTATGCAGTTGTTTGTAGATGACAATGCGCCACTTGCTCATAGTGAAGATGAACTTTGGCTGCTGGCCACGGCTTTCCTGACAATGACACTCAAACTTGACTTGGATGTCATTAAAGGCAAGACATGTTCTTTTCTTCAGCCTTTTTTGGTTGGAGCTGAAATACCTACACCATTGTAGGGAGCTGCGCAGATTTCTGCTATTTCTTTCGCAAAACCTTAAGGTATTTCACACTGTAGACAAAGACGCGGTTGAAGCCAATCTGATAGTCACAACTTCTTTGGCTGTGAAAGGTCCGTAGGATGGTTGATGAAGAGATTCGGAAGGGACCACCATATAAAGCTAAAAGCAGACAGGCATTATCTGAATGATCAGCAAGCAGTATCAGAATTCAAACCAAGTAAGTACTTTGTCTTGTAATACTGATCTGGAATCGTGGGAGGACAACCTTGAACCAAATCGTCTGAAGGTTTGCTATCAAGACGGTCGTCTCAGGGTTTAATAAACGAGATTTATGTGACCGTCGACTCACGTACGTAACATATGGAGACAATAGTTCTCACAGGTGACGGTGACGTGACTGTTTAGCTGTGCAACAAATCCAGCCACGAATTCGCTGACCAACATGGAATGGTAGGTCGTTAGCATACTCAAAGCACACCAACGAGCACGCTATATCGGTAACCTATAACACTGTTATTCGCCGTAAAAAAAACAGGTCCTCATTGCCTGGGGAATTCCCTGCCATCCTTTTCAGAAAGCCGAACCATATGGTCATCTGTGTGAATACTGTTAGGTGATATGTGCAGTGAGGAGTGGGGAACAAAATGTTACCCAGTAAATACTGCCTTTAAAAGGTTTCCCCGCATTCTGCTTTTTATCCAGAAGGCATAGTTCCAAACGTTTTCAAGCTGTGCGTCTGCCTCACGCGTGACAAAACATTATCAAGTCCGTAGAACCTAATGGTCGTTATACGATTTCGTCAGATGACAATAGGTCACCACAAGTGAACATCCAAAATATTTCCGTCGATTCACGTCGATAATGCGTGTGCTGAAAACCCTAAAAGCTACGTTGAACTGCCAGGAAGGGGTGATAATTCTGAAAGTAGTAGAGGAGATTCGCTAAAGCGAATTCTGTGAGTTTCTCTCATGCATTCCAAATGTTTCAGTGAGTATGATTATCAAAATATGAACACTACATCCTTGCTAATTTGTAGACAGAGGCCTAGTCCGTAACAGCATTCAACGTTTCTACTAGAACGCCTGCAAAAGTGAGTGAAGTGTACAGCTAGTATGAAAGAGTGCACGTCCACATGAAAGTATGAACAATTCCACAAACTTTACTAACGATAGGTAGTTACACGAATTTGTTCACTTATGAGAGATTCACTTGTTTTACAGCTGAGCTCCGGCCAGATTTGAGCCAATAGCAGGACCGACATGCCCAAAGGCAACAAGTGCGGTGCCAGATGAGCTAAACAGCCGTCCCGTGAAGCGCTTGATGCGTTTGAGCTGGCTGCTTCTGTTGTTGGTTCGAATACAGACGAAACCCTAATATTTTGCAACCGAGTCTTTTCTTATATTCCAGAGTACTGCCATCGATTCCAGTCTCTTCACATCTAACTTTGTACAACTGATTAAATTAACTGCCTTAAATGCAAAGTTAAACCATTTCAAGTAGAGTGTATGAGCCACTTCTTATGTAGCGTTACACAACCACAATAAGAGAATATAAATTACGTGCGGGAACACGCGTCGGTTTAACACATTCCAATCCAAATTTCTTATCAGGATTATCATCGTCAATTGCTCATGTAAACTCGATTCATGTTATCCACCTCACTATCTTCTTAAGGATTTCAATAAAGTAGAAATTGCTATCTAGATAATGGTTCTATACACTATGGTAAAAATGTAATAGTTGAATTTGCATTCATTGTACTTCGCGTAACATGTGCGTCTTGATTTTAATTTCACCACTAACCTCCCTTATCGTTTTCATTTAAGTGTATGTATGAGGTTAGAACCATTTAATATCTTTGAATTTAATGTAGGTTATAATGCCATACGCTCCATTATGTTCTTTTGTAGGATCTTTACGCTTGCATAGGTTTAGATGATTGGATCATGTACCAAGGATACCAACTAGCAATCTGATACACCCAGCAAACTCAGCCGATGCTGCGACCGAATGGCCTAAGGTACAAGATGGACAAATGATCACCCGGCACAAATGAATGAACTCCTTCACCAAGAGATTGACGTTTGTACGTCGGGATCGTCTCCTGGACTGGGGATTTCACGACTGACAGAGTCGGTGGCTGGAGACGCTAGGTGAGATGACGGCTGATCGGGATGAGAGGCGTGAATGTTGTTGTTTGGTCGACTAGTCTGTGTAGTGTGTGTACTTTTTAAAATGGGGCAGTGATGGCCGTAAGGAAGCTGTCATGATGATGGCGCTTTGCTTCCATTTATAACTCGGTTGCTCGTTTACAAGGTGTAACCAATTCGACTCTAAGTTTCCGAATACAGAAGCAGCTACTTTTAGTATTTAGGTTCTTTCCCCTTCCTTCTTTTTCCTTCTCTCTTTCTATATAGGATTTGCTTTTTTCTTCGTCGTTCTATGAAATTTAACTACCAGTGAGTACTGCTGATGTGTCGCTGTCTGTGATTATGATGAAGATGATAATGATGACATTGATGACGAGAACAAGGAGGATCGTACGCTCCAATTCTCCCAATGCAGTTTAGGGAAACTACGACTGGAAGTTTCGCGGTTGAAGGAACAACCTATTATAAAGGAAGATCTTTTCAAAAATCACCTGTGCATCAAACCAATCTACTCATCTACGGGTAAAATTGAATTAACCTTTGTTTTGCAACGTCCGCAAAGTTATTTCATTTGTAGGTCTACATTTCACCAAACACAGCATTACACCTAACAGTTGGATTATGAGCATTCCTAACTCACGCTTTTCCCACTATGCTGCAATTTTAAAATTAATGTGACCTGAAGCCTTGTGACATAGTTAAATATTGCCACCTTCCATCGCTCCCTCATGTCAGTAGACAGCGGAATATGTGAGAAATCGTAATGTTATAATCACACAAAGTAGTACAGAAATAACCTGCACGGATAATTGGTAGTTTTTGAGTTAACGAAAATTACCAGTGTATCCAGTTTGTTATTTCAGAATGTGCTATTTGGATGTCTCCATATCACGTTAGGATGTCCCAACAGCGAACAGAGTGCACATGTGGACTAAGTCGACACACAGTTATAGTTATGTTGTGAATCCAAAAGGCGGACGGCACAAAGGTTGCTTTATTGGAGAAACCAACACACTACTTAAGCGTCTGAGCACGACAAGAAACGGAAACACTCATTTGCACACCATACTCTTCTGAGGATACTCCAGTCGCTCTAGACACCA
>QNGE01000711.1:194252-223896 GCA_008508345.1 Paragonimus westermani | reverse complement strand
ATTCTGTCCTCCAACGATCCATCCCGTATCTCTGCCGTATTTATCACGCGATTATCTCGATCCGCGATCATCTCGAACCGCTGCTACTGAATAGTGGTGTGAGTAGTATGGTGCGACCGTATCTCCTCACTACAGTTATCCCATCAAAGTGAAACGACATACACCCATCAAATGCAGCGAATAAGCGGATCCAGTTTGTATCCATCCGTTTAACATGCTGACAGAGTCGCAGGCTAACACGGCTCATCACTGAGCCTGTGGATATACCATTACCCCATACGATGGCGCAAGGAAAACATATCTGACATATGGCTCGTATGTCTGTGGTTACCTAGACATTTGGAATGGAATGGACTTTGATCATGATCGTCTTCCGAAAAGAATGAAATAATCTAACAAACTCTTTCTTAGATCGTCTCCACATTCCCACTGAATTCAAGTCAACTGGGTCATCAAAATCATGGTCGTGGGGGACGGTTGGGAGTGTTGTTGAGTGTGTGACATTGCCACTCATGCCTACCCTGTAACATACAGTCGTCACTGTCAAGTCGTTCACGCTTGCTTGGGCTTCAGTTAGCTGTGGAATAGTTGGCCAGAGGAGATGTAGTACTTACACCAATTGTTTTTGAGCACAGATACAAGGATTGTAGAGTTTGATGCCAATATCTTCGGCTGTTGATAACTTGCAATCTGACAGTTCTGGAGTGGGCTTGACGAACCTTGTGAATGACTCGGAAGGCTTCATCCGGCTTAATTTGTTGGTCACTGTCAATTAAGGAAGAATCCATTACACTGAAAGTGGTGTTCCTACAACCGTTGCGAAACCATTCCGAGAGTTGTTCAGGTGTCCTTTCCGATAGCTGCCTTGTGGTTCGCTCAACGCAACCGGCTTGACAACAACAGGTGGGACAATAATCACCAAATGACGAATAAAAAACTACGCCAGCTATCTTTGAGATGTGACATCATTACTGCACATATGTTGAACGATAACACTACCAGTACTGCAGGATAGACACTCTCAACTGCATCAAAAAATCGGCGGGTGATAATCTCACCGAAAACATCAATCTTGCATGATTGTGTGATAAAAACAGGTTTCTTATCCACCGTCTAAATAATTTTAAGCTATTCTCCTGGTTGCTTGTTTCTGTTCATGAATATTAGATGTCCGGACGTTAGTCGTCAGAGTAAAAAGATGACGCTTGCAGTGGCATCCAATGACGGAAATTGAATACCCAGTATAATTGATCGGTACGGCGTTTAAGAACAAACAAGGTATCCACTTCGGAATGGTTAACCGATGAGTGATTCAGGCGAGGCTGAATGCCTTATAAGATTGGCACCGGAATCACCATACAACTGCTGACTGCTGCAGCAATCATCCGAATTCTAGAAGAATGACCCCTTGAAACAGTAGGCTGCGAGTTTAACTATGTGAAGCTGCCAATGTAAATCATTGAAAGCATGGTGGATTAGGCTTTGGATCAAGATGATGATGATGATGATGATGATGATGATTACCAGTCTAAATCTTACTACACCTTTCAGACGTGCACAATAGGATGAACGCTTTGTTTCGAACTATAAGTTTTAAGTTAGTGTGGAGTATTTTGGGAAGAATCAGGAACAGCGCAGTTCACACAAGAGTTAGCAACGTACGATAAAATGGAACAAATGTATTTCAAAGATTACCAACTGTCTACACTCCATTCACAGTGAGTGTGAAGCCTGTTAAACAAATTAACCACTAGATGTTGCTGTTATTGAGGCTCAGTGTGAATGGTGTTCCTTCGTTGGACAGAATAAGCAAGTTAATCAACCATTACAGGACAAAGTAATTCACCACATTTTGTAAAGTTGCTTTCTATTCACTCAAAACGAACACCCATCAAAAAGCGAGAATAATAGAGACTTCTCGAAAAGAACTTTCACAAAGCGGACGAAATGTGCCTTAATCCCGAAAGCCACAATGCACTATGAAGTGACACTTGGTAAGCTATCCTGGCTCATTATTGCAGTTTCATCGAAAGCTGTTTACACGGTTGAGTTATAGCTTAGTCAACTTTTTCACCAGCAACTTTGATTGTGTTTACAAATCGACGCGTCTCCGAACAAAATCGAAAAGTGTGACTCAAAAGTGCATGCAGAAAATCTTCCAACTTAATCTGGGTGAGTGAAGGTGGTTCCGAAATTATCTGCACTACGGACAATAACTCAAGAAAATTCATTTAGACACAAATTTGTAAATTTTTGCTAGCAAACTGTTTTACAAAACCTTTATCAGGCTTGTCGAATTGAACAGTAATTTATAATTGTTCATGTTACTCCCACAAACAGAGTCACACGTGCTTACGGAGACACCGACCTAAAGAACGCTGTGTTTCGCTTCCTGCATGCGTCTCAACCAGCACTGACCAGGCACCGCTTACACGTTTCTTGGTCTTACTCCTGCTGGTTTCCACTGGATACGTGGCGTGTGAGACCACAGATGGTCCAAGCCACCCATATCAGGCGTTATGTGCAGGAGCCCGATGGTTGCCGTCTTTGTGACAAGGTAATCAATAAAAGATTTCGCATAACCGTGTGTTTGTAAACTTAGGCTAGTCTCAGTCGGAAACACAAACCCGATATCAGGGAAGAAGTAAAGGAACTGAAAGAACTGGAGAACTGGCCCACGTTATCCAACTGACCAAAACAGAAGAACAGACTTAAATTGCATCCCTTGCTTGGCAAACGGCACATTCATGTTTGTGCAGTTAGCATCTGCTAACCAGTTGCACTCAATGCTAAACCTTACAAATTCCATTAACAGGCCACCACATGTTAGTCAAACATCGCGTTCGCACGGTGGATATAAAACGGCACCATATTATTGATTAAACTAGATCCAAAATCTTCAACGACATTCAGTACTCTCCACTGTTGAACAGACCTAAAGTATTATTCCAGCCAGACTGGAGTTGACGAAATTAGGTGTTTGTCTTCCTTCAAGAAAACTCTATTTCAAACAGGACAAGGATAATCTGTTATTCTCTGCAAAAGTACAGGCAGTAACTGTGTCTCCTCTCGAGACGATCGGGCAACCTGATCATTGCTCACAAGCGAGAGTGGTTGAGCGTTCAGATTTGATGATTCGGTCGTGCCTAATGTGAGGTCAATGGCGCAGTGGTTAACACGGTTGCCTCATGATTGGAATGTCCGGAGTTCAAATCCCGGCCGTGGCAAGGATATGCACTACTGACGAGCTCTAATGAGAGCGAAACTCGAGTCTAGTGCTTCTTTTCGAAAGAGGCTGGCTGGATAGTCTATCTGAATCCGAACGCTGCGATCAAATGTGAGTGATGGTCAACTTGAAAAAAAGTACACATTTCATCGAAACAGAAAGCACAACCTTTGTCCCACAAATGAGTAGTGGGAACGAAACCCAGAACCCAAACCGTCTCGCCAGGGTTCTTATCCGAAGGCTTTAGCAAAAGAAAACCTATTAACCGAGTCGGGATAGCGAACGACTCAAACAGACAGCTGTGACCACAGTCTAGCCAGCTGGCAAGGTGGTGAACGCGTGTTTTGGGTCAAGTCTTTCTGTCCCGTATGCCCATCGTTTTGGTCAACGCTGGTAACGATCGAATACTCCAGGCTGTTTTCACGTCTGAGCGTTTAAAATGCTGCACAGGACTAGGACATATTTAGCACCAATAAATGTAAATTGACACCATAAAAATACCACATTTCTTTTACGGTGTATGTTTTCATGATGCGCTTTCAAAAAAGATGGATAGTAAGAAGTACATTTATGATGGAACAGATTTATGAATTAGTGCATGATTCATGCCGTTTTCACGGTACTTTGTGAGGTATCTTTCTATTTCACGTTGAAGTGCTTTTTCTTCTATCGATTTCTGCCATGCTAAACAGGAGCTCTTGCTTGCTGTGATTAACAACGGCAACTTATTTGAAAGTCTCTCAAAATGCACTACTCAGCCCTTTTTAAAAACCTGCTAGATATTACGTCGCTGGCTTTTTTTCACGGACTGTTACAAAGTTAGAGTATACAGGGAACGTCTACAAATTCAGTGTAGCTCAAACGTGCAATATTTCCGGAATATGATAAACTATTTCTGGTTATTTTGAGGTAGAATGTTGTTATTTAGGCAGAACCACGGACAAAATTTCGGACATCTCTTGTGATTATAAATTTTACTTGCCAATGTTTTTGACTCTCTTTGTTCTTACAAGAAGACAAGGTAGACTTGCTTGTACGGTAGCATAAATCTGACAACACGCGACTAATTAATCTCAATGCACTCAGCTCTGAATGAAATTGCGCATCTGAGCAAACGCGGTGCGAAGCATTGTGTCACTGAAGCAATGTTTTGGTTTGCGCGTCCTGGAGCTACTACGGTGGTGCGTAATTTAAAGTCACTGAGTCTGGGAGAGATTGAAATAGTCTGTGACGATATTAGAAGCAAACTTATAGCGTACTGCTACTTGATTCCTAGGAAATGTTGAAGAACCTTTCCAAATATCTATGACAATAATTGTCTAATTCGATTCTGTTTTAGGAGTACCAGCTGCCGATAATAATTATGCCTTTTCAGATCTAAAAGTTTGTGTGCTGTCGAACGGATGGTCAGGATTACCTGACTCTTGCCCATCAACACTATCTGGGAGTACTCGAGGTTGGTTCGGTAGTGTCAAACATAGGATGTATGAAGCATTGTCATTGAATATTGAATACATTTCTCCATAGGGTGCACACTATCGTATATTTGACCTGGGGTACAAGTTGAAACATGAATTGATGGTTAAGTTTATTTGGTTTATCCACAAAACCCAACACTGAACGTTTGACGCATGGTATGAGTAACAAAACACAGTTTATTGAAACGGAAACTCATTAAAGGTATGGGGAACTACAAAATGGATGGGATATTAATTTAAACGTTTTAAAATTTATTACTTTTGGCATAATTAAAAGAGCCACGTAACGGGGGAGAAGCAACTCATCCGCAGAACGGAAATAACTGTGTCCTACAAACGGTCAAATTATTTTTACGTACTAAAAGACGTTCCCTCGTTCAGGCAATTAAACTGCGTTTTATCAGTAAAGTAGTTTCGAATGACGAAAACGTGGGAAAATTTAGTAACAATGTCCTCATCTTTTTTTCACAGCAGAAGATTTTCGATAGGGTTGTTGAAACAATCGCTGTGTGATACTCATAACCGTACAACTGTGAACCGTTTGGCCACTAAACCTAACGATACACGGATGACGTGACTGCAGACGCTGCTGGGTGAATGTAACCAAAGGATCACGAATCAAAATCTGTCGGCTTTTCCAACTTCTCCTTCAAGACCAGAGGTTCGGAAGTAATCCGTCATAATTTAAATGTGCCCTCCTTGAATTTGGATTTGAAAACTATAATTTCCGGTTATCCTCAGCTTTATTGCTCGTAATGAAGTCTTCGGGTAAAACGGTGCAAGATCCACTACTGTTTACCGCCTGCACATTAAGAATAATGGAAAAACCCTCTTCTGGACTGCTTGTTTTCCGAAAATTGGGTTACCCCACGTAACCACAAACCGTTGAGCGCTGGATTGGGGGGGGGCGGGTGATAAAAGGGTTGAGTACACACCCGAGTAATGTAAAACCTGTCAATATACTTGAACCGTGTGCTTACCAATCATGTGTTCTCAACTCAAGAGTGACGTCACTCACTTGTTCGATTGCGTGCAATAACAACTATGTACTGCAATATTGTCGATTGTCATGCAAACAATCTCCAGTACCCACTAGATATCAAATGGTTCAACAGATTTTCAGAATGCGAATCGACGAAAGATTTGAACATTCCACTACTAAGAGTTATAGATGAGTTTTCGTTCAAATACCTCCAGTTGAGTTTGTTTTCTTTTCAAGGTGTTTTTTACCCTTTAATTTCTGGCCAATTCCTAATATTTCATATGCACTCTCAATTATTTAATTATTCAGCCCCAGTAGATCGACCCCGGAAATAAAACAGAATTGTTTGGGTGAAAAATAACTGATTTATTTTTCAGACCCGTGTGGAACAATTTGTGTAAGCCACGTTTTGCTTGATTAGAATGAACGCTAAAGGGTAAAACACTTTTGCGACTTTTTTCTGCCTCAGGACACTCTCTGGTCAACGGTAGTAGACAGAATAAATGTCACAGATTAAACAGTGGCTCGATATCTTACCAAACACCCTCATTCAAATTTGATTGCAGTTATTACATTTATGTAATAATCGCTATAAGCCGAATTTGGATATTTATGTTACACAGTACGTCAACGACCAAAACCAATCCCCTATCAAAAATGTCAGTTTTATAATTTGTGTCCTATTGTTTTCCTTTGGTTCACGAAATTCACTCATATAATGTTCTTTGTGTACGCTTACTGGACAGATTGCATACATACTAGTGTACGTTCATTAACCCTGCCTTGCTTCTGATTTACTATACAACACTCACTCTGAGTACCGTGAACGGTGAGCTTGAAACCGCCTCAAATTGGAACGCGTCACTCGAGTGAAGCTAATTTTCAACAAGGTGCATATCCCCAAATGAAATCAAAAAAACTGGTTTAAAAGTAAATCACAACGTAATTACGTGTACCGTCGAAGCAGTGAACTGCCAGTGTTGCAAATAACTAGAAGGCGCTGCGAAAGAAACATCGGACCCTAACTGCGTTCTGGTGTTTATGAGGGCCCAAACGGAACTGAGTGTTGGGACAAAACGTCCAAGGGAGAGAACAGATGACCACTGAGGAGGCCGATACAAATTTATCTAAGCTGGTGAATCAGCCCCAGTGGGTGCAGTTTTATCACTGAGATACGCGTAGTCCATGAATTCAGTAATACCGGCTTACGGAGATGATACACGGTGAACGCACGAGAGGCTGGTGGTAAATATGGGATGTTACAGGGTACTTAATGAGCTGTAGAAAATAGTATTTCACTCTCACAACTCGAATTTGAATCAAGCGGGAATCCAAATGGTCGAGCAAGGAACAACCAAGTTGTATAAAGTTCGTAAAAGTGACGGAGAATGAACAAAATTAAGATTCACCAAAACAATTGGATTCGGGTGGCAGTAAGATAGATTGAGATCAATGAAATTATGGAAGCTGATGAAACATGCAAAAATGATTTTAAAAAGTTGAATTTGAAAAAGGATATTGATAAATTTCGACCTAACAGTTCCAAATACTTGTTTTGAAGAACGCATAAACGAGTAGGGAGGAATGAATTGCGCCTTTTTCAGCCAAATTCATTCTTCTGCAAGAAACTCTTGAAGCGTGTTGAACAGACTTGTTGAACAAACCACAATTCAATCACTTCAACATAAGCTATGCAGCTGAGGTAAAGGTTTTAGCCTTGATACAGAGGTTGGTCTGGATTGGTCCATAATGAAATGACTATATGGCTTAATATCAGCTGAAAATAGTCAACGCTTCTGAAGAGACTAATGTAATGATAGCACGTCTCTGCAACTCATTAGGCACCAGTGGAATAGTTCTCAAGGAAAATCAATGATTTTTATCGTTTTCACATTTGATATCGATAATGAAGTGCCTTAAAACTTTGGTTTTATTGGTATTACGTGTTAAGATGTGTGAAATAACACGTAAACCTTAAACAAATCATTCTTCATAAAGTTGATTGCGTTTACCTTATTTCTCATCTCTATAAGATTCCTAAAACCGTACTGTCGAAGTATGATTGGGTTTTAAGACATGTCGTTTTACCGCATGCGTAGAGCTCATCAACTTGTGGTTCGCCTTCAAGAAAAAGACACGTACAGCGTCGGTCACTAAAACTTGTTTGTTACTCGGCAAATGAATATGAAATGATCTCAACATCAACTTCTATTACCGCTCTCCAGTGTTTTTCTTAAAATCACTGTTCAGCATTTTATCACATATTCTCTGCTAAATGGATAGGCGATCTTTTGTGAAACGTCAGTGATGTGGACGCATATATTTCTAACTTTCTACAAACTGGGTCAGCCTGGATTTCCACATGTTCTGCCAATGATCATGTCTCCTCATATTCAAGTCGAATGTTTCCAGAAAATATCAGCCGAATCATCAGAGCCTGAATTCAGGTAACATTCATTTTGTTAAACGTATGTTACAAACGGCCTGGTAACAAGTAAATGTTTATAACAATTGGTTAGATTTACAGTAGTAAGAGGCTGGATAGCTTCGAGCGTTGCCACATAAAGACCACGAAACCGGTATGTAAATTACACTGAAATTCATTTACTGGTGCAACAGGATATGTTTTGTCGGAGTCAGAATACAGCTGGTTAATGACAAGTTCGACTACGTTCACCCCACAAACAGCGTTCGGCCCGGGTAGTCCTTCACCGCTAGACATCCACTATGATGTGTACGGAATTACACAACCACAAACTCAAGCACCACTTTGCATAACTGACGTGTATCCCTACAACTGGCAGCCGCCTACTGTCATCCGAATTCGTGGCGTATCCTCCGCTGTGCACGTGAACGTCTCCAAAATTCACTTCCAGCTCCTAGTCGCCCTTCCTCCTGGAGTGAACACTGTGATCACAGCAATAAACCGAGCTGCTGACTGATGTTTTGTGTACCCTTTTGAGGCTACTTGATTTCGCTTGGCTACCCTCATGTCAACAAATAACTATCTGGTGGAATGTATGCATGGTGGTGATATTCCAGCATTTCAGTCCACTGAAATTTGAAGGGTTCTACCTTATAGCATTCAAACTGGGGCTCTAGATGAGTGATTGACTTGAGGACGATACGCCATATATGTTTAGATGATAACACAACGGGGCGGAGTAACCAAGAGAACGCTGTATAGACGGGAAGACCAGTAGAAAAACAAACCCTTTGGATATACACAGAATTTTGTTTGCCCTAACAATGAGTACCGCAGCCGTTGAGACCCATGATGCAATTTCGTTGCTCGCATTACTTCGACATCAAAGACTAGATGTCGTCCAGTTCAAAGATTAACAACTGTATCGTTTTTGATTTTTTTTAGTCAGCGCTGGGGACTTCCAAAATGCTGTTAAAAACGCCAGTCTAACTTCAGCTGCGTAATTAATCTTCATGGACTTCAAAATTCTTCAACTGACGGTCTCGTTATTAGGAAGCTTCCACTGTCCACATACCATATTCGCAGTGTTGAAAATACCCAGTGTAACAACCGAAAATGAGGTAACTCACAACAAACGGAGCAAGCGACAAAAGGACAACTTACATTGAGAAATGAATAGTTTACAGTTTCCAACTTCTTACGGTTAGTTTTTCCCTTCCTTCCACAATTTTCTGTTAATCAATAAAATTAATCTGACCTTACATCGACTTTCAGTTGTGTCCAGTGAAAGGAAAATGACGCCGGGTAGTCGTGTTGACCTCTAAGTTCAACAGATTTAGAACACGATTGGTGGGCTAAAGTTATGTGACTCACTCTTTTCCTCGTCCAAACCACTTGATTATCAGTGAAACGATTCATGTCTGGACGATGAATTATGCCTAGCCCGAAAGTGGATCCCCAATTTGAAAACAAGATATGAGTCAAACATCTTTCTACAGCTTCGCTCAAGAGATTCCCAAATAATTACAGTAAGCAAACCTCAGTCCTACTCGCCGATAGTCTTGTTCGACAAAATCTGTCGGTTTCGAGGGCAGCCTACAACGTCAAGGGTGAAACTTCAGACAAGTGGGTCATGCTTTGTATGGATTGCAGCACAGTGAATCATCAACAGTAAATTATCTCGACAGTAAATTAGTTCGGCAAGAGGAAAATTGGAAATAGTGGGGTACGGCGACTAAACAACTGGCTGATAAGTGGAATAAGGAATGTAGGTAGGGGGAACAAACGTTCTCAGCTTCGGGACTGTGCTTCGGGACTGACAACTCAACACTCAGTGCATTTAACGCATTTAAGATTGATTACAGATAATTATGGTATCAGCAGAGAAACGATTACAAGAAATAAAAAGGGGAAATATATGGAAACATCTGCCGTAATTCAAAGAGACAAAATTGCTGTTTACGGGAAAAATTGAATGTACAGGTAGATTGTCCAGTTTATATTCACAAGAAAAACTAAATACCATTCATAAGCAAAGACAACCAAGAATTTGTAAGACAGATCTGATTTCACCGGAATCTACTGGTCTAAAAAAAATTCCAGTAACTGTAAACCCACAGTAATATTGTACTTGGCAGAACTGGGCGGACTAGTACAACTACTATGAAGCTGTATGGTTTATCCAAGATTCACTTATCGCGGCTACCAAATCACCTGGGCGTTGAAATGATCGACCACAGTGACTGGTTTTAGCATTGGGTTTTGGATCCTGTGGAATTCGCGAGAATGCACTTGTCTAGGCAACATCTGATTGAATTCACGCCATCTTTTTGCGACTGGAACTTTCAAATATTGTAGTGGTTCATTATGACGACTGACTTCTGTTTCCACAATTCTATTATTCCAATAAACAACAGATCAGTTGTTAATTCGTAGACGAAAAGCCAGTGGATTTAGATTTAGTCGAACACCAAACAGCTTACCGGTCTCGACTCAGTCTAGTTTCTTTCAAAGCCTCTCTAACAATCTCAGTCGAAACTACAATTTTCGGGCTAAACGAACTTACGCGGGAGAAAATCGTTCTGGATTCCTGGCAACCCCATCATGTTCCTTTAGCATCTCATTTGAGTAAAAGATGATCAGTTACTGAAAATAGTCCACTATATACAAAAGTATTAAGAAAACCCAGTTTTCAAGTTGACCATCACTCACATTTGATAGCAGCGTTCGCATTCAGATAGACTTTCCAGCCAGCCTCTTTCGAAAAGAAGCACTAGACTCGAGTTCTGTGATCTCGAGNGCACTACTGACGAGCTTTAATGAGAGCGAAACTCGAGTCTAGTGCTTCTTTTCGAAAGAGGCTAGCTGGAAAGTCTATCTGAATGCGAACGCTGCGATCAAATGTGAGTGATGGTCAACTTGAAAATAAACCAAATCCCCGACTACTCATCAGTAAAACCCAGTTTAACAAGTTGCACGGTACAGTCAAACACAACTAAACCCGGACGAGCAGAGCAGGGTCAGATCATTAAAGTTGTCAAAGTGCCTTTAAACTTGTAATATTGAAGTGATAGCTAAAGAATTTGCCTTCGATATCATTACTGTGTTCGGATCTATCGGTGGGGTCTTCACCCAACACACTTCCGGTGGTTTGCAAAATCAAATATGGGCAATTCCATTCAAATAGTTACTAATTGTGCAACGGCTTAGCCATGACATTTGAACAGCGGTCAATGACCAATATCAGAAAAAATTCTACAGCTCACATGAGACACCCCACCGGCAACGGAAGTCACCTTGGGCCTGCAATACAGCAGTAGGTCGGTCAGTACACTCTGATGCGCAAATGATGAAGAGGGGCCGTCGGATCTAGAAGGACGCATTGGGAAAACTAATGGGGTATGAGCCACTTCTACGCGGATGTAAACGCAACGAGGGTCAGTATTCGGTTACAGTTGTCTACGTGATCTGTATGGAAAAGAATAAGTCGCAGCCTTTGTTGATTTCCCTCGTGAATAGGACACAAAATTAATTGGTTAAAATGTGCAGTTCAGAAATTGCCTTGTTTTAATGCTTCGACCTAATCCAAAATCCCCCAGTTTAATTGTCGCCAAACAGTCAATTTCTTCTGACCCAGGTGCTTTGTTTGTCTATAGTGTTAAAAGGAATATGGGACAAGCATTCCCAGTTACAAATCAACGTCGACTTTTTATGTAACTACCTAACTATCATAAGCATGTGGTTTGGTTCTGATGCGATTCCGTTGGTCTAACTTGTTCCACTCACAATTTAGCTTGACGTCAATCTCCGCAAAGATTTCAACAAACTAAGCTCCGTTGTATTCCATCTTGCCGCATCCTGAATTGGAGATAGTTGTGTCTTTTAATGACAATCTCGGAACTGCTTCGGTATTAACTCGTTTATTTTGATTAAATAACTCTTTTGTTGTGCGTTTATCACCGACAAGCTGAAATTGTTAATTGCTTCAAATGTGATGCTAGCAAGTCAGTTTGATTTTTGTGTACGGTTTCGTGCCCTTATTAGTGTGGAATTCCCGAGTCAACGAAATAGGCCTAAATTTGAGAAGCCTATCTATTCACCTGGACTGGCCAATTTGACGCCATTCTTGTGAACGTGGTTGTTCATTCGTCAAAACAAATCCGTAAACAGTTGCTCGCGATAGACGTCAGTGATGAAGAAGTGTGACCTAACTCGCACCTTCACACTCACAGTGTCTAACATCGATTGCCAAAGGGAGGCAGGGTACTTGTGTTTCTTCTCGAATAACTTATCCACCGAAGTGTTCCGGCATACCTACGAAAATAAAGTAAGTCATCTCGATGTACCTACGACTGGTCATGCGTGGTCTAGCCCAAAAATTTTGTGTTGAGATGACTTCAACATCGTATTCATTCCAATTATTCCCCTTACCTAAACTTTCCTCAAACTGAAGTGCCCTTCTGGTCATCACCACAGGCAAATCGCACTGCTGCCCTTGAAATGATGGTGTCCATGTCTGGTGAGCCTGTAGATTACCCCCACTTCACTCCCTGATCGCCTATAGGTCGTGTGACTGTCATCGTTGTAGGCCGCCCCACGATGACCGACCCAACGTCGCAGTTGTGCATGCGCACACACAAATTCAGTCGTCGCTTCGGAGTAGAGACAATCAACTGGAAGTGCATGTGGACCAAGGGGGAAAAGTGGGGGGACCTGTACTAGTGTTTTCGCGATAAGCTCGCAGGTATACGCTTTAAATTGAACAGTCGCTCTGACAATATTGCTGATCAGTCAGATTATCGCAAGCTTGTGGGCCTGTCAGTTCTAAACAGACGACTGATAAAAATGACTAGTTGTCATTTTATTGTATTTTGAAAGGAGGAAGAATTTTACTTCCCGCACGTTATTAGTTTAGCTGGTGTGTACCGCATGCTAAACCTGTTGTTACCTCCCGAATTTTACTAGGTGGTCCGTGCAGCCTTGATCATGCCTCATATCCTGCTGTTTACATCCCGTATGTTCAGTAGACCTGCTTGACATAATTGAACCTTCTAACCGGCAGTAAGTGTCTGTAAGGCAAGGGATCACAAGACGCTCCTTCTCATCATTGTTTCGACAGGAATACCACTGACTACAGATGTGCATACGATCAGTTTGCGTCAAGCACACTGCCGCTGCATTGAACCGAGACAGGTCCCCCTACACCATAACGCATTGGTCGCATAGCGATACAATTGAGGATCACACAGGTGACTAGTTGAGGCCCGACAACAGTGTGAAAGAGTGCATAGGGTCTGACCTAATGAAGTAACTGATATAGTAATTCACTGCCCAAATGACTGAACTGGGGACTGCAATGCAAACAGATCAGTCGAGTGGCCAATCGCTCAATTTCCAACTCACGTAGACAATACGCGTAATGAGTACCAAATCAACGACATCTCCGAAAGAACGTGTAAGCGCATCATTCGGAAGTTTGAGCAAGGGAGGAACCAGGGCACAACGATGAACGTCTTACAGTTGGTTACAAGCTGTGTCTGTTGCGCAGACTCCAGTCTGACTGAGGGATAAGTTGGTCACTCGCCGGAGTAAATGACTGAAAAGTTAACGCCGACTTTGAAGCATTTGCGACTACGGCTAGGGCTGGTTTTGTAAAGAACCCACCCATCATCATAAGTGTCAGATACCTGAGTGCCTCATGTATCACTGTCAACAGTTTGTCCCACCAAACGGTCGCCATGACTACAAAAAACGATAGAGAGGCATGACAACGATTAATGTTACAACTACTGGAATGCGATGAACAACTGTGCAGTGTATGCTTGGCAGACGAAAACATCAGATTGTTTCACACAAGAGCGACGTAAAGACCTTCCAAAGGCACGACGGTATGTGCAACATGTGACCAGAACACAAAACCAAAATGTTCACTTGATAGAATAACGACTGGAAATTCGATCGTACACTATCAGGTGTAAAGTGGCTCACATACAGGTGAATGGTGTGAGCTCCGATTCGGCGCGATACTTGATTCAATTGCGAGACCTCTGATAACGCTTTGACGGTAGTTTTTAATGATGCTGTGTGTCACCTGGCGCTGTTACAAGTTTCCAACAGATGGTATACGGGTTCGGACAGTTGTTACGTCCTGCGCCATATTCACCATGAGGGGAGCCGGAGCATCGCAAGGGCGTCTAAAATGTGACTGGGTATTCTTAGGCTAGGTGATCCGAACAATGAGTGAGGTCATTACCACGCACCATAGCCAGTTCGCCGCTCAAAATTTTGGATGCAGCCGTGCAAGCCTTTGGTGGGGACAACATGTGAATAGGAAATACATCGTGAAGGTGTGGGATGTACAAAACTAACTTTCCAGTTCAGTCAAAGCAAAGGCCGCGGCTGGTGGAAATACCCAGATATGGTAGTTCACTGCCTAGAAGGGGTCCTGGTGATTCCACAAACTAGACAGACTAGTCACATGACAAATATTAAGGGCATGTCTTCTTTGCCTTGGAAATAAACTAGTGTAGTTTGCCAGTGTGCTGTTCTCGATATAGCGGAAGTTGTTAAGTGTAAATGAAACAATGAATACAATAATGTCCAGTGAAGATTATTACCAGTCGCAGAACAAGCAAACGATCCGATAGTAAATGGTGCGTTACATCCATATACTCTGCCCAAATTTATTTGGAAGGTGTATTTTTAGATGCAGAATAACCAGTGCACTTAGCATGTGGTTACTTGATCAGATTGCAGTCCTCATTTGAGACACAGTTTCAATTATCGCGGGGAAGAGAAATCACAACAGCCTCTGTTCATATTGAAAATAAGATGCGTTCCTGGGAACACGTGAGAATCTGTTTCAGGTTCTTACTCCCAATAGACGCAAAACTGCTTCGTACCTAACACTGTATCTTTTGGCAGTGGAGTCTCTTCAGTTTGGGTTTACAGAAACCGTCTGCATCAAGAAAGGTAGAGTTTCGGTTTGATGTGCTAAACTTAAGATGTCACGCCGCAATATATATATATATATTTACATGACCGTTCGCATCCAAAAACCCCCAGTCATACAGCCGGTACCTCCGTCCACCAAATCTCACATAATCTGCCAATATCAGTGTGGACATGGAGTCACCTAAATTGACAGAACCGTTCACCAGTTGCAGATCAGAATTGACGAATGTGTGCCGAATTGGACCAGACGCCAGACCAAGGAATCGATCGACGCTACGTCAATATATATATATATATATATATATATATACGTAAATTAATCAAAAAAGAGGGTGGACACTGAGTGGTGAACGATTAATTGTGACGTTTCAAATCCACACTAGGATCCGTTATCAAACAAATAAATGTGTCGGAGTGAGGTTGTTCTACTGCTCACCGTGCCCGCCTGTCCGTCTGTCCTCGCTCGCTTTTCGTTTCACCGTCAACCATGCTGACGTAGTGGCTGTCTATGTCAACGTGTCGATTGAACGAATTCTGCGAATAGAGAGCTTCGAGTACAAGTCGTTCCCCTTTCATTTTCGCCCGCGCGACCACTTTTGCATGGTCTATGTTGACCTCGTGACCTGTGTCCGCGCAGTGGTGCCACAGTTGTGATCTAGGGTCGGCTTGTCGCATTGCTAATTTGTGTTCGTGCACGCGTGTGCGCAGCTGTTTGCCTGTCTCTGGCGAAAGTAGACTGGGTTGGATGCACATCATACTTCCTGCAAGACCTGTGTTAGCTGAATGACGTCACCACCTCTTTATCTGTTGCATCAGATTGCCCAGTATGTATTTGATACTTACGACTGAGTAGATTTTCAAGGTACTTACCCGTTGAACCCCAATAACAGTTGATCGCATCCTTCATGTCCGGACTCTTTCCAACCATCCTCTCTTGGAAAGGAGAAGGAGATTAACCAAATCCTCGTCTACGCGCCGGTAGACGCAAGTATCGCCAGAAAACTCCGACATTTCTCAGCAGCCTGAATCGGAGGGTTATCGATTTAGGTTAACGGTCAATTGCTGTTTTCTGCCGAGACGGTCGGACAGTTTGATCATTGCACACAGACAAAATTGTTTGAGGGTTCAAACGTGATAAATCGGTCGTGTAAATGTGGGACCAACAGCGCAGTGGTCGACACGGTTGTCTCATCAAAACGTGACTGGAGATTTAAACTGGTTCAGATAAACCAGCAACAGGTAAACGGTGCATTTCCCAAACAAATTAGTGGATGCATTACATTCAGCACGACTACCCGACAGATTTTTGCCAGAGGTACTCCAAGGTTTTGTCATCTGCTACCATATACTACAATTTTTTCACATGCAGTTGTCAACAAACGAAAGTCCTAACACTTCCTAACTGCTCTGCTTTCGAGATTTTTGTGGGAACTTGAACGGACACCTACACAAAATCCCTACCACCGTGAAGAAATTCAGTGGCAGTAGATTCCTAAATTGTGAGAATATTTTGTGATGATTGTCCAAGAGGAACTAATTTCAGTTTGCCATATACTTAATAGGGACTGTTCAGAAACATTGAAAATGAGCTATCTTTGGGAGCGTAACCTGTTATCGAGCCGCATCTTACGTGCTGGAATTGATTAAGTTTTTACTTCACAACTTTTACATGCTGCTTACATTTAAAAGTTCTATTAATGCTTGTTATACTGCAAAGCGAATTTTACATTGACACTAAGCTGTTAATTTCATAATACAAAAACATCTAATGATTTTTATTCAATTAGTTCGAACATCACTCAGAAAGGATCGTAGCCTTCGCAGTTAATTGTGAGTGATATGTAAATTGTATCAGGCGAACTGCCCTACTGGGAACTAGTAAGTTCCGTTTTAACGGCTGGGCTTTTGCTCAGTGAAAAGTGAGCTTAATATTACTGCACTGCAGTTGTCTCTCGCTTCGTTGGTTTGCGAACAGTTTTGCAGGAAAACCAGACTTTGCTGATAGTTATTCGTGTAGGTAGCAAAAATACTAATCAAGAAAATCGTCGGACTACAATAATCCTACTTCTGACTCTGGACGTTGTAGAAAGAAACTACTGCTTCAGGCTGCTAAAGGGGTAGAGATTTTTGTTGTTCGTTTTAGTCAAGTTTGGGTTCTGATTACTGGTAATAACATAACACATGTGTACGTGACAGTTTAGATTCACTGCGCGTGGTCAAAACTAGCGTACGTTCTTTCTAGCGGTCATTCACAATCCAGTTTTCCAATACCGTTATGTGATCCTTTTACCGCATAAGCTTACAAGACTGACGCAGAATTTGAAGTTAAAATGGTAACTGGGACACGACTCCAATGTGTTCGTTCTAATAAATAGCTGAACTGGTTTAGGGACACAGGAGAAACAAAGTATCTGCTCGACCGTCAACAAATTTTGTTTCTTCATGAAAAGTAATTTCATGGTTTGCTTCACAGTGGAACAGTCAGAAGTCTTACCATTCTCCAAAATCCGCTTTGGTGGTTTTACAAACCTCCGAATTCCAGAAAAAGGGAGTCGAATATAAACAGCGAAACACAATCTATATCTCCAAACCTTTCGAACTTAACCGATGTACACAGTCACATTTAGTTTGTTGTTGAGTAACCATTTTGCATCTTTTAACTGACATACATAGAGACGGGAAACTCTTTTGGTCAAGTTTCTGGACTATTGCTCCAAGTAATACACTTTCGTAAAATAACCTTTATTCAATGAATACCATAACTGACTCGTGTGCCTTTTCTTGCAAAATATATTAGAAAAACTAATGTAACTTTGGTTAGGTTTGTGAGCAGATGGTTCCATTCAACGTTTTACTATATGCCAACGGACGACACTCATCTAGTTTTAAAAGCCAGTTTTATCTTACGTGTAATTTCTGTTTCGGCAATTTTTCTTGGTTGCAGTGGGTCAGCAGTGCCCAGTCAGATATAAGGTCCATACGATATTTCAAGATAAGCCGTAAAATCTCTTAAAATCTAATGTGCGGATGCGAACGGATCGTAGGTATTCAATGCCAGCTTAGTTTTGGTCAGTTCAGCGACAGTCTTCAGATGGTTGAGAACAAATCGTGAATACTTACAAGACCCATACAGTTTGTGCAGTTAGGTTTCTCATAAACCTCTATCATTAGTAATTAATTCCCAGAGGACATGAGTATTCGGGACTGTTAAAGCCTAGGGTTTGTTCAACCAGGTTTTTACGGTTAATGCAGACGGTGCTAATGTTCTACCATCAACTACACATTACAACTCAACTTTCTCCAAATGTAAAGCTTCTGTTGTTGGAACTTTCCGCAAACTGCCATTCCTGCTTCCAGAATTTTGAAATGAGCACCACCCACATCCGATCGTAGTCCTTGAGTACGTCCATGCCTTTCGATTAGCCCACATAGTAACAGAATCACCAGACTCAAGTTCCGCTTGCATTAGAACTCCTCAGCAATCCATATCTATGTCCGAGCCGGCGTTTTCACCACGATCCTCATGTTTTTGAGATTATTTTGTCAACCACAACGACAGTAACCACACAATAAACATTACCGATCAGTAATATGCAGGCGCTTGAAAACAAAGTTGTGTGAATAATGATCATAGTGCCCGACCGCATACGGGGAAGCAAGAACACACAAGCTCTGTTCACTTTAATCAATAACCCTGCAATTACGAACTTATCAATAAGGTTGAAGTCACGAAATTCATTGAACTAGCTAAAAATATGTACGCTAAGAACTGAAGCCTTGCTCAAAACTTTATTGAATACGATGACCGCGACCAAATGTAGTGTTTAAACGGAACTAATCTAAATCTCCGAGATTCACTACTTACAAAAATCTGCCTTTCACGACGTCCCATCATAATAACTCATAACTCGGCTTGCTTAGCCATCTGATCATAACCACATCGAGCGTCTTTCGGGTCACCTTAACCTAATGATTAGGAGGGTTAATAAACTACAGAATCCCCAAATTTATAACTGGAGTTCTGAAAGAACAAGAATGGGTTGAACAAAAGCATCCCACGACCCTTCAGTAGTACATAAATAACTTTCGTGGTGACGTCTGCCGAACTGACGACTGACCCGAGGAACAAGACGTGACTCTCTTCTGAAAAAGTCACCAAATTCCGTGTCGACTTTTCTAACAGCCGACGTACCGGCCTTCCTTTTCTCTGGAAAATATTGTTGGGTGATGTTTTGGATCGCTAGGAAGCTTTACTGATATCCAACCATAGCTGCAGCTGTCATACCCGCCAGATTTCCTTTTCACTTAGGACACCAAAAGCAAAGCTTAGTTGCTGGTGCAGTGGCGAACCAAGTCGGCAGGAAGTCGGATACAATTACTGACTATTTCAAAGGTCAGCGATTAAGAAGCACACAGAGACCGATTTGTACGATTGTGCGATAAAAGTATCACGTTCTCACTGAGGTCTCAACAACTCTAGGTGATTGGACAGAGCGCTGTCACAGATCGATCGGCACAGGAGCAACACATAGTTATGATGAGTCATCAGGCAGTCATGCCATCGTTTACGGTATATATCGAACCTTTATGAAAATTAAGTCGGCCACATTTTATCTTCCCGCCACATTGGATATTTAAGTAAAGAGCAAAAACTTCAAGGGTGATAAGGGCTAGAATGCGTAATTTTTCATTCTTCCTATGTGTTGCGTTTGAGAGGAAGAATTTCGGATGGAGAATCGTGTTTAAACAATCTGGATGTAAGAACTCCTTATTGACGAATCCTACTTCCGTTATAAAAAGTGATCACCAGAATGCTCGAAGGGAAACTGAAAACAACCACAATTGAAAGTTCAAACTTCTCATGGTTTTCAGCTGCTGTGCCAGCAAAATAGAACGAAATTTTACTGTTTTTTTGGAAAATCAGCAGTTGATTTAGATAACTGTCGAGACAGGTAAAAGTTGTCTCAGACAGCATGGAAAAAGAATGTTCGGCGAATAGAAGAGTTTTGAGTACTTCCTTACCCTTCGCTGATGCGGGTGTATGAAGTTAACCGACGGTTGCGAGGTTACTGGTTGAAAGCCAGACTATTTCTAGCAGCCAAAATCGATTGAGAGTTCATTCACGAAAATTCGGTCATGGCTAATGAACGGTGCGCAACACGGTCAACTCGGCTGTTGCAAACAAACACATTATGCAGTAAGAGAAAAGAGAGTGAAACCCGAGAGTACTACTTCTTTCAAAGAGGCTGGCTGGAAATTTATGGGGCTACGCAAGCTGCGATTTATTGTGTGTGAGATTCAACATGAGATTAAGTATGGTTGCTTGCCTAGTCGTTTTTAAAGAACCTCTTCTACAGTTAACTGCAGTATGATCGGTGTTGAGTAGAGTTGGGCATGTATCAAAAATGTGTCTTTGGTGGGTACCGAACACATATTTGGCGGGAAAGCTAATGACCGCCCGGTATTTTGTGGACAATTTCAGCAGTGCGCAACGCAGTGTTTATTTTTCTGGGTCAACCTCAGTTAGACCACTACACTAGCTAACAATGCACACTCAATCAACCATAGTTTACTCCTAAGATGTTAACTGAGAATTTATCAAAAATGATTGTCATAGGACCGTGTGTGTCCTCTTGCTTACAGCCTTGGCATATGACGAATATGAGAAATGAACCAGCTGTGCACTGAAACGACGACCACGTTAAACTGTTGCGAGCAAGATATACGAGTGGCGCAAAGGTTAGTAAATCAGTGCGTCCATACAACTGGACTGCTTTGACTACATAACGATGGTATAAAACTTGTGTTGATGGCAACTTCGCACTTGGAGAATTAGTACTTGGTGTATTCACTCTGGAAAATGCTTCGTTAATTCGCTGATTACATCAAACTGACTAGTCCCATATAGTATATTACGAGCGACTAACAGAAAATGAGCATACGCTAGCCGAGAATTATGAACACTCCAGAATCGTGGTATGACCTGGATGGATGGGTGAGTTGAGAATGGATATGCAGACTTCTTGCTCTCAAACGTAGACGGCAGGTGGAAGTAGACCACTTCTCACTCCTCTGATTCACTAATACTCGTTGGTGTTTGTAAGGCACGCTCCACTTGAGCATTGTTCCAAGAACCACAAATGGATATTACAAAATTGCTGCAATTTGAATTTTGGCTAAGACCCAGCCGTGAAAAGTCAGGGCTTCGGCTAGATCCGAACTAGCGACAGACATAGCATGCCTCAGCGCGGCAAGCGCTGTACCAGCTCGGATCATTCTGTGGATTCCATAAGAGACAGTGGGACAGTGGTGGCTTCGTAGCTCAGATGGTAGAGCGTTTGTCGCGCTGAGGCATGCTGTGTCTGTCGCTGGTTCGAATCCAGCCGAAGCCTTGACCTTTCACAGGCGGGTCACATCTAAAATCATACACCTGCCATACTAATTATTGGTAGTGCAATTCGATTTAACCAAAACCAGAAGGTACTCTTTCAGTGCTGCGTGAATTAAGCAGTATATGGACACTGGAAATGTGCAGTCTGACAAGAATAACTTAATGTGGATGGTCTTGATAGACATATTACAGGCATAACTTCTCAATAGACGGATAACTTTGGATTCTAAGGCTGACCAATGGTGGCATGGATGAAGTATGATAAACGGATGCTGGAACTGAATATTTGTTTATGAAAGAACAAAAAATCTTATGTCAGTACACTGTGCACATTTGTAGCGTTACTGACCATTTATATGCACATGGAAAATTAATATTATAGTGAATCAACGTTACAACGCTTGATGGATTATGCATGCTAGATTGGCAAGCCAATATGCTTGACCCAAAACACTTCTGCTAGGTTGCGGTTTATATTACCAAGCCGGAGGCTCTGTGGTTTCATGGTGAATTCAAGGTATACACTAAAACGAGAACGGAATTAGTAGTCCAAACAGGCTTACGATCACTCCGAAAAGAAGCATTTAAAGTCCAACGAAAAGGGAAAGAAGACGTTGTTTGTGGATTATTCCGACGGATCCCTTATGCAGAATAGCCAGGAGTTCTACTCAGATCTTTTGCAAGACTCATTCCCAAAACCTTTACGACCAAATTGGTATTGCCTTAGCTTATGTCAGCATGAAACGTAATAGACTTCATCACTGAAAAGAAAAATACCCCCTGCGAACTGTTGAATGGAAATCAGCCGTACAATACTGAGTCGTCTTATTCCTGTGTACCGGTCAACTGACATCCGTGACGGATATCCTTGGTGTAAGTCAGCTGTCACTTTCTGATCTATAACTCCTAAACATCCTGCATGCTTACCACAAATAGTACTACTGTCATTTAAATTCCATCGGTAACAAAGTTGAAATATAACGGCAAAATAAAGATTGTAGGAAGTACTCAACGTAGAGAGCACATCTAAACACGATGAGGTTCGGCAAATTCAACTTAAACAAATTCAGAATAGCTGTAACAATTATTTCCACATGATTCACGCATATACGCATGCAAAATCAACCTCTTCCTTTGTTCATAGTGGAAAACATGAAGAGCCAATGACACTTTGACAATCAATTGTTAACCGACAGGATGCAAAAAAGTGGTCAATCCATGAAATTTAGGAGATCGGATTGGCTCGGAAACTTGACAGAGTGGAACAAGAATCAGAAAAAAGCGTTTCTTCCGATGTAAACAAGTGAACGAACAAAGAATTTGCTACGGACACAAAAAATAAACCTCGAGATGAAAAACCCGCACAAGTTTAACCAAAAACGGACCCGCATGCTGAAGGCAAACCTGTTAACCTAGCAACTGCACAACCTCATGAACTTAAAGCTAAGTCTGGCCTCTAAATAAGCACATCTTATATCTTTGTATCCATTACATCGGTAACTGCCAACAAATTCGGTGGAGTTTTCGGTTTAATGACCTGCTTCAGGTAAATTACTTCTGTCCAAAGTACACGTCAGTAAATCACTCAAAATCCATACTTTCGACCTGAAAAAACCACGGGGTTGAAAGGAATTTTACAGACTAAAAGAGCTCGAAGATGCGCGTGCGTATCTGAATTTGTGTTGAACCTTGCAGAAGGAATGAGCAAGTCGGAAGGCTATTTCAGGTTCAGATGGTCAAAAATAAAGTGACTGCGAATGGGAAATTCATAGGATAATAAGCGGAATATGAAGCCAATAGCTGCCTTGCAAGCATACAATAATCTCACTGTAATATATGACAGACAACGGCTGGCTAACATCAATGGTGAAGGTTGGAGAGCAACTATATTACACTGCAGTAATCTCGATTGTCAATTTTTCTTAATACTGGGCTCAGTGTCCCGACGATACGGATCGCGTCTGCTCGTAAATTCAACGACAGAGGTACGACAGACTCTAGGGTATTGTTCCAGACTGGGAAAACCGTCAAAACTGAAATGTTCTTTGCAATTCCAACGGCACATGTGATTTTACTTCAACGAGTTACCCCTGAGATGGCTATTTTTTGCTGGACGCATGTATTTTTTCCAGGCGCTGTTCGGGTGGATGGAGAATTTCATGTACTAAAGTCATGTCTCCTCTGACGTACCGATAACTTATTGGATGCTGCGTTTGCACTACCTTTTTGTGTACGATAGAACGTGGCCGCGTGAACCGTTGTGTGTCCCGACGTTAAGTCTTTCCAACAGGAATAATTTCCCTTACAGGCACTGATATCGAGCTTGGATATCTACCTCAAAATGATATTCCATCTTCGAAATGAGCATAAAAAAGTCTGAGCGAAGCAGCTTAAACATTCTGATGTGCAACCCACATGCTGAATTAGGATCCTTAGTAATTGCACATCGTTGAGAAACAGCCTCAGGTTACTTGAGACAATCTTTCTAAAGTCAGGGCTGTATGCGATTAAACCCAGGTTTTCAACCCTCGAAAAGTGGTCTGCGTAACTCAGATGACGAAGATACGCCGCTTTACACCTAGCCGCGTTAAACGGGAGATAGTTACCTATGGCTCCGCACTCACTTTTAGAGACATTTCCCACTATACACCACACTTCAGGTTCATCGGTATACAGTATGAACGAGAAATTTACATGCTAGGTGAATTCAGGCAAAAACGGGATAAATGGTAGCGATCCTAGCATGGAACCTCACTGGCAGTCTAGCAAAGCCTCGCTCACTTTGACATTAAAGCGACAATTCTGGAAGTGACTGGTTAGCCACAGGATTACACTTTTCTGTACTATAATTAAGAAGCATCATGCAGAGCGTTATACTGTCTTCTCAGTCAAGGAGTCTAGCAAAACGACCGGCTTGCTTTCAGCAACCGCCTTGATCCAGTCTTCCTGGATAGTAGACAGATTGATAGCACGTGCAAATCATTTCCAAATTCTGTCATCCATCAGGCTACGGTGGAAACCGAATGAACTGCTGACCTAACAGGTTCTTAACTCAACACTCCATTACCTCTGAGGTAACGGATAATAATGTAAGCGGCTTGTAATTATCCTGCTTCTCGTGATCACCACCTTTGAAGATAGGTTACACTAAGTGCACTCTTCAGGCTTTGAGATGTTTGTATTCTCGGACAGACTGGTTAAAATGTCACTGGGTGGCGTAACGGCTCTTTAGCACACTCATGCAGTAATATAGATTAGGTGATTTTAGGACCTACAAATCTGGATTTAAAAAGCACTTATAGTCTTTAAAACACGCTGTGGGGTAAGAAAGAACATCGGCAATGCTGGTAGTGAGTGTATCTATTGAATCTGTGGAGTTGATAACGAACATACTCAGATATTGTTGGCAATGAGCGCTGGCTTCTCCTCTATTAAAAATGGTCACTCCACCTGTATGATACGAATGGCAGATCACGGACGGCTTTTGGCGAAAGATGCAACCGTGCTATGGAGCAGTTTCAAACTGACATTAAGATGGCACCGACGTCTGGTAACCCTCACAGCTTTGCCCAGCTGCCAAACATACACCGTTCGTCGTATGTATTTCCAGTTTCTCTCCAATCAGTATCCCTTCAAACCTTATCCCATGACTGTGTCAAAGTGTTCTGTCACTTGGGTCGTCAGGTTGCCCGACCGAAATATACCTGCGGACAGCTTTAGTAACGGTGTCCACAGCAAACTCCCAGTGATCATCCAGTATTGGACACTCATGGCGTGTGACTAATACATATCTCTAAGTTCTTTGGTCAGAGGTATCTGTAGAACAAGTCAGGTTCAGAGCAAGATGTGTATTCACTTCACCACGCACAACATCTCATCTAGTCTGTTATTGATTCTATACATATAGGTCAATCTCAAACAATCTGATTGGCCAATGCAAATATGGCGTACACGATTGGCTGCACTCCACCATAGTATCCAGTCCATTTTGTGCCAGTTCTGGCGACCACGACCATGGGGGACGTTAATCTGTTGTTCAGTAAACATGTCGTTCGCGTGTTAGAGTATAGTCTATGTCGTATACGCGTCAAGTCGGCCTGTGTGCTCCACAATGGTGCTAACGTTGATTACAGCCGAATGGGACCACAACAATTTAGCCCTAAGAGTTTCTGAAAGACCCTATATAACATGAATTTGTCGGCACTTTCTGTCAAGTGAGAACTCATGACTGCATCTTAAAATTTAAGTGCAGGTGAAGTAAGTCTAGCTGGGAACCTTGCTGGTGTCGGAAGCAAACTCATGATAATTGAATGTGAGCACAAGTATAATCGGAGAACTCTGTAGAACTCCGTCTGTGCATGGTGTCAGGACCAGTGCGGCAGACGGGAGACCGGTAGGTTACACCGATCAGACAAGTAAATTAATTCGAGAACGCACAATGTTCCATGCGGATTCAGGCCAGCTCAAAATAAGCATGTCGTACACTCCCGATTACTTGATCCAACTGTTAAAAAGGGGATGCACTTGCACGCTTGACACACCGATACCTGGTATATTACTCTTCTAGTCTTTAAGATCTGACGTATGCCGGGAATTTTTATACCGATGACGGATGGTCTTAACCTATTGCGTACCATTCTAAACGCCTCCTGATATTCAGAGATAGTGGTGTTACCTACAAACAATGCGGCAGATTTTGTTATTTCGATGAGAGCCAGTTTCAGAAAAGTTGAGCTCTGGCTGGATTCGAATCAGCAACAGGAAGAGCTTGTGCAAACATTGCAAGTACTGTAACATTTGAGCTACGGTTCTACGCCTGGAGCGTAGGAACTTTTTATCTGAAATCAGACACCCACCCAATCCACTTTGTTATATAGAATGGCTTCTAGAAGTTCGAGGATTAAGGTTATTTCAAATCAAACAGCATCCACACTTATTCTTCGGCTTTGCATCAAGACAAGCCTTTCGGTCAGCCCACTTCAGAAGAAAGCACTAGACTCGAGCTTGGTTTTCATGAGGGTTCATCGGTAGCACATATCCTTGCCCGGATCGGAGTTTGTACTCTGTCCTTCCCGTATGTGAGGCCAATATGTTAATCACAACGGCATTCCAATGCCTAGCAGTGGCGTTGGTGGGGTTTACCGTGAAATGTTACGAAATCCTTTTTGGACAGTCAGTCAGCCCAAATGTGACATTTCTTATCTCCCGGTGTGAAATCCTAAGTGAGGTGATACAGTGCTTACCATGTTTGGGCACGGTGTTCCTGTTGCTCGTTTGAACCTAGCCAAAGCCCAGTGTTTTCACAATTCGGTTTCTTCTAAGTAGCTTCGTAAGTGATATCTCGGGCTGATGGTTTAGATATTTGATTGTTTTCAACCTGAATTCCGGACTTGCTGAACAACAAAGTACCTTTCTTGTTAGTCTACCTATACTCGCTTGGGTTTCCGTATAATTCTGGGAAGCTGGCTGAGCTTAGTTAATTCGATGGTGGTACGGTCATCTTCACTTAATACGACGGTTGCACCTTTTTTTTCGTTTGTGAAGTTGGAGTGACTGTTGAAGCATCACTAAAAACTCCGGGGTGAGTTTGGGTGGACAGTAACTTTGAAGTACCACGTATCTAACGAAAATCCTGGTTCCACAAGGTCAGTCTGTGTGGAACCTCATGTCACACCGAACTTGGTTGTAGTTGGTAGGTCAAGTTAATAGGGCCTGTTCAGTCAAGCACTGAGTCAAAAGTGACACTTGTAGAAGTCGACGTGTCGGAATGGCCGCCAAGTTAACTGACCTAGGTAGCCTGTTAACATCTGTCAAATAGATTGCAAAATGCCTAGATTTAAAAACTACAAATTCTCGTTTGTTCGAACCAAGAGACGTATGACACAGATATATGTTGTCTTCAGAGAAGAAGCACTGTGGGAGCAACATATATATGTTTCTCCTCTAGAGTTACTTAATTACAGTCAACGTATAAGATCTTATCAGACTCGCGGATGTCTGGAAGTAATCTGACTGAATCTTCAAACCTGCTCCGCATGACTTATTTACTCACTAGCACGCTTCATTTCACTTTACCACTAAATGAAACAGGGTGTTCTTGAAAAACCTATGTATTTTGAGTCAGTACTTCAGCGGGATCGCCGTAAAAGTCTGACTGACACGCTGACAAAACAAATTTCGGAAGTGCTTAACAGGAATAGACTTGTCATGCGTCTCCCACGACTGTAGCTGTCGTGACTCGTTCTCATAACGATCGAATAAGACCGACGGTGTGTCAACCACGTTTGGTCTAGTCATAGCTATTTTGATTAGGTTTGTACATTTATCAGTAGGACTTGGAGCGATGTGTCGCAAGTCGGTAAATGGATCGCATCTCTCTACTACATCAGTAAACTTTAGATACTTCGCTTTCTCGTCTAAGGTATCCGAGTGTGTAGTTACTCGCCTTGCATGGGTTAAGCAGCAGAAATTAAGTGTTATATTATTAAGTTGTCGTGAGTTGAACCCAGTGGGTGATTCAAGTAATCTATCACTTTTTTGCTAGACTGTGATAACAGGGTTTCTTAAATCGTGGATGTTCCTGGTCTTATTGGGATTTTCGTTTTCTGAACCACTTTGATGCCCTGTTGATAACCAAACACGCGGTACAAACAAAGTACAACCCACACGAGGAGGCATCATGCAACATTTTACGGATTGATGTGGGTAGTCCCCCACGTGTCAAATAGGTCGCCGATTTACAAAACATGCACTCAACAGTTTTGCTACTGTGTATGGTCCCATTGGCGCCTTCCGGAAAATGTTTGCAGGTCGACATTACGAAAGCTGACTCTGTACCACTGGGACATTTATACCTGCTTGTCAACCTAGTAAAAACCATGCCAACACTGCAAAAAAATATTCATTAGTGTTTGGAAAATCAGTGGGATCGTTGAATAGAAATAGGAAAAATCAAGGGAACTCCAATCACCTTTATACTGAAGTCGGATACAAGCTGACATGAAATGAGGAAGAGAGCAGATGGGCGGGTGAAGTACGTAAATCAGACCAGTTTACCTATTGGAAGAGGTTTGTGGCCACGCTGAACTCGAAATCGCACAGCCCGATATTTGTTAATGAGACTGAAGTATGAGCAGTACATTAACAATTTTCTTCATCCCCTAGTTGACACCGTGTGTAACGAAGCCACCAAGCGATAGGCTAAAATCAGGTCGTAGACGCTCTTGATACCGGAATTTGCCCACGACTGATGGTCCCATCTAACCTTGTGACTGGGGCGAAGACAGCACGAGCTCGGTGAGATACCTATTCACCAAAACCTGTGGACAGAAGCTTGGCTTACAGCCTATTTATTGCTATATACCTTCATCTCAGTTATCGGAGTCATCATCATCAACATCATAACAGTCATGAACCTAACCAAAGGTACTTTGACTCGCACGGCCGCTCACCTCAACAGTGACGTGGAATATCCTAGGAGAAAACGTTACAAAGAAGGTCGAAAAATATTAACGAAGAACTAGAAATGATATGAATACAGGTACGTCATTGACTGTGACACACCGACATCTCGGATAGCGTATCTAACCAGCGGTCTGAGTGGTCACGAGGACCCCATCCAGGCAGGCGATGCCTGCCCGCTTTGCGCAGTTGAGGAGTTAAGGTCTTCATATTTCATGACCATGTTGTTGCTTGACCACCAGGCGGTCTCACCCAAATGTTGGTGGCCTCAGAATATAATGTCCGGTACGGTAAACGCTCAGAAGGCATCCGGAGCACGTGACCCAACCATCGCAAGCTGTGCAACGTAATTAGATGACCAATTGATCGCGCATCCCGAGCGTTCCGGGATACGCGCCGGCAAACTGTCACATTGCTCACGTGATCAGTCCACTTAATGTGGACCAATGGACGCAGACAACGATGGTCAAACACAGCAAGGCTGTTCATGTCTTCCTTGCGAACCATACAGCAAGATGGAACGCACACAGGCATTATGTACCCTTCCTTTCAGCGACAACCGAACGTCTTTTCGACTCCACAGATGACGTAGTTTGGCAAACGCAACTCGTGCCTTTCCTATCCTCGCTGATATCTCATCAGCAATATTACAGGCTGACGAGATAGTGCTACCCAAGTATGTGAAACTGTCCACAGTCTCAAGCGGATTACCTGCAATAAAGAAAGT
>QNGE01000711.1:148671-192615 GCA_008508345.1 Paragonimus westermani | reverse complement strand
TCGTAGACTCGCGTCTCCGACACACAGCACACATCAAGCTCCAGACTTGAGAGAGTACTTGCCAGAGCAGCTTGCTGACCGATTTGTCGGAGAGTGCGGACATTGAAGGCTCCAACGTTTGCCAGTTGTCTTGGCCTCAGAAAACTATTATCGCCCGAAGGCACATGGAAGGCAGAGGAAATAGGGGGTAAAACGGTAGGAGAAAGTCGTGGACGATTAGTAGTGTCACTGTCGAGTGAACGATAACTTCTGATACTTCCCGGTCGTTTATGCCGCGGAAGGGGGTTGACTTGAGGGACCCCACCCCGAGCCTCTGACCCAAAAGTCCGACATGCGAGGTAGCAGGATATAGCATTTTCTTGGGGGACCCTACCCGGAGCCGATGACTCAACAGTCTGACTCACTTGGCAGTGAGGGTCTTGCCTAGCCCGAGGGCGCAGTGATTAAGACAATAATGTCTGATTCTGAACACTGCTGCGCGCAGCGGATGTACTCGAAGCTACATCGGGCTTTTGAGAGAAATTTGATGGTTTTCGACCGTACTGGATAATACGCTGGCGATCGCGGTTAACCTTTTGGCGATCGGAATGCTCTTTGTTTGAGGGTACATTTTCCAACCTCCTTCTTTCTGATACGGAAGACAGCAATGCCGCAACCATAAAAATAGTTCTGCTGTATGTCCATAGGATCGTGCCTCACTACCTAAGCACTCCTACGCGGTCAGTAGTGCGACATACAATCCTATGAGTGTAACTGTTTTCTGTCTGACTGCTCCCCTTTGGCCTGTCTGACAAGGTTCCACCTGGAAGGACCGGAGCCCTAGTCAGCATAGCTCTCCGGATCAAAACTGTAAACGAGCCCGACCACCTCGTCAAGTTAGCAGTATAGGTCGGAGTAGAGACTGAAAACTCACGGTATCTTCGGGATGTCCTTTAAGTAAGCGAACATAAAAAAGGTTAATATCGTAGGTTATCAGCCCGTGATGATGAACGCTGCACAAGCGGTTGTATTAAATGATGGTAGTTCAATGGCAAAGAGCTGATTTTTCACCTCAGGTGATTCTACAATTGTATCGTTTGGAAGCACACCTCCGGTATTTTACATATCCACACATTCGGCAAATGGAGAGCCGGTAGTCCAGTAGGCCAATGCTACATAAAAATAGCAGATCATGAAATATTCATAAACTTCTTAGCCAACACTCATAATCACTCTCGCTGGATAAAGAATTATTTTCTATGTACGGTGGGTAAAATCAATGACGAACAGGCTCTTTTTCGGTTATCCATCATCATACTAAATATACAACATTTATCTTGAACAGTGTTGTAAGGACGAAGGGAAAAAACAAGTAACAAGTTCAAATGAGGCCAACCACCTCATATGCGGAACCTCTTGATATAATTACACGACTGGGACTATGACAGTTTGATAGATCGTGGTAGGGGTGGTGGACTACGGTAACCGTCAGAACTAACCAAACCTCTTCCGTGTGTATAAGGGTTGATTATTCAGCCGACTTCCTACCGCCCCAACTGTGTCTGAAATTGGGTATCTCATGGTAGACCACCCTCGACTCGGCAAATTGGACGAAGAGAAGAGATCGGATCGGCGACCTCACATTGTTGCACGAGATACTCCAAAACTGTGAGAGAAATCTTAGTGTCTCCAGTGCCAAGCCAGGCTGAATGGTTATCATGAATACCTCCACCCAAAAGCTTAGTCTTGTAGCTCAAGCAAGTTGTCCCACAGAAACAGGTAGATGTATGAAATGATGGCGAAATTCGTGAACTTCTTAGGTAAAAGCCATGTTTGCTCCTATCTGAAAGGAATCCTTGATTGGGTACGGCGAGTAGTACAAGAGCAAAAAGACGGAGTTCGCATAGAACTCAAGGAAAAAGAGACTCAAGTGAAGAAAACAATGAATACAGTAGGCGGGTGTGTACACATTAAGGTTTGTAGCGCATTTTCTTTGAACAATTAGGAATACATCTACCTAAATCGATTGTCTATATTATGCATTCAAACAGGTAACACAGTTGCCTTAGGAAATCAAAGCAGGAATTCAAACCTCGGGACAAAGAAGTGCACTACTGTTGAGTTCATACAACAGCAAAGCTCGACTACAACGCTTTTTCCAAACGTTTCTCTCTGTACAGAAGGCGACATCAGCTGTGAATATGGTTCACTCCAAACCAAATACTGAGTCAATTTTTGGATGAAAAGATTAGACTGTAGCAGACAGAAACACCGATGTAGCACTTTCGTACTTTATATTGATGAGGTATAAGAAAATCAACAAGTTGACTTAAAAAACTTTACTGCGACACGACAACTACCTCAATCTTCTGAAAAAACGTGAATTTTACCGCAAACATCGGAAATCAACAAGAGAATTGTACTTCTAATCAGAGAACACAAGTAATAACGATTCAGCTGGTTAAGGGTTATGGGATAGCGGGCGATTGATGATATCAAGGGATGGTACTAGTGATATGCCCAATGCAAGTGTAAATATGCCAGATATTAGACTCTGGACGCAACAGACTAAATTATGAAGTCGATTTAAGCTAATCAAGAAAAGCAAAGAACACACATAGCATGTTCTTGTAGAAGGTTGTCATACTAAACGGAACATTTACTGTGGAAAATGCCGGCAATCGATGAGGCACAGTAAATAGCCTAAGAGCACTTTTGGGCCAGAGTAATTGGTTGTACAATTGAAGATGTCTTAGACGGTTGAATGTAAAATTTCTCGCAATCGATCCTCAAGACGGCCCAGCTATCTGAATGTATCTATTCACACTTTCTCTGGTGTCGATTATAACTAGCACCTGCTAATTTGGTCTTAACCATTTTCATACCTTTAAGTTACTTCACTAAGTTCTACCTAGTCATTGATGGCCCAACTATATACCTATACCTCATACAAGAACAATTCCATTCTCTGGAATTCAGCTGCAAGTACTTGGGACCGTAGCCAGTAAAAAATTCGCAATCCGAGACGGACAGTATTCATCAGAATAAGCGGGGTGAAAAACAAGTTACAGCTCCTTCGAAGATAATACTCACCCACAAGTGTAGAGGATGTTGAAAGAATCCAAGCGTGAGTGCGCGTGCGTCTGATACTCTACAACTATATTAATAAACTACCGGGTTTTGGTAAGGTACAAATGTAAAACGTCCCGGGTCCTCGGCATGACTTTGCAGCTCCGCAAGTGTTGTATCTGTCACTGGTTAGAGTCCAGCCAAAACCTAGATTTTTTCCACTTTACAGCACTTTTCCTCACTTTGGACCGAGCACATCCAGTTTGCATTCAGTTTCCTGAAACGCCGGTATTTTTTAAAAAAACAAGGAGTGAACTTGACAAAATAGTCTTGACGAAATTATAAGTACACCTCAGAAAGTTCTCTGTCTGTGGCCTGCAGGAAACATCCTTTCCAACCTCGTTTTGAACATCTATACAACACTTAGGATGTGCTTCACAGGAAGGTCAATCACAGTTTTACTCTAACGGCACCCTGCTCATCTCAGGGTATCGCCTAATCGACATGACGGGTCTAACAACCTGGCATATTTGTACACATGCTGACTAGGTACGATCCAGAATTTTGCCATCGGATTCGGCTCCAAGCTATGCAGTCAGGTACACTACAAACAGTTAGCAGAACAAAAGCCGTACGTTTGTTATGTGTGGCAAATTCTGCTGGAATTTGGTTTCAGGTGGCTTCTGCGAAGAAATGAGTGACAATAAAAGTATGTGTAATACGTTGATACAAGATATGAAACCTCTTTTGCAGTCCATATCTCTATCACTTCACTAGAGACCGTAGCAACAAAAACCATTTCGGCGACTGTATATAGTCAAACCTCATAGTAAGGTCCACCAGTTTCTTTTACGGTGAACTTATCAGTATCATCGTCAGGCGCCAGGACCGGCCATAACTGCCTTGTTCGGGTCACCAAGCCTCTCAAATTCACACTGGGCTGTCCACCAACAATGAGAGCGCATTCACTTTGGACATATCTGACGTCTTACGAATGTGGAAAATCGGTTTGTTCACCTTTTGTTCATTTCTAGCAAATATGATGGTACAGCGTTGTTTGAAGGGTCCTTGCTTAAACAGTCAGTGTAAGCCTATATTTCGTTGCAGTTAAACTTGCTATTATGTGTGGCGACTGTCGGTAAAGTTTACATGTCTCTCTCACACAGTTGAAATTCGTCCATCTCTAAGTTCAATGACCAGTATGGACGTAATTCTCATGGAAATTTGAAATCCTTCAGCGACATCCTGTAGATCAAATTGCTTCTGCGTTGAATTCAGTCAGTGTTGTGTCTCTTGCACTCAGAGAAGTGTAACCAGCTGCGTTTAACAGTTAGCCTAAAAAAATGATTACAGCTCGTCTGCCTCAAACTGCTAGCCTACAAGTGTAGGGACAGCACACGATGCATGTGCATTCCAGGACGAAAGTAGCTTATAGCACGTAGCTGCTTATATAACGGTGGCGTGATTTGTAACGTGTTGAGTGTTGAAAGCGGGGGTGGTGTGATTATGTGAGTATACCCAGAATTTTTTCAAAGCTGCGTTTTTGATTACACTGCATACACTGCATTTCAAAAGTACGGAAGAACCCTGTTCTACTGATGATATTTCGGTCTACATTAGCTTCCAGCATTTTGAATGCAGAAACGAATTTGAAAAACATTTTGTTCACAGACTGCTTACCTCAATCGAAATGATGTTTAACAATTTTCAACTGTTATTGACCGACATATGATCGGATGGCCACAAGTTTATCATGTCCACCTTAATCGGACTACCGGTCTGGTGGCTTGTCAGGTGAGAACATGACCGCGTTCAAGGCGATAATGTTTGGATTCTGCAGCACGAAAATTCTTCAGTTTGAGGAACCAGCTCCACATTTTAATGATATTAAAGGAAGGCGAAGTATGGGTCCTCAGTACCAACCCTCTGAATACTCTATTTCGCTACCCTATTCCAGCTTTGACGTGATATTCACACATTCATCTCGTAGATTAACGGCACCAATTCAACTTTCGTCCTAAATGATCTTGTTATGCAAGCCAGATGTATGTAGTGGGTCCTATCTAACTTATCACAATAGCGCTCACGGTCTGTAACATCCTATTCATCGGACCTGAAGTCAAATCGTCAGATATAGCCGTCAAATTTCATAACAATATCAAACTGTGTGGAAGCGCTTCTAATTCTTCTCATGCAATATTTAAGTAGAGCACTTTTGTTCTCTTCAACATGATGTTTTCGTTCCCACCTCTCATTAATTGTCACCTTCGGGAAGGAAATGCGTTGCCACAAACAGTTTTATCCTGCACATACCTGCCAGAAATACAGCTTAAAGTCGTACGAAATTTCCGACCTAATTGTGCAATTGTGCGACAAAAGACCGTAAAATATGAAGGCAAATCACCAGTATAACAGGTCGAAATATTTCACGGTTTACTCACCCAACTGAACTTCCGTATTACCCTTATAACTGAGACTGTTAAAAGTGCGTAACGTTAATCATAAAATTTAAACCACCAACATCTAGAAACATGCTGATTAATTGACTTCGAAATAATTCTACTTGTTGTTAACAAACAACTCACAAAACAGGATTCACTTGCACGCTCTTTTGTATCGCAATGAACACGTTGTTTTATTTCAATTGGTGTGGCCATGGTAATTTGTGTGCTATCGCACAACCCTCTTTGTATACATTTTTTTAAACAACAGATTACGCTGGTTTCTTCTTTATGGCCGAAATGCAGTATAAGGCTTCCTCAGAACCAAATTCAAGGGCTCACTGGATGGCAATTGAGGTTTGATAGATAACGATAAGATATGATCATAAGAAACAATTTCTGATACTTCCACAACCCTAGAGGTTTTCAAATGCCACTAGTTTGAAAACAGCAACACACATTAGTAAGTATGTGCATGCATTTTACCGTGCAGATTAGTCGGGCTTGCTGCACAATGGATGCTAAAACACTCCTGGTTGCTCCTGACCTCTGCAAGCGAGTTTCAAAGAAAAAAACAAAGCTGGCCATGTCAAACTGATGACCTGTCTTGTAAACTGGTTTTGTCGGAGAAAGACCGATCAGTTTCCTGTGAGTAATTTCACGCATGTGAAAGAAAAGCACTGTCCCAAACAAATAACACAGAAACGTAAGGTAACATTTGCCGAAGTTGATCCGAACGGCCAAATCAATAATGGTAACGAGTAAGAGTCAAGACCGGGTAACTTCCTCTATGTATCTTCTGATATGTACATCAGAACAGAAGAACGTAGAACGGGGAGCATAGGTCATACGTGAAAGCGAAGAGGCAAGGTGATCATAGCGGCATGCGGGAGCAGCAGCTTAACTGTTTGACCGATTTCCCCCGATGACTGCAAAATCAGCGTGCGGCGCAGGTGTACGCAGGTATTCAAAGGTGTATACACAAGTTGCAGGCTCCAAATACTACGCTACGCTGAGGGAGCTGCTCTGAGACGTAGATGTTTGAACGTACGTTTTCAGAACCACTCGCTCATTATTCCAGCATTCTTGTACCTACTTTAAAATATTAGCTAACAGTTGTTATGCCTCTCTCCCCTATATATTTGATTCCGACACCCTCAGCTCCATAATATCCTGTTCCGCAGTGTATGTTTAAAAATGTTGCTCACACAAAACAATACGTGGCTTTTTCAGCTTAGAGTTGTAGTCTGTCAAAATTGCTGTGTTTGGACTCAGACAAATTAACGGCAACATGCTGACGTTTCACACGACGCCATATACTGCTCTAAAATTTCTCAACAGGATTTGTACAGAGATTTCAAATTCAACTATAGGCGGCTTGTTTTTGTAGAATTTCATCAAAAGTCAAACGGGCGATAATTATGCCGAATGTTGTTTTTTACCCATTGAATTAAACGGACCTTTTGAATGGTTGGCGGAATGTTCAGTTTGTTCGACTCTGTTTCCGGGCGGTTACTTCTGAGCGAGTTAAAGCTGCACAACAAATGGTCACCTGCTCGATTCAAATATACCCTATGTGAAAAACGACTCATTGTTCGTATTAATCCAGAAACCAAATACAGACATGCAATATGTGTTTGAAAATGGATTTTCTTCAGAAAGCAGTCAGACAGACGGACGTATTATCCTAACCGGTGAACTAAAAATAACACATCACGTTAGTAGTTATTGCTGCAACAATATACAAGTGTTAAGAAGTGTAACAGAGAGGCGTAATAAGGCGTATTAGGAGGACAAACGTGAGAAGGGGATCTCATTAAGTTTACAGTTTTATACTGCGTACGATTCCTTTATTATTCTTGTCCGTAGGGCTGCTTGTTAACAAAAAACGCCGATTCTTTTCATAAAAAGCTTTGAAAACCTAATCAGAAATTGATTAAGTCATTAAATGGTAAGCGATGGACAGACATGTATAGATCATGTTAACTTGTTAGGTCTAGTTATTCCGACGGAACAGTAGCTACATGTCTTTCAATCATCCAGCTGTTGATAAGGTGTCACACAAAAAACAAACACGAATGAATGAGTGCTCTTGACGGCTACAATTTCCTACAGGTTGCAGTGAATAAGAAAAACTTAGCAGAAACCAACGGTGAATAAGCTAATCAGAAGTAGTGGTTGTTTGGTGAATAGTCTGCATACGCCTCCTTAACCATTGCGTTCATAGATTGAAGTAAACCACCCACTTTGTGGTTGACCTGCAAACCAGTAGGTGACTACCACAGACCCAGAAGACGTTCGGATAGGGTTTTCTAGCGGATATTTGTTTGGACTGCAATCTATCACTTATTCAAGGGTTGTGCGTTCGCTTCTCTGACGTGCCTGTTGCTGATAGACCCACCTAGGTCGAAACAGCTGTCCACCACTTCGCTGGTGGCTACTGGGACCAACCGTTTTCAAGTCTCTCTTTGGCTTCATATCAACTGGCCGTCTACACATTTCATCTCTTCATATGGACCTAGACAACTTACTTTCTGAGGTGAACACACAACAACTTAATTTTAACATCACAAGTGAGGCCAACATAAATGTACGAATGTCTTTCCTGAATGTATCTTCGCGCAGACGGTTCAGTTTTGTGAGGCACGTACAAGATTGAAGTGACCAGTGTTTAGTAGTTACGTGCCTTTCAGGCAGAAAAGAAACCACGTTCGTAGTTTGACTAACAGAGGTAGGAAGACATGTAGTCGCGACACTATTCAAGAAATATTGATTCTTCTACAGCATACGTCCACGGAAACGCCTACAACCCAGCACTTTATCGAAAGGCACGTGGAAGTGACAACACCGTAATCTAAACTCTCAGCTGACGTTATACTACCGAGGCTAGGCGTTGGCTGAACTGGCGACTGTTAAAATAAGTCACACAAGTGAAAAGATCTACAGTGCTGCACAGCCACATGTCACTTTTCAAGATGCGTTGCTTGAATGTGTGACCTCATGTTGTGTTTATTGTTTAAATGGGCTTGACAACAACGACACTAACTCAGCGTATCACCAGCCAGCCTGACGGCTTGTGGATATTCCCCATCTTATCCGTCAGATGTGTATCCTCATTGTAGAAGCGATTCTTTCAAACTGGCATAGACTTCACAGAACTTATCAGTGGGTTTGCATAAGAGGTATTCTGTTAAAGTTGGTTCTATCTATAAACATTCCTGTTTGAGTAATGGTTGATTTTTTTTGTGGTTTTTGTCCCGTCCACTCTAAACTTTTTGTAATCAAATTGATTACCTCAAAGAACTTGTAGTTTTGTATAACAGATATCTCTTTGGACCTTTAGACCATATAAACAAGTTGAGGATATAGCGATGATAGTCTGTTGAGCTTGGCATTCGCGGACAGCTTTTTAGGGATGACTGAATTGCAGTTGTCTGACATTACAGAAAGGGCCAGCCTCTATGATCGACGTGCGCATGATATCTTGGTTTTGTCACTAATATTTATTTCATTTCACTTTTAAGCCTCCAGAATTCCGTTCGCTCTAATCTTTCGCAAGACACGTCCTGATCACTGGTGACGTTATCGACCCAATTTGTGCATTCCGAATCCTTTTGCGTCACTCGAATCCAAGATTCTTGCGGTCTGCTGAGGCGGTCGCAGTCACTCGACTGAAGCCGACTTTATATGTTAAGAAAAAACTGCTCGTAAACTTGACCCTTCCCTTGACTTAGTTACCTTTCCTAAACCATGAGTTGACTATTCACCCTGCTCCCCTAACTGCTCGATATGAAAAACCCGTTTCATGCTGTTGTAAATTTGGTACTGACGAGTCAATACGAAATGCTTGCATTTGCCACTTTTCGTGTTCTAACGCTTTTGTTCAAACTTCTGAAGGGAATGAACTGTTTCGGAATGAAAACAAACAACAATTGCTTTTTTAGACATTTTACTCGTTAGATGAGAGGTTGGCTCATTACAAGACTCAGTACAACGCAAAACCATTTGGAACAGTCAGAATTTAAAATCTTCATTTGTGCCAATGACCTACAACAGAGGTCTAATACAAATCCTGCTTCTCGGAGCTCGACATATGTGCACCGATGGCTGCTTGCAAGTAGGGAGTAAAAAGTTCAAGAAAACGTCGCTCGCAAGCGGAAGCCTCGAGAATTTTGTCGACAGTCACAACCAGAGAAGACTGATCAAGACTGTCGTGTGTACGATTCTTGAAAAGTAGGTGTTTCTGAACCTGATTTACAGAGGTGACCATGCCACAACTGTTGTAAGCCAAAAATTACGACCTGCCTTACCTCGTTCATACCCTGCGACCAATTTGCGGTTGTTACTCGCTAGCAGGACTGTTGTCCAGCTAGATCGTGAGCGTGACTTATCGAAGTATTCTGTACAACATGCAGCCTAACACTTTACCTGTAGTTGCGGTGATGTTTATGTTCGCAACACAATTCGGTCCTCACGAAAAAGAATGGCTGAACGTATGTCTAAGTGGCTGATACGCACGAAGACCTAACAAACAATGGTAACAGAACGAGTGAGCTGAAATCCCACTTCATCAACGGCGAAGTACAACATGGAAACAGGTCATGCTGACCTGCCGAGTCCGTTCACGTCTTGTAACTCGAATGAAGTCCCAAATTCTTGCATTCTCCGGGGCAGTGATAAACAGTACTCACCGTCTAGCCTTATGTGTATGCAAGCTCTTGACTCATGCAACTTGACTGCCCTGGAACCGTCCTGCATTCACGTAAAGCCCAATAGCTGGCTGTGTCTACCGCCGTTTCAAACCGTATGTTTTACATGTTTTAACAGTTTAAGTTCGTAAATGAAGAAAATACACAAAATTTTAATAGCTCACAATATCGCCATTAGGGAACTGGATCAAGGGAACCGAATGCTTTGAATGATTTGAAAGGTTATGCAGTTTATCCGGTGACGAATAACCGAAATCAGACTGTTCTGAAGAACCCATGGGGGCCAGTCGAAAAGTAAGTTATTATCTTCAAAGTTTGCAGTACTATTGTCAACGGAAAAACACAGGACCACAGAAGTGTTCACGATTGGGTAGACACTGACAGAATGGAAAAACATATGTGATATTGCAGTTATCAACCCCAGTTATATAAATAATTAAGCATTCGGTTGATAGATGAACACTATGAACTGATGTAGGGGTAACAGAGTGTATTTTCCATTCACCTATCAACTTCAGAAACCGAAACACGGAACATACAGAGTGCGTGTTGTAAGATGTTTTGTCACAACCGATTGAACAAATTACACTCTCGAGGCCACAGCAGTATTTGTAATCTAAGCTTCGAGCTAACTGCAGCAAAATGCCTAAACACTTTCTTCACAATGCACTACCATACAATATATCAGGTATGTAGGTGAATTTCTGTTCGCCAAATACATATTGTTCCTTCACAGTGGCTTCACGATAAGCTCTGTAAGTTCCTATACACAACAAATCTTCTTAGGAGGTCAACGTTGTCAGCCGAGAACGCGGGTATTAAAAGGAATGTTTCTTCAGAAAATCAACAGATGCGGTACGTGCTTCAACACTGTTACCTCAAAAAACACTCGCTTGCATCTAACATTAAACTCGGGATGCTGCGGTTCCCGATTTCAAGCTAAAGTGTGGAAAACAAACAATTTTGGGCGCAGTGCAATCCAGTGTTCATAGTTGCACCTCTCTCGGTTGATTCAACATCAGAATATGTCTCCGTCTGACTGCTGACGAGTTACGCAGTGTGATCGTTTGTCTTAACCACACTAGTTCACAAATAACGAAAGGACTGTCAGACCAAGTTTGAAAGTGTGAGTGTAACCTACTTTTGTGTTGACTAAGGTTGCAGCCTCTTACAATGTCGCTCTGATGCACCATTATTGAAACGAAATAATATGTGCCAGACATAACCGGTGACGTAGATGATACTTTTACTATTTCAGTGTCCAAAACCATATTTCTTGATCAAATGAAATGGTCCGGTCGATTTTTTAGTTCAATAATTCTTTTCTTTCCGCATACGCTTCTGTTCTGTGAGTAGCCGAATTTCTTGTTGTTCAGAAAGGCAAATTGTGTTTATCAAGTACTTGCAAGTGGCCTAATGATGAACCGTATGACTGATTGATCGGTTCTTTCCTGCCTAACAAGTTCGTTCATTTCGTATGCTCGATTCGCAAGTGACTGCAGCTCAACATCCACATCCGGAAATATCGTTGACAGTAGAAGCATCATAAACACGACATTCGGAGTCCAACTAGCATCTCTAAGAGGGTCGGCGTTATTGATGAGTCTGAATGAAAACAGCCGGTTTCGAAGCTACCAGGACCGGGTTTTTATTGAATTTCACAAAGCTACAGCTAATCATTTTAATTTTGTAACACAACGTCAACTCATAGTACAAGAACAACACAACAGTACTAAATTCTGTGTGAACTAGTACCGAAAGGATGCAGTCCAGTCAAAAGAAAGCCATAGAACAAATGACAGACGTATCAACAAGTACTATCTAGAGGGACGCGATCATCCAGTATGTACAACATCTCAAAGATGCGTAAATCCGGAATTCCACTGTGAATCTCGTTGTTGTCGAAGAACTTACTCATGATAGTCCGGCACAATAGTTAGGGACAGCTCCTGATTTTGTCTGGGCTAACTTGTTCATACGCAGCTTGAAGGACGCTTTTGAGTTTGTTGAATGCATACGTAATCTAGGTGTTACTGAGAATAAGTTGACATTTTCAATGCTCACTCTCTATTTACCAATACATTTCTACCTGATGCGACTGATGTTTGATTATATGATTGAACATCACTCTGAATTTTATTTGTCTGTGCTTCATTCATGCGAACTTCTGACTCTGTGCATAAACAACTTACAATGTTTGTTTGATGAAGCAATCTGTTCCCAAGTGGTTGTTGTAGACCTCAGTGTTTCATAGTTGCCCTTCATAAAATCATCTTACGTGAAGTCCCTGGCCTTCATAAAATGCACTTGACAGATAAAGTGCCTCGTTCTTTACCAATTCTGTACGAAAACAAGTAGGCCGCTACCATCTCGGAGTTTCCACAGGTATTCGTACTGGTGTTAAACGTGACAGGCTTCAGTAAACTGGTTCCCTTGGATTCTACGTGCAACCGTACAGATGGCGCCACTTATCCCACAATATCAGGCGACAAGGAATTGCAGAATTTGTTTAAGCCTCAGTCCAGTTATTGTTCACGTTTGCCAACTAATTACTATTCTGGACATGACCTAGTTGTGTCACTTCAATTTCACGAACCCTATCCAACCATAACTTGTGACCGTCGCTGTTGAACAGAGTTTTTGCAGTGGTTGGTTGTTCAGCCGTTTATCTACTGAATAGCAAACTAGTTGTGAGTGACAAAGAGGAATACTTATCTGGCGAAGCATCACTCAGTTTATCAGAGTCATATGTCCGGTTTTTCTTGCTTGAACTCCGAAACTAATTACGGGCTAACTGTGATCAGACCCAGCGACCACGGCAGAATTAAGCTAAACTGTCATCCGATTAGCCGTTGTGGTCTAGTCGAAGCTCGAGGCTTAGGACTGGTATCTATTACCATTACTGTCGTATGCTAATTCTGCAAACGAAATTATGAATCATGACCACCCGCCTCGGGCACTTTACAATTAAAATGGTGTTTACTAAGAATGAAGAATCTACTTCTTTTAGTTAGGTTTGTTGTAGGAATTATCAATAGGCCGGTAGTATGAGTTCCGTTGCTGTGGACCATATATCCGGCAGTGCGTTGAACGTCATGAAACATGCGAACAGTATTGCTTACCTAGTTCCTTCGTGAAGAATATGTTAGCGGAAATGCATGAGTTGAACGACGATGACTGTCAGGTTAAAACACACATCCCGTGACACCACCAAAATACTGAAGTTCCAACTTCATTCCTATTGATTGTAAGCAGCCCAAATTAAAATGTGAACCGCTTCACCCATCTTCATAGTATTATTTTGATAGCCTGCTACTGTAATAGAAGTGTATCAGCCGGAAAAACAAAAACTAGCGCTAAGCCCACTTTCCTTCTAAGCTACGGCCACGGACTGTGAGTTCCGGTACCTCACGTAATGAGGTAACACATTATATCATGTTCGATAAGCAACTTACTTCACATACGCAACTTATGAAACCACTTAGTAAACTGTCACGGCTAATGCCAGCAGAGAGGTGCTGACAGAGTTCACCCCTTTGTGACCGGTAGTAACCGTTAAAACCTGATAGTGTGGCCACACCTTGAGTTGCTGAACTCTTGATCATTCAGCTTTTGTCCCGGAATTGGCTAGCTGGCACTACAAAGATGTGGTTCAGCGCGCCGTTCAGTCATATCTTCGGCCGATGTTGACGAAACTATAACAGTAAGGTTTAAGAGAACGAAATAGCGTTCCTCCACCAAAACTATTAACAGATGACTTACCTTCTCACTATGTGATTATCTCTTCGTTTTTCTTGGGGTCCTTTCACAACCATCACGAAAACCTTGTCGGTCGTCCCAATTCAAACTGTCTTCTGTCTACGTCTTGGTCAAATTACAGTTGCAGACATTCTGTACTTAGTTTTGCTCACCAACTTGACAGCCCAAGCCATAACCTTGCTGGGGACTGTCGGCCTCTTTTCACCCATCGCACTTCAACTGTTTTGTTTCCTATCGACCGGTTCGTGCGTACTTAATTCACACGTATACACCGTCCAAAGACATTGAATGCCATGCTTCCAATTTGTTTGATAACTTCAACTGATGCTTGTACGTCTGGACATGGGCAGACCAATTGGCGCCAGTTTCCTAGCATACTCTTTATAAACTTGACTTGGCTCGTAGAACTCAGTTAATCGAGCACGTTGTCAATAGTACCGTAATAACTTTGGAATCCAGTTCTTCTATGCGTTCTAGGGAAAAAGTCCTTATGTCGACTGCATCCAGGCGATTTTTTTTATTTACAGATATTTTAACAATTTGTCTTCAACTCCAAAATGTGTTCGGTAACACAGTATAAGTGAATTAAGATGCACCTGCATGCACGGTTCAAATGGTTGACTCCGATTGCAAATTGAGGTTAGGAAACACCCGTATGTTGTTAGTGGTTAGCCGATTTAACTAAATAAAAAATCAATCAACATGAGCTGATGCTTATAATCTTTTCATGTGCGCTTCAGTCGTATGCAAACACCTTATGCACCGAAATCGGGTAACGATGACCTACCGCTCTGCCTACAAACTGGGTTATTTACTTCCTGTGGTGACCAAAACACTGTGCAGTGACCAACATAACTGCCTCAAGATAAAAGAAGGCTGATATTCAGATCGTGGCCGTGGCGGCGATGTGAAAAAGGAACGGAACAGGAACGTAACGTTGTTGACTGATAAGTCTATCTGACACAAAAACTGTGATTAACTGTGTGATGCTGAGTTCCTCTAAACTAAAATTCTCAAACTACTTACCAGTAAGACATGAAAATTTGTGGGCTGTCCCGATCAAACGAAGCTTTTTAACAAGTGGTATTAGCCATTGCTAACTCGTTGTTAGTACAGTTACAAAAATATCTGTCTGATCCGTTTGATTAAATGCTGTGCCAATCGGATTCTAAACTGACATTCAGTTCTGCAAACGAGGGAGGCTCCGTGGCGCCTTTCCACAGAACAAGGAATTACCTATGTATTTGCACGAAGATTAGACCACCACCTGCGGCACCAGTCAAATGACTTGTTTCGAAGACATCTAAACTGACAACGTGAAATGTTCTTATGTTCATACAACCAAATATGTGCTCTGTACCTTTAGCAACAAAGCAACGACTGGAATTGATGTATTCATACTCTGAAGATTATAGCATGGTAGCGCACACCGTCTGGTATTTTAGTGTTCAACATTTGTGCGCTTGGCTAATATTGTCATAAGTGACCAAAGATTTAGTTTGAGAAAGCTGGCGGTGCACGAGCGCGAAAAATGAGTATTGTAACGAAAACTAAGGAGTGCTTGAAAAGCATTCACTGACGGTCACCGGTGGTTCACTAATGAAACTAACGCGAAAATGTTTTATAAACAAGGTTGATACACAAATAAACTATACACGTAAGGAGCGTTGAATAAGCACAGAAATCACAGAACTTTCATTGTAGGTGATAATTATAAAGGTGGGTAAATTACTGGATTTTGCAAATAAGTGATTTCACCCACTGACCACTAATGGTGTGACAGCCAAAGCAACCTGACCTGGAACTTTGTTTATTTCTGAACAAGAACTATAAAGGATGTTTTCAAGTTGACCATCACTCACATTTGATCGCAGCTTTCGCATTCAGATAGACTTTTCAGCCTGCCTCTTTCGAAAAGAAATTTAAAAACCACGAACGCCTGCTGATCTGTCTACTGCCAGTCGGCATTCCCCTTATTTTGCTATATCTCGTCTCTTCGTACGTTAAGAAAGAATTAAAATATTTAGACACCTCACACATACACCTAGGACCGGGTTATGATTCATAACTAGAGGAACTCTACCATTTTGTTTGTACGTACCCATTCCTTTCTTTATTTGGTTAGCATTTCCCGTGTGTAACTGAGCAGATATTTCACATAACAAATTGTTTTTGAGTGCGTATTTTTCACGTAATTATAAAAGTTTTGGTGATTAGTACTGTTCTTGATGGTTGGAAATATTGCAGGTGTTGTTAGCTCGGTATACATTTGTTTTCCGAGTTTGAAACCCAGGTTGCAAACGCTTATTTCTCAAACGAAATTGCATAAACAATGCCTAGGTGACTGTGTGAGTCGACCGTGAAATTTGTTAATTGTTTCCCCTAGTTTGGCAATAAAATGTGTGACCCAAATATCAACTTCTGCGAACAATCAAATACTTGAAGACAACCGTTTTTGACAAAGTTTTATAACTGGCTTTCGTAGTTATACAACGGTGAGTGATGACCGCGAGATCACTGATAGTAAGTTCGTCAAAAATTGCGTGAGTGGAAACTGCCGAGCATGATTTCTTTGCATCTAGGAATGTAAACAAAGAATGACAGTGTTATTGAAGTTTGGTTCGTGAAACGAGGTCGGTAGCAGTCATATACTTAGGGTAGTGTTCTACCATGACGTCGTGGCAGTCTGTGATCTCCGGACTGTCGTTTCCAGACCATAACGCCCTATATTTGGAATGGCGCGACTGCATTTAATCGTGGCTGCCCTGAAACAATCAATTCCGTAACCCTCCCTCAGGAAAATACTCAGCGACTCAAGCACCTAAAAAGGTAGGGTTTGATGAGGCATTGATTCACTTTACATATTTGATCATTCCAAATACTGAAATCCAAAGGACTGTTTGTAATCTCACTCAAACTACAAATATATACGTATCTCCCGGTCTTCTCATCGTAATGTATTTACCCTAACCTCGGTCTCGAGCTTGTTCTTTATGTACCGCTAATTCGGCGGGTTAGAATACAGTACCTTTGCATTAGTTAAATGAATTACCACCGAACACGCAAATCCAGATGACGTGGTCGGGTTGCGACCACTTCACGTATATAGAAGACGGGGGCCTTCAGTCATTCCTCGTGCACTGGTTGGAGGCCAGTGGACAATGCCACGCTCCTCCCACTATAGCATGCATTGTTAGCAATCGGCCAACTAGGCTAGAACTAATGGATCGATGTTTGTACTGTCCCCCCCCCCAAAAAAAAAGCGAGGCAGTATTCTCGAATTCTCCTTGGGAATTGTGTATTGAGGAGCTATGGTATCTCTGAACCACTGGAGCAGTCGTGAGAAAAGATCAAGAGTAAGATAGCATTATTAGGTGACTCATTATTTGGATGGGTAGACACCGCCTGTCCGGAGTGAAATGCAGCAACATAGAAAGAAAGCATAATTTATAATGATGTTCACACTGATTACTTGTCATACTCTCAGCTCCGTCTCATCGGCCTACCACAATCAGCACACACTAACTGGGTTCTAGGTCGTTTGTTTTCTTAATCACAAAGAAGCTATGTTCGGAATTTATTAACTCACTTTCTCTCTTTTGTATATGTTTTATAAACAAATTTATAGGAGTCATTTTTGTGCAATCCAATCATTTCCAGAGGAAACTTTATCAAAAACAGATCCGTTCAATAAGCTTCAAGTTCCTTGGTTTGTATGTTCCCTTCAATCATCTAATCAGGAAAATCAGTGATCAAAACGCTAACTTTAGGCTTGTCTATATTGCTTGTCAGTCGAACCCAACTGAAAATTGAAATTTCTTATCTGCTGCAGCTGAATTAAAACTGCCCTGATTCAAACGAAATGCCTCCGAGGTCACTGGGGCGTTGAAGGTTATCACTTTTGTAATCTGCTTGTTAGTTAAACAGATAACAGACAATGGCGAAACACCAGGCTGAATTGGACTCTGACAGATAGAACCGGAAAATAGAAATGGCCTTGAAGACCGAAAACATCACATTTTAAAGTCACGTTTAGTTTTTCTCTAGACACAGTTCAGCCACATTACAGCGCACTTCCATCATTGAGTTTTAATTGTGATATGAGGGTTATCAGTGAAGAATTCATTAACAGAATTGTAAATAAAATGTAAAAACCAAAGTAAAAACTTTCATACAAGTTGTCAGTTTCTCCCTCTGACTCTTTCGTAGCACCTCTACTAATCCTAACCTAGTTGATTTACAATGGCAGAAGTGGATGTCATTTTCTTGAGTCCAGATATCAACTTGTTACACAAACATCCAGACAGGTTATAGATGTACATTCACTTTGGCAGCCTAAATAGTTCAGGTGTTGGACCTTACATTTGTATAACTGTGTACCGCGAACAAATTCCATGTAAAACTGTTCGATACTTCTAATGCGTTTTTATTTTCATGGATAAAATGACAGTGCTTTTTATTCGCTGAGCAAAACACACTTGAAGGTTTGTTGGGATTACCTTTCTACCTAAGGTTTTGATGCTGTCCAAGTGTAGGGACGTTAAGTAGACATGGTGAATTTTATAGCTTTCACACAAGTCAGTGTCAGTGGTACCATTGTATCTCGGTTCCATCTAAGAGGCACTATTCAAATAGGCAACTTCGCCAATACGCGGGCATTCAATAAATCAAGTAAATTCTTAAATAAATTCCAAGTTTCAGACTTCACTTTCATAAATTTTGAAAAAGTACATAAGACCGTACATTATGCTGCGAAGGTTATAGAGTTGTAAGGATTGTATGCGCTGTGCGTGGTTGATCGCGCGTTGTATGATAAACAAATCCAACAATCTTTCATCAAGTATAAATTCTTCAATGATAAAGTCTTCTTTTTTGTAAGGTTCGCATCGTCTATTCAACGTTGTCTTTTCAATCGGCCTTGTTCCACAAACACACATTTTTGAAAACAGCACTGTTATTTCGTCACCTAACGTTTAACGGTGAAATAATGGTTTTTACACTTTCTTATGTGAAGACGTGATTGCAAGAGTTAATGTGGCCTCCCATTCACGCAGAAATGTACACGCACGATCTTCAATAACCGTTTGGTATCGTAATGCTATTTGGTTCGAATCACATAACTCTAAGTGACTCACTGTGACGTTTCCGACATGCCTCTCAAACGTCAAAACCTTGGTGTATAACTGAATAATGGCTCATCGAACAAGCTAACATGGGAAGCTTTTATCTGTTAGAGGAATTTGGTCAATGTGCCTATGGTTAATGGCACAATATACTATTTGATAAGGCATATCCAGCGTGTCACTGTTCACATGGTACACCAAAGTTTCAGCGTCTCATTCAAACCACCAGTCAGTGCTTATCACCTTCACAACTGTTTTAACGTGTCGATCGTACGTGCTGGTGCTGCAGTTGGTGTTACTAACCCCGTCCACTCACGGCAGACTTGAGTATCCTGACAATGGAGCGTCAAAACACATCTGTTTCATGTTTGGGGTACCACAGTTTTGATGAACTACCTCGTACTATTCGTTCCCATTGTTTTCCCATTGTTTTGCACGAAGCCAGCCTGGGTACTGTTTTGTTGAGAGGTTACTTTATTGGGGATTTCTGGTTTGAAAGTATGTTGTCACCTGAACCGATGAATCCGAACGTGGTGCCATCGTCGACGTGTGCCATATTGACGTTGGAACGTAGATGAAAATTGACACTGAAGTGTACACTAGGTGGCAATAGCGGGACTGAAAATACGAAAGGTAGATTGTTGGCATCAGAGGCAGGTGATATCCAACATGAGAAGCACAAGTCGATTAATACACCGATTCCTAAAGATAAGGAGCCCTCCGAGAAAACACATCATACGTGTATCACTGCAATGCACCATATCCTTGTGCAGTATGACATGTTGAAAATTTCTGTTGGCTGACTGGTATCCTTTAGTCTTGCTAAAGATCACTGGACACGCTGTTGAAAATTTCCAATACCCTTTCAGTGAGTGAACAAAAATGTGTACAGTTAACGCTGATTCACTCTTTTACCAACTTACCCTTATAGTATGGTACTAGATTTTCATGTGCTCGTGTCTTCAAAATAAATAAAAACACTTGTATCCCGCGGTTATTTTGAATGATGCATTTCGCGAATGCTGAGAGGACAATAGCTTGAACTAACTGCCTGTATCCCATCTCCATTGCTATGCAGTTCGTAAGAATTCAATTATGTGAATACTTCTTTTCGGTCCTTGTTATCAGGCTTTTGTAATTATAACTGCTCACATTCCAAAGATGAGTTAAAAAGTTCACACTAACAACTTGGTAGACTCGTTGTGTCCTCAGAATTCGAAGCAGGACATTGCAAGTATAACCTTCTGAAAATACGCTATAAATATGTGAATGACTAGGCACTGATTTGCAATCCGCCGGTGCAAGAACACTCAGACAGACAGGAATATTCTGCCGACGAAACTAAATAAAGCATCCAGAACTGTTTCAACAGGGAAAATTGGTCACGTCGATAAGAAGCCATCTGTATTATCAGAATGATCGACGTTACCAACAGCAGAAACGACAGAGGTAAAACAATATCTACAGAAGAGAAATCAAAATTGATTCCAGAAGGAAAAACAGGGAACAGGGAATCGACGCATGCTCCTACAAACACATCCGACAGACAGGAACGATAATTATTCGTTTTTATGGCTTTCCTAGAATTCAAAAAGACGGAGTATTTATTACGACCTATCCTTTAAGTGTAGATCTCACCATACCTCAACTTAGTCAAATGTCTAATGGGGTTATTGGATCCAATAAAACTACAACCAACTCTATCAAAACGAAAAAAGTTTCGCCTTCTTCATCCATAATCCATGCACTGGCAAGCATTTTAACGGCGAACTTAAAACAAATGATTTACGTCACGTGAACGGCAACCACAGTTGCCGCGGGCGCTGTGTTGAATATACATTCTGACACTTCGGAACAGAAACCAAATTAAAGTAAAACGTACTTCACATATCGGTCCATGAGAAAAGTTTGAAACCTTCTTCAAACACACCTTCATAGCCTTGCTCATCCGGGGCACAAGCGTAACATGTTTTACTTTTAGTAAACAAAGCTCAAAGGAGCCGAATTTCGACTGTAATTTAGGGTACTTATCCTGTGGCACGATATTAACAATTTCCTTAGACCTCCTCACACAGTTTGTGTTTATCCTGTTTGCTGTCTGTGTTAACCCATTTAGTTCCGAGAAGCCACGAAAAAGCAACCGGAAACGATGAGTGAAAATCTCTTAAAGTGGCTATACAGCCGCTCGAGAAAGGTCGCTTGTAGCGCGAATGGCCCCTACCAGATTAACAGTGACTTCTAAGTAAGGTTTGGTGAAGCATTTTGAATCACCTATGTAGTTAGTCAAATCCAAGACGTAACTATCAGAGTGTGACCTGTAACAACGAAGGGGCTGTTGCCATGATATTCTGCAGTCCATACCCGTGTGCTGAAAATCAGTTCGATTAAGCCCTCCACCCCGGTTGGCCACCTATCCCGAAGCAAATTAAAGCTCACGCACTCGTGAATCAGTGTCACTGACTGGTGAAACTAACAACGCGCGTGATACTCATGCACTTACCTGAACTTCTACTTTCGTCCAGTAGACTATGATCCGCTTTACCTGCGACATTTATTGAACCACTTGAAGTGTGATTTTAACATATAGTTAGAAGTATCTTAGGTGACTGGTGAAATTATTCAGGATTACCAAGAACAGTTGCTTGCGCAGACAAGTTTATCAGAATTTCCGGAAAATAGTAGGGGATTTTGGTTACTAAAAACTGAATATAATTCATAATACCTCGCACCATTTGACTTCATGTAAACTGCTGCTTCCAAGAAACGAAGCACTACACTTGAGTTCTGAGCTAGTTAAAGCCTGTCAGTGACGCATGTCCTTGAAACCTTCATATGCACTTTAACACACGCTTTGTGTTACTTTGAAGCAACAACGCGGATGGTAAAATGAATGCTCGTTCAGAACGTCAATGCAGAGCTTCTACGCCACAACATCACCTCCAAACAAAAACACATTTACATATAACAGTGATTCGAGAACATCACTGTTGCTACGAATGACACTGCCCAGTCCACGTTGGAGAAAACATTTCATGCTGAAGTGCACTCAAGCATTTCCTCTTGTATCTTCCGCCGTTACTACAAAGTCCAAGTACAAGCTCCTGCTTGATTACTGGGTAGTGTACGTACCACAATGCAGCCATTCGTGCTCCATAGAGTATGTGATTAATAGAACACGCTGGGGTTTCTAAAACGAGTTCTCGGGTGAATTTTCAAAAGCTTTTATTTTCGGCCAACTGAACATCATTGTACTCTTTAAGGTATAGGCCAAAATGTGATTGGATGTTCTTAATGTATTCGCCACTTTTTTTACTAGTTTACTACATCTCAGAGTTTTTAACACTCTAGAGTTGAATCGTTTGCTGCAGAAGCAGTCTGAATGAAACTTCATTACACGGTCCAGTATCTATTACATAGCAAATCGGTTGTACGACTAAGTCATCATCATCATAGACAGCAATACATCAGTGGTTCACACTAATGCTTAACTGCCACACAACCATGAAGAAAAAGCAAACCCTATATATAGAAAGAGAGAAGGAAAAAGAAAGGGAGGGGACGGGACCTAACTACTGAAAATGACTACATCCATATTCAAACATTCAGCATCAAGGTGCCTACACCTTGCAAACAATACAACCGAGCTGCAAATGAGAGTAAGGCGTACTACTAAGTGGGGTTTGCGAATATGAGATTCTATAACGGGTACTATGGGACGCTGGTAGGTGTTCGCAGTAAGACGAAAGAATCAGTATGGACCAGCTACAGCATGGTGAGGTTCAACGTATTTCTGAGGTTATTTGGATCACCTACTGATATCGGCGTCGATGTATAACGATCTAATGACCCCACTGTGTACTGGCTAGGAGCTCTATTGTCCACCGCAGTGATAACCATCCAACCGATCAAGCTGTCTCACACGTACTGTGGCAGCTCACTTATGGCTACAGTGTGTTTTTGTTGACTGAAATGATAGGCGCTTGCATCAGCATACAGCACAACACTTCTTGCATTCAACGACGACAGTGTCAACTGATGGAACGTTAACTTCGACAACAATGGAAAATTACGTTTCATTCATCGTAAGCCACGCACTAGTTCAGGATATCGTTACTTGGTTGTAGCCGTGGAATGATAGCAGTTTATGAGGCAGTGCTAAACATACAGATAGTCAATCAATCTTGTGAGTATATAAGGTGTGGACGCAATCAATCCATTTGTGATGACCGTGATTACTTCATTTGGGTGTGAAAGTCTGAAGCTGTTTTGTTTCTTTGATTCAGTCTTAATTGTTCCATACACTTCGAATAAGGTGTGTCGATATCACATCAGCTAGCGATGACGATAAACTGGAAGATTACAAACTTGAGGTGAACAGATCGAACCGAATAAAGAGATTGAAGAACCTAATCAATACTGTCAGCTTCGTTAAATTTCATCATCCGAAATCAGATGTGGCAAAATTTTTAAGGAGCCGATATGAGATGACACAAATATTTTATGCAAAAAAATGCACCATTTCTAGTTCAGAGAATACAAGAGGTATGAATATTTTGGGAAACAGCTACATGGTGTACAGCGTCACCAATCAAAAGTGACCTATTGCCCGTAACTAGCTTCTCGTCTAGATGTACTACTGAACTAATAAGTGGTAGGAATACCAAAAAATCTTCCGATACCTATTTAGTAATTCACTTTATGTATTTAAAGTCAATAACCCGGTGTATATGCTTATACCTTCATTTTAGTAATCTGATTACCTGTAACTCGCAAATGTCTCAAGCAGCGAATATTCAACTTTGTTTTTAGACATCACTTTTCATGCCATCATATGCCACATGTTCCAATAAGCCAAAGACAGTTTGGTAGGCCTGTGGTAAGAACTGAACTGAACTATGAAGGCCATTTATGTTGCATGTTTGTAGCCCAACCGTCGTGTGCAGTTAATTGAATGGCCAGTCATACTAACAAATTTGGATGCCACGTGAACCGTTCTGTTGTACTTATGAGTTTGTTCAGTTGCCCTCTACAGCCCAGGATTCCGAAATTGGACATAACGAGTACGACATATTTTTTGATGTGCACATTTCCTTTGATTTAACTTCACAGTTATCTCTGATTGTGCGTCATGGTTATAAATGCACATGGGATCAAAAGGTTAACATCTCGAATCTACACACCACAGAATAACCACGGTCCGTGAAGTTTTGTTTCTGGCGACGAATGAAAATTGCGCTATCATCGTTCTACGTACGCACAAAACTTCGTGTCCTCAAACGGTCACACTTTTCGATGCTTACGCTAACTGTGCCCACCACGATGAACATATTACTTGCGGGAAAGCATATAAGTTAGGCACATTATGTATCACATATTAACAGGAAACCTATGTATTCATGGGCACTATAGAGTATGTATGGGTTAAGTTTTAATAGTGCTTCGTCAACAGCATGTTTCGGTTGCAAACAAGAAGTGTCAACTTCACTCTGTCCTCCAGCAACCAAACGATGACAAAGTTGTGTGATTTTGGTCATCTCACAGAGGTTCACAGTTGAACTGAACGTGCTGACCAGATTAACCTGAGTAAGAAAGAAAATCCACCATCATTGCCGGAATGGAGGTAACGGTTGAACTAAGATAATTTAGAAAACATCTCATAAAATGATATGACGTCGAATCGTTGTTTGCGAATTCAGTGTTACATCAAAAACAGTGACCAGACGGACTTTACCATAGAAGAAAATATCTGTACTAGAATAGAGTAGATTGTAGGATATAGAAATGACCGTAAAATCAGGCAGCAGACTGTATTTTCATCACTCTGGAGAACCACGTGGCTCCTTCTAATCAGATGTAGACAAAGATTAGGTTTTGAATAATGTGGCAGTCGATGGATGGCGAATCACGCAAATGCACATGCCTCACAGACGAACGTAAGTGATAACCTCCTACGATGAGTGGGGGGGGGGAAAGAGTGCATTAAAAGTCTACCTGAAAACAGGAACAACGGTCTTAACTCTGAAGTTCCGAAGAGAAGAATGGAATTCAGTGATATATTATCATCAGAACTGATTAATAGTCACAAAATAGGGAAGTGATGCAGGACAAATTTCTAGTCCAGTGCGTTTTATATCTATAAATCTTCAAGTGTTGGGCATCTCGATCTCGCAATCATGTGTGCAGCTGTCATTCTGAGAGGTCCCAAAGAGTTTCTCTTGAATTTCACAAAAAAACGGACTGGCACGGATGAGATGCACAAGGGTAGGACAAAAGACACGCACAATTTTATTTCACGCAATGAGCATACGGATGCGTTGGATACAGGGAGGGAACAAAGTCGGCTAGTTTCTAACCAGCTGCCATCCTAGCGGGAGGGCAGAATAACATTTACTCTGGAAACACTGCGAGAGAACGATGCGGAAATAAATGGGCGTAATTACAACCGGTGGTTAACTTCATTTTACAACAGGTCACTTTCAGATAATATTAGCCAAACCAGGCGGATGGATGCAGTGTCCAACTGTTGATCTCTATTCCTGACATGTTAGTATGATTCAGTATGAGCTAACTGCTACCACATCTTAACATATGTTTACTCCACCACCTGTAATGTCCACCGCTATCGCAACCAATCATAATGCTGGGGTGCGGTTGATAGCGGATAGTCTTCTCTTAGTCGTAGCGCAGTAGCCAACACATCCATACGCTACTCACATCGAGATCCGACTCGTCGAAGCCACACACAGGTCACCTGAAGCTACAGTGGAATTACAATGGTTTGCCGAATCGTGCAGACTGCGTGTGATCGATCAATTTGGACGGCGCGGCACTGCCTTCAGCCGTCACAACATCAATCAGACTGTTGCCCGGTTCTCACACCCAGCACGTCCGGCCGTTCGGACGACGACCGACGTCTGGGCTCGCAGGCCCACGAAAAGGCGATCGCTTTGTCAGTGCTGTTCGTGCCCGATCTTTGTTACAAACGCACCCCCACGCTCAGTGTGCACGCCCCCGTATCTCTCTCCCAGCATCAGGATGGCAACTGAGTTTAGGCGAACCATTTTCGCTCAACACTTGCATCCGATGGGCCCGTGTCCGCTCAGGTCGTAATAGACGACCAATCTCTTGTTTGTCAGCCTACCCATGTATACACTGTAACAATCTGTCCTGAAGTATGGACCCGGATACAGAACTCTGGGCTTACCCTGATTAGCAGTCATGGTTTGGGCGTGTGAAGTCTGAATATGTGATTTTTTTCCCGTTCGCACCGGAGTCCTGACCAAAGGGCTTACTCAACAGACAGCCACCCTAACCGAGATGAGTGGGTGAACGGGCATAACACAACGTCGTGGCAACAACCAAGCTGGCCGCCACGTGGATGCACGCACATTTCTGCTGCAGTGGCTAGGCCACATCGTTCCAGTGGTTTGGCCACCGGTTGGCTACTGACAATCATAATTGAAATGGTTCCAGCGTTTGAAATAGCGCTGGCCTGGGAATCAGCCTGTGTAGGATATCAGGCATTTCATTCCCGAAATCCAGATTCAAGAAGCTTGAGGCAGTTTCAAAGACTAAGTACGGACAAAACTTCGTGACCGTTTGATCGCTGGAATAAATATGCGTGGTCTGCAACAGAATCCGAATCCCACTTTGCAATCACCTAGAACATTATGTGAACAGTAGTAGAATGTCGGAACTGCTGTGACAGATGAACCAATGATTTTATACAACAACAATGTGACAAGACCAACGAAAGCGGCGGTCCGAAAATGTTAATATTCTAAATGCGATTGACATTAATCAACCTACATCTGATCCAAATGCTACTCAACGGTGGGACAGCTGTAAATCATGTAGTAGCAAACATTATCGATTCACCTGTCAAGATTGAAACACTAAGTATCACAAATATGGTAAGATAGGTCACATTCCAGCGGTCTGCTGTTGTTCAAAGACGTGTTTAGTCCACGTTTCTTTGGAGAAACAAAGTCACTTATCGGACTTTCAACCAATTAATCTCACTGTACTTTCTACTAATTCTGTTGATTCTACGCATCATATATCATAAACATTTCCTGATAACGGTGGTCCAAACATTTTTTCATTGTTCATTGAATCTTTTATTTCAGTTGATTGCATGAAATGGCTGAAACCTTCTGTTGTCTTGAAGTTTGATGATAGTTTTGCTGAAGTTATTACTAAATATGTTTCTCCGCGTCTTGACAGCTGTAAACATACACTCACATATACACAGTCAGTCGGTTATACATGTTAACTGATCGTTCCTAATTCTGATCCCTCTATTATTGGTCTGAAGTACACGAAGATTTTGAAGTTCTGTTCTGTATTGTCCGTTGAATCTTTTGAGATTGAGAATTCCGTTTCTGAGTATGTTCCAGATCTGAGGTAGTATGTGTAATCGGGCTGGCGCAGACATGACCTCCTGAGCGTGAAAAGAAGGACCAACATTATCAGTGTAAAAAATCAGATTTTTGTTTGAACTACCGCGAGTAAAAATTGTGTTGTTCTTGTTGTTTTACTGCATGAGTAATTGCGCTGTACGTACGTGCGATCAAATTACGATTTCGTTGGCTAACGTGCTGTGTTACTACTACTGCGTAGAAACTGGTTACGGGCTAGAAAGAAATACCCTTCTGATTACTACTGCGTATTCCTGATTACTACAATCACTTTGTGAAGTTGGTTTTCATAACCCCAGCCCTGAGAATGTTATCGATCATTACCGTTTCTTCGGTTAATCTATTTTTGAGTGTTTCTGACAGGAATACACTGACAGTTACTCTGCTTACTGAATATGTGTCGATTACATGTACACGGCATATCGGTGTATGGCATCGCTTAGAGATAGAGAGATGTTTGCTTCTTACAGGCCGTTTGCTTTTGCGTTCTGCTCTGAACACCGTACAGGGCAGCTGAATGAATGTTCGGCAAAACGGACAGCGTAAACGGGAAATTCGACTAGAAGAACGGTCGGAAGTGAGTGGTCGGTCCATTTTCATCGGATTGGTTCTAACGACTGAAGCTGAGTGACTCTCGCATGAGGCTGAGGATCACTACACGGAAGAGAATTAGGTCGTTGGTTGAGATAAACAGCCCTCCAATTAAGAAAATAATCACCACCTGATCGTGCGCTGAAGTATCAGTCATGAACTAAGTATTGTCAGCATAGACAACAATTTAAGTATCTGACTAAAGTTTGCGGTGAACACATAGAATCGAAACACAGTTTGGGTCGATTCTGCTGTAATGAGAATACGAAGTCTGATCCAATGAAAGTAATGGCAAGACAATAGGAATTGTGTTTACACATCCTCTGATAATATGTGACTCACCTTGAAGATTATGCTTGTCTAATAACTACCGATGTAAAAGGTGTTATGCAGTTGACTGGACGATAAACTGCCTGCTCATCCTATGGGGATCGATGCATTTTGAGGTTAAAGAACATCTCGACTGTTGTCAAACGATCGTATCAACTCTGACTAGGCACCTATTCAGTGTTGATTACAGTTTCACGAATGCGGCCCGAGTGATGAATCGAATACACACAACTGGAACGTTTTTGTTACGGGGACGTCTGTAGAAAGTGCTTAGCAAAGTTATAGAAACCAGTATTGTATAGACCATCTGTTATGACTTCTCACAGGGAGAATGACCATTAAGAACCGTAACACACTTTATCGACAGTAGAAGATACACCATCAAAACAGAAGACATATTGAAAATTCTCTTTAGCGAGGAAATCAACATCTACAGCATAGAATGCAGTATATAGCTGATACTCCTAGCAGGTAGCATGCGCATACGTTTCGCTGGGTAGTGTGTGTTGACAACACACTGGGAGGTGACGAATTATCAATCAACTGATTAAGGCGGAACAACTGTTGGATCAGTAGCTGTTATCCAAAATGGTGGTTTCCGCATAACGCTGCCCCATCGCATACGAAGTATTTTTTTACTTATATATATATATAGTTCGCATTTTTCTCGTGTCATCTTCAAGAAGACACGGTGATAAACGCATGTTTCGGAAGTCACATCATACGGACAACACCTATCCATAAGTCTAAATATTGAGTACGAGCTCTCTGCATGTTGCAGCAGTAAAAGCCTTAGTTTTCAACCGGATTGGTCACAGTCGACTTATGTCACCTGTTACTGGTCCATACGGGGCCAAGGCGAATGAATCGCCGGACATGACATGACAGGGGTCAGGACGATTTCTTCCGTGGTTACAGGTTCTGGAGGCTTTGAGGACCAACCGCTGCCGGTTATAAAACTCACACTTTTCATCGGTGTTTGCAGTAGTTACTGACACATCCTTAAGCGTTTAAGAATCCTTTTTTGAATTAAGAAATATGTTGACATTGGTCCGCAGTATTATTCAATGAAAGGAGGTTAAATCCCACAGCCAAACAGCGTTATCCGCAATTCTAATCACAGTCGAATTCGCTGGTTTGAACTAGTCAGTAGTTTCCATCAATTAAAACGTTCACCGTCATTTTTAAGACAACCGACATAATTCATGATGGATTCTTCAGCTTTATTCTGTTGCTAGACCATTTTATTTTATACTTGAACACAGAGCGCTTTGTGAGCAAGATGCTGTGTGTCCTAGTTTCTGTGAAATTAAATCACAGGATTGACGAACTTATTTTCAAATGTATGCTTCATTCTGTTCGCGGATATTTTCAATAGACTGACTAATTAACATTACGTCAAAAGATATGTCTGGTCAGCCATAATCAACAAAATTGCCCGGATTCCTCAACGGTTATTCGCTACAAGTAGCTATGGATAAGTAAGGCAATAGAGGTTATTAGTAATCTGTGGAAGTGACAGAAACTGTACCGACATTGAATGATATCCTAACGAACTATCCGTGCAAGACAGAAAACTACTATTTACATGTGTTTTGATAGAAGCTAGACTGAGAACAGAACGCCTATCCACTTGATTGAATTAGGCGATGGAAACTTTAAGGTATATATCCACACATTGTTAACTTTCTGAAGTACACAGGTTTCGTTAGTAAGAGCTTCCGGGAAGTAAACATAGCGATAAACATTTGTGTGGCTTATTTCTGGTGTATTACACTATTCTTGTTGTTTTTAGAGTAATTCAAGAGGACTCCTCAGCATACTCACTAAACGAATCATACAAAATCCGAAGACTCATAAACAGTAATCAGACCGTCTGTAAAAGTCTTCTGGGAAACGGGATTCCAAAGTTTCCGTCCATTCTGTTCCTCATCTGAAAAAGACCAAAGTTTTTATTGGTTCCACCAAATTTCCTACATTTAATGACAAATTTTCTAACTATAGTCTATTAATTATTGAGTCGCTGAAACGGAATGCTTGAAACTTTTGTGTTTCGGACTTCCAAGCGTGTACCCCTAATCCCGACTGTGATTTGCACTATTCAGACGACCCACGAAGCAGCACAGAACATACTGTATACACAGTGAACTGCTTCAGAACCAGTGCTAGTTCCGATGTTTCCTGTTGGATGTGTTTTCAGTTTGCTTTGCCTCTCAGAATCACACCAGATCAGACTGAATTAATTAACTGTTTGCACACCAGCTTGAATCCCTCTTGTGAATTTTCGATCTCTTTAATTTGTTTTATCCAACTTCAGTTATTCAAGTATTTCACGGCAGTTCGCTCAAACTGAAAGAAGAAATGTCATCAGGGGGCTGGTACTTGACTCAAATTGCTGCTTTGCATTACATGTATGACAAAAAATACATCTTATGCGATTGATTGGAAAGTAATTGCTAATAGCCTCAATATTGCTTCGGGCTAGTAGAAATATGGTGAAGATAACCGATCGAAATAATCTACTCTTGAGCGTTCAGGCAGATGTACATAACAAACTATGCGAATAATTACAATATATTGCATGGAATCAGCTGTAACCCAGTTTTATTCGTGCTAGCCGCACAACCACTTTATAATGATTAGGTGTGAAGGGAAGCATTTGATAAAAAGATTAATTTTGACGTATATAATCCACTGGGAGTTAGAAATTAAACATTTCCAAGTCTTCATGTGACGAGTAGGAACAGCTGTCTATTAAGATAACTAGAATCAAAGAGCCCTTAAATATCGATAGATTCGTCACACTTGCTAGACCTAGAAATATAGGCTGACCACTGAAATGGAACCCAGAAAAAACATTGCGTTGGTTCAGGTATTGTTTAAAGTTTGCATTCACACTGACTATAAACGATAGGTGAGTTGCGTGACCCTAACATCAGCTGCCCTTGAAACGATTCACGATTCTGAACCAGTCAAAAATGCTCCCAGTCTGTTGTAACTTTTCTGGAATAGAGCAACGCAATGCACGGGGTTTGGGACGGACAGCTTATTCTTGGACATTATACAGGCTAATACATTCTTAGACAGCAGAAGTGGACAAGGCATTTCTCAACCTTCACGCTTCTCACCTGCACACAAAACTGATGTTCGGCTCTAGTTTTTACAGGTTAACCAACTCCGACGTGATTTTTTAAAAGACGGCGCCACCGTTTCCCAGTGACAACTACAGGGATCCATCCTTCCGTTCAAAACCGCCTACATCCTCGAGAAAACGATTTTATCCAATCAGAATAAGCGGAAATGCCGTCAACAGTCGAGGGGTAACCTCCTCTGTTTTTTCAACTGTTCGACCCTTATTCTGCTATGGTCATTGGTAGCTCAGTAACCTTAGGAAATTTTTGGCGTCTGTCCTTCAAGTTTCTGAATCGAGAATGCCTGTGGGTCGTCATGGGCCATATAACTACCTTACAACTTCCTCCTTGGGACACAATGTTGGGGTAGAACAAAGTTGCTTTTTGCACCCGTCTTTGGGTTTGTTTCGGGAGCAATTAACGGCGACAGCTGCGTTATTTTCCGGACCCAGATTTTCCGTGCTAATTAGTACGAGGAGGGGAATCTGATTTCTATCAATCGCATTACTCCACCGCGTACAAACCAGCGTATTCCGTTGAGGGGGTTTATATTGTGGGTGCACTTCAAACTACTTCTACTTGTTTCCCAACATGGTTTATCCAGGCTAACCTTGTTGAACAATACTCATTCAGTGATCATTTCATTTTAAACCGGGCCGGCGTATCTACCAGACCACTGCCCACCCGGCACCGTATTTCGAATGCGACACAAGGGTGGACAGAAAGGAAGATCATGAGCGGAATGAAATCACGCTGATTAGGGAAAAGTTTGCACAGAACGACTTAAAATCAAGCTGAGGAACTTAACAGCCGCTCATTATCCTCTTGAAATATTGGGCAATTCTTGGCGGACGGCGCCGATGATAGATATCTTTGTACCACGATTTTATAGCTCAAACCAATAATGCCAAACGTTGTTGATCACCGTCGGTTGTGGTTGGACACTGAGCCTATGGATGACGATGTCACAGAACCAACAACGTAGTGTATTGTGACTGAGTAACCCGTGTATTTTGAAGACGTACTGAACAAGCTCAAGGGCAGTGCTGTCGTTAATCTATTGCAACTAGGTTGTTACGTTGCAAGATACAGACTATCGATGATCAGTCGTTATGTATCAAGTACCATCTCTGACTCACATATTTTCTGCGTCATTATGTCACGGTTGCTGTCATTCATTATACGGACTTACACCTGCAATCGTCTAGAAAAAGAACACGTCTCGTAAACCAGTGGGATAAATTGCATTCTCAATGGCAAACATCATCATCACAGAGAGCAATACAACAGTGGTTCACATTTGTGCTCAATTGCCACACAACCATGACGAAGAAAAAGAAAACCCTATGCAGTAAAACAGGAGAGAAAAATAGGAAGAACACTGGGAAGGAAATAACCATCATAAATAGCTAAGTCCATACTCAAACATTCAACACCAAGGTGCCTGAACCTTGCATGAGATTAACATATCAACAGCAAGACAGCTTCCTTACGGCTATCACTGCCTCGCGTCAATAAGTGCACTTACTACACAGGCTATTCGACCGAATAACAGCATTCACGCTACTGAGGCGGATAAGCCGTCTTCTCAACTAACGTCCCCCGCCACCGACTCCGTGATTTACGAAAATCTCAGCCCTGGAGACGAACCCGATCTACGGTGACCAACCCCTTCGTGAACGACTTCACTTTTCTACGCCAGGTTATCATCTGTCCACCTCGCATCTTACGCCAGTCGACCGCAGCGTCGGTAGTGTTGGGTGTGGCAGCCGACTAGCTGGCATCCTTAATACCGGACTTAACCATCCACGTCTGTGCAGGTGTAAAGAATGAATGGAAGAACTCGTTCGGTAATCACTACCAAGTACCAGCTTCTTAACCTGATGAGCTGATATATTTGTTCAGAAGCAAAAGTAGATATAGTCATCATAAATATTTGGGTGGTTCTTAATAAGAAATTAGGTAAAAATGACTTACAAGCTTCGTTTTTAAAGCTACCAATTTTTCAAGACCCATCAGTAGATGCTTGAAGACAGATAATGGAAAGATTTACAACTTGACGACGAGCCAGACTCTTTCAACCTTTTTTTTGAAAACCACTGTTCAGTTACTTTAAGTCAACTAATGCTATCAGCAGTGCAACACTTGAGAAAAGTCTACTTCCCCAGCAACTTACTGATTAGGTGGTCATTTCTCAAGCGCTCGTTTAGCTAAAGGGACGATTGTGATAGAGAGACATTCCAATTTGTGGTCAGTGGTTTGTGAAGGATGTCTTGTTGTTGAGAAGGTACAACAGACGGTCGAATGGCTTTTCAGAATATTTTACTAAACAACTTGTCTGGATAGGCTGTGTAGCCTTCAACAGCTTTTATTACACCATCTTCATGTCAAAGGAAATTTCGTTTAACACACGGAACTCCTTATCACTCTTATCCGCCAGTACGAGCTAAACATTGTCCCAACCTAACTAAGCATCTAAGGAGGAACTCACTGAAATTTTGATCTCGTACGACATATGCAAACACTCATCGGCGGTGTGAAAATATACAGCATGTAAGAACCTGATGGAAGCAGGTGGATTCACACGTGGACTTGCGCAACACATTTTTTCGTTTCTCAAGCTAATCATCCAAGCCTGATCATTGGAATCCTTGCTACTGAATTAAAATATGCAAGGCCTCGTACAGTTAATGTTGGTCAGTCATTATTTGAGAATTGACGTACATTGCTTGTCACACTTTTCATAGGTTGGAGTTAAGTTTAGTTCCTGCTGATTTCGTTATAACGTTTTGATGCACAATCTCATCATTGTTGCTATTTATAAACGGAGAACCTGTCAATTTTTACTTGTCTTCCCAATTTACTTGACACGAATTCAGATACCCGTAAACACTCACCTTCCATAATCCCCGCATTTCTTATGAATTTGGGACAAATGTCTCAAGACACTCGCATACACGTCTCATGTAAATGCTCCGGAGGTGTTAGTTAAATAGCATCGGGTTCTTGGTTAGATATAAAACTATGACATAATATGAGTATCTTCCGGAGCACACTGGCTATACCATCTAATATTACATTGCGTGATACGACCATGTTATGAGCTACAGAAAATGTCTCTTAACAATAGTCGCATGATCTCCCGCCAAATCTGAAGGCAAACAACGGTATTTTCTGCACGGAAACAGTATAACTTAGCAGGAATGAGATTCGCACATCACAGCCTTAATTGTCACTGGGATTACCAATGCGGATATGGATAGTACAGTTTGGTATACGGTGATTAACTGTACGGCGTGATCGATTGTGCAGCAAAACAGAGGGCATTCAGAATACACAGTCACAAAGTTTGAGCGGAAGTAGATAATCCCTGTACTACACGAGTAATGTGGTCTCGAGTTAATATCCTACACTGTTTAGAAAAGTTGCATTACTGAACCACTAACACCACTTGTTAATTCCCCGCTACCGAATAATCCTCCGCGGAATGTCCGCAAGGACTTCACAGCCACACCTATTCATAGAAGTAGGGTGGCAACCAACCGAAAAAGTCGTCAGTAGATAGCTCTGTTTTGGTGGGCACCTTTCTTGGTGATCTCCTCTGAGCTCAGATATAAGACTTCGGATTCCTAAGGCTCATTATGGCTTCATCAGTGGACTTTGCTTTACGACAAACCCATTGACTGTTAACAAATTTTAATCCAAGCATGCTGACGAAGGAATGCCTACTGGCCTGCCAAGCATGGTCACAAGTACCTCGTTACCAATAAATGAGAAAGTAAGATGGCCAAATTTGTTTTGACTGGACTGATAGGCAGTTTAGTGTGGTAACTGATTGCTTAATGACAGTCGGTTTAGCAACACTGCATCGGACCAAGCGGAGAGAGCAAATTAAGGTAAACGTCCTTCTAGAAGACCTGAGATAATCCATTTAGGAACCGATGTCATTTAGTACTCTTCTGGAAATGTGTGGAATATTAGCTTGCTTAATGAGTAACATCCGAAACAGTCTTCTGCAGATAACTTCTGAATCCCCAGAAACAAGTAGTGTGTCAAGCAGAAAGGCCTTCCGGCACAGCAAGAACAGCAACAAACGATGTTTGTTGCCTTCAAATTTATTGAACGAACATTCAGAGTTTTTAGGAGGTTGTTTGTTGGCCAGCACAAGATCGAACTATTTCATTGGCGTCCGCTAGAAAATGGATATCACGCCAGAAACAATGAATAATGATTTACTACGACCTTTCTCGGTTCTCTGCTCTCATCGACCGATAAAACAACCTAGGTGAATATCTTTAGAGTGCTTCTACAAGATGATAGCACACTGAAATTGAACATATGCCCTGTGCTGTCAAACCAGAAACAACGCAAAATATACTGTTTGAGTTGACATTAAAAATTTGGTAATTTAATAACCACCTCTGAATAACAGGGTCCACAAACCACTTGTGACGTCCATCGTTGACCATTTATGAGCTTATGACAACATGAGCTCGTCCAGCTGGAGGAAGAATGATTCGTAGCCCAAAACTTCTGCCTAACATCTTGTTCGACAAAATGATTAGAAATTCAACTGTTCAGAGTAAATGCTCAGATACTGATCACATTTGTATATGAAGAACACGGTTCACTTCAAGGAAGATACCCGAAGGTCAACTTAAGTTGTTTTCGAAAATGGAACTCACCGGTCTGTTTCAACTGTTACATGATACTCGGCCTAGATGCATACATATTTCTGACTTCATTTACTTTAAAGCTAAACGTTCAATGTTGTTGAATTCCTTGATTTCTGTTAATCCCCGTCAGTCTAACCCACTGCCCTAGAAAAGTGGTATTCGAACAATCTCCGTCGCTTTGCTTTATGTGATCATACTTCATCTTGACGAAACTATGGAACTATCTTACCGGCAGCAGATGGGTCTTATACAATGGGATGAAGGTGCTTATGGAAGCATTCACAATAAAGTGGTCGCACTTTCCTACAAAAAATTTCCAGCACTTATGTAGGTTACGTTACCCTGACTGTGGCAGGTAAGTATTCATGAAATCAGCTATATGTAAAACGAGTATAAGTCTTTCTGACTCCGAGGATCAACGTAAGACACTGCGGATCTTGCAACAACAAAAGACTAGAAAATTAAGGAAACATAGTGAACCGCATTGTAAATGGTGGGAGGAACACAGACTAAGGCACCATAGGAAAATTGTAAAAAATGTAAAGTACACAATTTAAAAGGAGAAAATGATGGACTCAACAGTTAAACATGCACATCATACAGCTGGAATTTTGACGGATTTCAAATAAATTCCCAGGTTTGTTGATCAAGTGGGTGTATAACAATACGGATATCTATACTGCTTTGCTTGTGCATCAGCATATTCCAGACATAAGAGTCCCGTTATCATCCAGCCACTATCTTTCCCATTTCTTGTTAATTAATGCTTCTGTGCATGTTACATCACTTTCTGACAATGTGTGACGCAATGGTAGGGCTAGGTTAACTAATGTCCACTTATACGCATCCGTAAAAATGAAACGCAAAAGTTTCAGAAGGAAGGCTGTTTAATGACTGTCCGGAAAGTCTTCCAGTCTTGCAGACTATGTCTGCTTTATCTCAGCTGTAATGCAAAAAAGCATTGAATAGTGTTGGTTGTGTCGTTCATTAGAAACTTTGTACTGCGCTTAGGTCGACGTACATTCTTGTACCAAATCTGATCAAGCTGTCAGCCAGCAGGTTCGTAGATCGCCCGTAGCGAGGTACTTTTGAAAAAACCCACAGGTCAGCTGTGATGAGGATGAAAGCCCCAAACATGACTATTCGGTTAGTGTGTCAACTGCGTAGGTACTCATGAAATCTCCCGGATAGGAATGTTAAAAACGTAGATGTCTTTCGAGTTGCACTGTACTTACTTGCGAATCCGGCACTGTTAAATTGAAAATGCTTTCACCGATAACTCTGCGCTTAATCTGTTCAAAATTTAAACTGCATGACCTATGATGACCTCATGAAATCCTACAAACTTCCCATAACTACAGCCGTCTTACGCGGATTTGAGCGTACTCACACCTTTCCATCGTCATCTCTAGGCTGAACCCGATGAGATCGATCAAATTTCCCATCAGAGAAACATGTTGCAACTTCGTTTAGTTGTTTTAAGTTCTTGCAAGAAAGTGACCAGTTTACAACTCATCTTGCTCAAAGACTGGCTGCACGCAATGAACACGCAGTAGTGTGGTGCCCAACAGTATTCAGGTTAACGACCCATTGTCTTTCGAGGTGTAACTCAGCAGGAAAAATGTGACTTAAATTTCAGTCGACGCACCGTCACTTTCAACAACGACGGTACTACACTACTGGTTGGTGCAGACGCTGCATTTTCGTAGAACCATGAAACTATAAAAACATTCCCAAATGAGGCTTAAGAGCCGGACAGGGAATGAGTCAACCTGACCAAAACTAGGGACATGTTTTCACTTACGTCTGCTACGCCGAAACAATCGAAACAGCGATGACCTAAGTGGAGTTAAGTATTTACAAACTATCTGAGAAGCAAAATCCTCTTACGATAGAAACCACAGTGGTCACAGTCACTAATGTTATTGATCGAAAAACATGCTGTGTTTCGAATTACCAGTTTGTTGTTTCTTTCCACGATCTTGACCCAAGTAGCTCACGTGTGTAAAACCGATAGACAATCAGACAAACCTCTTCACACATCGCCTCTCAGACACAGATTCAGTGTAACAGAAGGTCGCTGTTCTGATCGGCCGTAATCGGTCAACCATAGTTCAGTTCGTGTCAGCTTGTGCATGGCCCTTAATTAACTGAACGTTATCCAATCAAGAAATGACTCCAGTACGAATTTACTAGTCACCGCCAAAATGTCTACGTCTGGTAATGAAACAACCTGGTCACCAGAGAGAATAAAATCGCAGATGCAAGACAGTGGTTCCCACTACCAAAATCCATTAGTCGTCCTTACTCCACCCGTGACAGTATTTCAGCGAGTGCACTCAATTATTGATGAACGCCCTCTTACTAGGGACTATGTGGGTCAGGAGGGTTTCCAGAAAAGAAGCGAACATGACAGAGGTATGGGAGTATCACTGCGTTCATGCCTAGAATACGCAGAATCTGTTACTTTAGCGAACTGCTGTGTGTAGCACGTAATTTACATCTGCGGAAACAGCTGTGTTGGCCACAAGGTAATACGTATATCTGAACGGTTCTACGGGCGTCGAACAGTCCAGCACAAAAGTGAAACAAAGAAAACAATCAACAGTACCACATTCGTATAACCAGTGAATACGCACCATTTATTTCGGTGTGATTGTTGAATCTCGTTTAATCTACCGAGGATTCGAACTCTGGTAGTCGCCTGTACAACCTGTCCCATACCTCGAAGAATGTTCCACACGGGCTTTTGAACTACCTTGGACAACATGAGGTTGCAAATTTAACAAGCAGGGTTAGTGGTGCTTTTTAATGTTTAGAACAGATCTGTCCATCTCATAAACGTAAGCGATGGTTCTCGGACATAATCGCACTGTAGTCAGCTGGACGAGAAGGCACTAAAATGAGCGCACGTGATAAAACGTTCAGGTCCAATTCGTACCACAATCTTTTTATCCGAACATTGACTGATGCGTACGGAATTCGGATCCCAAAAGTCGAACCAAGAACGGTCGGTTATTGCGATACTAGTAATGAGGTACTCAATGGGATAAGTGTCATTGTAAACCACAATCACCCAATTTCAGAGAGAGTATGATAATAATCAGCACCGAGCGGGATACTTGAGTTCAAGATTGCAATAAACAAACCAGCGGTCTATTAGGGTTAGCAAACAAAAGTGAAGCCGCCAAGTTAATGACTTTCAAAAGTGAATGCAAGAATTAAATATCTAGGAACTAGCCACAATAAATGTGGGGACAAGCTGCTGGGAACTCACACCACCAAGTGCGGTCGGTGTTTAACATGATCAAAGTAGGTCGTCTGAGTGTGAAAATTCACCAGTGTTTGTATTCAGAAGGATATTCAGAGATGCGTGAGAGCCACAAAAGTTCCCCAAGGAAAGCTTGGTAACCACTGACGGAACTGTAATCACGTGATCAGGACAAAAAGGGCAACAAGGATTAGGATTGCAATGGAGGGGATTTTCATACAAATAAGGGAACCGGTGACAACGAGCCAAGTAAATACATGGTGCCCCTCAGTTACTATTCGAACAGACGACGTGGCCTCCAGAAATCGATTAGAGAACTGAATATTGGTGGAAATTTGGGTTCCGGATGTGGTCAGTATCATAGAGGTATGAACAGTAAACAAAAAATCATCGGCAACTATGGACAAACTCAACCGCAAACGACTTGGAAATCAACGTCTACTGAGGTCCGCATGAATGTGGTACACGCTTTTCAGTCCAAGCAAATAGGCGAACGAAAACCGTTCATCAACTAATTACATCTCAACAAAATTCATAAATCTGCCATACTACTCATTAGTAATACAATTTCTATGNGAGCGCTTGCCGCGTTGAGGCATGCTGTGTCTGTCGCTGGTTCGAATCCAGCCGAAGCCCTGACTTTTCACAGTTGGGTCTCATCTAAACACTTCATGATTTTTGATTGGTCCGCGTCGTTTGAAGTGTCAGCGGGTAGATTCGACAACTGGAATCGATAAAAAACCTATCATTTGAAATGGGATTCAGAAAGTGAAATGGTTCGCCAAACACACGTTTGTTCTCTGGGTCGCATGCACACCAGTTTTTCTACTGAAGCATGTTTATTGAGGTAACAAAATGGAGGAGACTTTGGATAACAATGTATGAACATCAGACTGTATTGTGTATACGCTGTAAAAAAAAATCTATTGCGGGTTCCCGTTTGAGGCGAAATTAGCCCCAAAAACAGCAGTTTACACAATAATCCTTGGTGCAGACACTTGGTTGCTTGCACAAGTCATTTCAGTAACAACTCCGATCGTCCGGAATATCCAAACCAATATCCATCTAGCGACAGAATGCAGGGAAGCCCCACCTATCTGTTCAGGCGGCTTGATCTTAATTCAGATACGACAGATGATTCTTATGATACTTCAATCGTTGTGTTTTGGTCAAACATCCCAGGATGAATCCACCGTGACCTCGTGAAAAATCGGCACCAAGTTAACTATAATACGGACTAAGTTCCTGTTCCACACAGTCACCACGTTGTACAGCTATTTTACACAATGCTCACGGTTGTGCCTCATGTCTATCAGCTTTCCACAAGGATGACTTAACGAACCGCAAGAAAGCTTCTCCACGTTTCGATATCTTGCTAAGGACGGCTCCCAAAAAGTGTTACTCGTAAGCCGATTGGTGCCCACTAGTAGTGACAAATGACAAGAGAGTAATACCGCCTGCCCAAACACGTCGGTTTGCTTCTACGATCTGTGCGTACCCTGAAATTGAAACGGGACCGTGACCCGATGTGACTATTTACGCATTCTGGTGACCTATTGGGCTAAACTGGACGATGTGATGGCCACACTGATAATCAAGCCAAGAATGGGCTCCGATAATAACACACTGAAGTGCAAAACAGAGCGATATCCATACTGAACGCTCAAATCTACTGATCAACTCGTTCGCCTGTCCTGATAGCTTACGTGATCTCGTCGGACAGCGCGCCATGTTTTGTGCCCAAGATGTTAATGTCAGATCCTATAGTGGTGCTCGTCTTGATGGGTTTGCGGTGTTGGCCGTCGAGTTCGATCGCTCCAACGGATAGACATCATCACTTGATCGCACCCTCGCCTGACTAGTGCTGGTCATCCCAGGTTCTGCCGAGCGGCCCGAGACTGCGTCTGTTCGAGTTAATAATCAGCCACCATTACGGTAGAGGTCTGACAAAACTTAGTCTTCTGGTCCTCAGAGTTAGGGGATGAAAAAGGGCTGAAATCTTTTTTAAAAAATCCACCAGTTCTACAACGCTGCCTTGTGACATCAGCTTTTGAACCAAACTCTTTGAATGAGAAAACTAATCGTTATCCTTTCTAGGTCTAAAGGTTCTGGTGGTGTCCCGTCAGTGTACAAGCATGTATATTCGAAACGCCAATGATTCCTTACTGCACTGGTCGTCCCGCAGTAGAAGTCAGGTCTCCGTGTCTACTGCATATATTGAGGTGGGCAAAAGGAAACATGCTACAGTTGTGACATTTACTCACTGTTCTATCTAGTTCAGGTTTAAGATTTCTCCCGACCCCTGTTTATATTTATTATTGTATAGATCCCACAACGGATACATCTGGTTGTAGCGACACTTCCTCTGTAAGACTCATAATTTACCACCCAATCTCAGGCCTCCCAGGTCATTTTCTTGAGCTCAGAATCCGAATTTTTACGGGTGATTTTAATGTTTGCACTCTAAAACACATAGGTCAACAAGCCGCTCTCGCATGAACATCACATTCGTTGAATGTCGACGTCTTCTGCAGTTCAGAAATCAAAACCACAGACAGTAGACAATGTATGGTACTAACAGCACCAGCACTGTCTACCCGATACTGAATATGCACATCAGGTGACTCCATGGCCGTCACCAACGGTCAGGCCGTAGTAGACAATCTACAGAAGGACATGAGAAACAGCCGCTGAGCACGACCAGCACTAGACTTAGGCTCCGCACGCGTCACTGTTATACTTAGAGCTGCCTTCCTCCAAATCAGACCAGGTCTCGGACATACCAAACACCTGTTGGTTATACGTGACGCGGTTTCATTCAGAACCGCCGATCTTATGTTATCACACACTTGGATTCAGATAGTGCGTCGGTGAGATATCATTTTGTTCTTACTTCAAATGGACTACGACCCTGTCAACAACAGCTGTAAAATGTTGGGACGTCGACCATGCCGTCGAAAAATCATAAGCACTTAACTAAGCAATGCAAGTTTCGCAGTTCTCACTCTGGAGATTCAAATGGCTACTGGATTCAAATCTCATGGGCCATTTATGAAGCAGCTACAATAGCATGCAGTACGCTGACTCGTGAGTTAAACAAACATCAGATTTCAGAGAAACCCCTCTGGGCTGTTAGACAACATACGGAACAATCTTCGTGACAGTTCATGTAACAAATTCGGGAAGGATATCCGTAGGAAGCTGAGGCGTAGCAAGACCGCCGACGGTGAGGCTTCCATAATGGAGAGAGTTAAGAAAATAGGAATTGCTTTCGTTTGGTAGACTGTTCAAGCTAATTTGTACTACTGGTCAGTGAAGCTAGTAACGAGGTAGACGGCAACTTCATATGTTACAAGTCCAGAATATCAGCCAACTGGACGGAACACTTTAGGGAGCAATTTTTGGCCGACCCAAGGTTTCTGCTGTTACCATGGTATATTTGTGATTTTAAACTTAAATTTCAGCTCCCAAACTCAGTAGGGATGCTGGCCTAGATGGATGTTTAACAGTACTCTCCAAAGGTGAGGAATATTAAATATACCTGACACGCAAGGACCATATGGAGTGGCAGACGTACCATAATATGAGAAGATAAAGAGACATTTTATAAGGGATTGGACGGGAGTAACCCATGTTGGCTCAACAATCATACCAAACGTCACATGTCGCGACGTCTGCCGCATAGCGAACTTGTATAAGAGGGAAAGTGGGGACATAACATATATTGCTGTTTTAAACTGATACGCTGGAAACCTTCAAAATGCATAGGATGGAATTAGTGAAGGATAAATGTGGGGACATCATAAGTGATTGAACGCTCGATAGATGTCACCTTTAGGATGGTTAGATGAATTTGACAGAATGCAAAGTAGCGTCTAACATTTTCTGTGCTGTTTGTGATTGACCAAACAATGGCATTTTGTCGGAAAATTACATAGCTCATGCCGGTCCCCATCTTAAACTACCGTAACTTCTTCCTAAACCTTTTATCCCGACCTATACTGCTACCTTGACGAGGTGGTCGGGCTTTTGTACTGTTTTGATCCGGCGGGCTATGCTGACTAGGACTCCGGTCCTTCCAGGTGCAAGCTTGTCAGACAGGCCAAAGGGGAGCAGTCAGACAGAAAACAGTTACACTCATAGAATTGTATGTCGCACTACTGATCGCGTAGGAGTGCTTAGGTAGTGAGGCAGGATCCTATGGGCATACAGCAGAACTGTTTTTATAGTTGCGGCACTGCTGTCTTCCGTATCAGGAAGAAGGGGGTTAGAAAAGGTACCCTTAAACAAAGAGCACTCCGATCGCCCAACGGTTGACCGTGACCGCCGGCGTATTATCCAATACGGTCGAAAAACATCAGATATCTCTCAAAAGCCTGATGTAGCTTCGAGTACATCCGCTGCGCGCAGCAGTGTTCAGAATCAGACATTATTGTCTTATTCAC
>QNGE01000711.1:128388-143208 GCA_008508345.1 Paragonimus westermani | reverse complement strand
ATACGACAACGGTGAGTGCTGTGTTACTTTACGGCAACGAAACCTGGCCGCTCAGGCAGCGTAGAAGACGTGAACCGTCCTCAGGTATTTGATCACCGATGTCTGCGTTCAGTCGCTCGTATCAGGTGGCACGAGCGTGTAAGCAACGAACAGGTTAGAAATCGGGTGTTTAGTAGTGATTGCCAAACGAGTTCTTTTGTCCAGTCTCTACGTTTGCACAGGCTTAGATGGTTAGGTCACGTATTAAGGATGCCAGCTAGTCGTCTTCCACACCGAGCATTGTTCACTGACACTGCCACCAACTGGTGTAAGGTTCGAGGAGGGGGGGCAGATAATGACCTGGCGTAGGGAAATGAAATCGACCACCAAGGGGTTTGTCAGTGTAGATCGAGTTCGTCTCCCAGGCTGGGGCCCTCGCGACTCAGAGTCGGTGACTGGAGACATTAAATGAGATGGCGGCCAATCGTCGTTGTTTGGCCGAGTTGTCTGTGAAGTGAGTGCATTTAATGACGCGGGGCAGTGAAAGCCGTATGGAAGCTGTCTTGCTGATGACGCCTTACTCTCACTTGCAGCTCGGTTGTTTGTTTGTAAGGTGTAGGCACCTTGATGTTGAATGTTTGAATATGGACGTGGTTATTTTCAGTAGTTAGGTCCCTTCCCGTCCTTTTCTTTTTCACTCTCTCCCTATATAGGGTTTTCTTTTTCTTCATGGCAGTTAAGCATTAGTGTGAACCACTGATATCTATGGTGATGATGTGGTACAAATTGATAAATAACATTAGACATAGACGATCCCCGCCTATATCAGTCTCATGCTGATTCACAGAGCAACGTTTTCGGCTAATCTGTTCGGAAGCAACGCAAGTTGACCTAACCACACGGTGAACATCAAGTGACTCCTGCTCACTTGTTAACATGACTTCGACTACAACAATCCTGAAGAAGGTCAACCCTAGGTGGCTGGAACGTTGATCAATTCAACTTGTTAGCAAGTTGTGTTCTCCTTAATCCATTAGTTTATAGCACTGAAAAAATAGCATGTACTGTATCGTGTAGAAACGAGTGGAGCAAACAATGACTACAGGACAAGAACTACCACTCTTGTCCCAGACACCTTTAATACAGACAATCATCACGAAGCCACCTATACAGCGCATGGTGAAAAATAAAAAACGTTTTCCCAATTTAACGGTAGACTGAGTTTAGACATGAAACACGAAATGGCTAACTGGAATGGTGAGGATACGAGTTGATCGCGATAGCAGACCAATGGCAAGTCCCTTCTATCAGACATAACCTAAGTCACAGGATGCAACTTGGCACACAATATTGCAGTTAACAACATAATACGAAATGAGCTCCCGTGGTAACAAGAATCCAATATCGGCCGTTCCCAACAACAGAAAAGAAAACACGTTGCGGAGTGTAACCGATCTACTTCGTAATCAACAAACGGTACATAAATGCGAAAATATTCGTAGGAGTTAAAAAAAAGTAAACAGACGATGTTCAGCGCGATGCAAGCGGTGATATCAAGAACACCAACTCTGTTCACGAGGTGACCGGGCCAGCAGCGGCATTAACGGAAGTGGGCACAGTTCCGTGTGGGTAGTCAACTGCAACAGGGAGTCCAGTAGATCCACCGCCGGCGACGGCTCCGTAATAGTAGGACGCGTACGGATCAGCAGATGCGGCCCAAGCAGAGGGATCAACCTGCAGGATAAAACAAATAAACTTCACTGTTCAGGGTATTTTAGGCCACTTGAAAGGAGGTATCTCCAGGACGAAACTCTATGACGCTACTATGGGATAGAGATGAAAACACAAGCAAAAACAGCAGCTTGAAACACTGAACTTTGTTAAAGAACGGGTACGAATTCGAAGATGCGCAGAATTACTCACCATAGCCAAGGCAGCGTTCATCATGGAGAGATTAGTCGGTACCGCCGGTGGTAAACCCGTTACGTTACCCAAGGCAGCTGCCAAAGGTTCATAAGCCCCTGCGGTATAATAGCCAGCAGAAGTAGATGGGTCTGGAGCTGGAGTACCAACAGAGGCAGCGGCTTCCAGTACAGCTTGGTCCGGATTCAGGCAAGGTAGACGAGCCACCGGACCTGCCGTCACTAACGTGTCACCAGAGCCGGCGACGGCGACCGCAGTCATTCGGGCAGACGCCGAAGGTAGGTTCAATAAATCCGGAAGAGGATAGCCAGTGGTGAATCGTGTACTTCCCCGAGCTGCAGCAGCGGCAGCTACACCGGAGTTCACCGCCTCACACAGACCAAGATATTCATGGTAGGCTACACGTAACCTGTGACAAGCGCAAAACGGGCGGAATTGACAACCTCGACAGACCGTGCAATTTATTCGACCGAAGAATCATTAAAAAAAAAGTCCAAAGAGCTGTAGCCGAAAGGCTCACAAACCTGGATACATCTGTGTCAAATTCCTCAAGAAATTGTATCTTCCGCTGACAGAATGCCAATTTGACGGCGGCAGGGAGAACTGAGTCGATAGATGCGAAATCGCACATTTCTATGAAGCCCTCTATATCAACCGGACGACGCTGATAGATAATATCGAGCAGTTGAGCGTATAAACGTTCATTGCGCTAGCAGTACGAAAAAGTGGAAAACAAAAACAGTGAGTACAGGTAGACAGCTGTGGAAATGATGCATCAGGAAAATCATTGCGATAGTAGCCGGTACAAACCAGAGGACGATTTGATATGATTTAGAACAATCAAATCGAAGGAGTGATCACAACCGACAGCCAAAATCTGACCCACTGTATCCTCGAGTTATAAAAAAACCCAAATGTTAACCCAATAAGACTCATAAGACAATGATGTTGGCGAAAACCAATCGAAAGAACTGTTATCTTGCGTATTAAATTAAAGGCCGTTTTCACGGTCTGCTCCTTTTCCACGTCATAAACCATAAAAATGTAGCAGACGTTCATGTCAATTTGATAACCATTACCAGAACCTATGAGGAACAAAATATTAGAAAGCAAAGTTGTAGTCATGCTTAACGTATAACGGAGGTAGCACGAAAGACTGAATTCACAATATCGGACATAGCGCAACAATTCCCTGACTCACAGGATCATACTCGACCGCTTCTTTCAAGACACGGATGGCGGCTTCTTCTCCATTCAAAACGACCCGATCTTCATCGGTGAGTGTCTCATCAGCAGGAGCTTGAAGGCGAATTAATCGCTGTCGCTTGTCTAGGATGGCGCGAATACGCTCTTCTTCTGCAGCAGCAAGTTCCTTTTCCTTTTGAAGGCGTTCCTCCTCTCTTATACGGGTTAATTCAGCTTCGTCAACTTCCTTATTCTCTTCTTCACATTTCGTTTTCGACTGTTTGCGCCTTTTTTCCTTGTGCTTTCCTTTTGAGCTTTCTTCTGGTTTCCGTTTGGAACCAGTTGTCGAGGGTGGCGAACCGGACATGTCCGCTACTGCTTCAACTTCAGAGGTCTGGTCCTCCTCATCTTTTTCGCTGACCTCGTCTGCATTCTCATCACTACTCACGTCTTCCTCCATGGATTCGTCTGAACTCGAGTGTGCACCTTCTCCCTCAACTTTCACTGGTACCTCACTTTCATCTGCATCCAGTTCCTCCTTGTCACTTTCCATCGGCTCGTCGGCCGAATTTCCGTTGACTGAATCGGCCTTCTGAGACACTAAATCTTCAGTTTCACCCTCCACATCCAAATTTTCAGCTTTGACTGGCTCCTGCGCGGTGCCCGATTCCAATTCTGTCACGAGATTATCCTCCTGTTTGTCCTCCTCGTCTTCCTTGTGTACGGTGTGAAGTAGAAGCATCCAGACGGGTACTCCATCGGCAAACGATTCGTCCCGGTGTAACAGCCGGGCCAAACGTCCAGCGAGCACACCGGCACCTGCGCGGGCTTGAGCTGAGGTCGCAATCGCCTGAGCAACGGTACGCGATGCGGTCGGACCAGATAAGGAGTTAGCCAGCTTTGTCTGCTCTTCGGATAAATAGCGAAGACGATTGATCCCACTACGTAGACAGGCGATTATATCAAACAACTGCCAGAACAGGGAAAGAGAATTTTTCGAAAATATGCTGGTGAGTGAAAGCAAATGGTTCAAATCGTCACCTAAATCATTCTGTAGCATCCTCCATAACGCGTCCGGCAATAATTGTATAAATGCGCAAAAAAAAGTATGTTCAGGCAAACTGGGCGAATGACATCAACAAAATACACCAATTCCACGGAATAAACGGCAAATGGGAACCGGTGCAAAATTAGCACGTTCCAAACGAGTTTCTAGAAATCAGTTAAAACTAAGCCAAGTGAACGTATACATCCAATCAAGTATGCTGTGCGGTTTAAGGTGATGCTAGAAATGGGCTGCGTTTTTATTTGGCATATCAAAAACAACCGTTGCTCTCCTGCCGACGTTTCGCGTCACAAGCGAATCCGGTGGCACTAAAATATCCACGATCATCAAAAACAGCAATATAGCGTTGATTCACACCGATGCTCATTTGTTACACAACCATGACGAAGAAAAAGAAAACCCTATGCAGTAAAACAGGAGAGAAAAATAGGAAGAACACTGGGAAGGAAATAACCACCATAAATAGCTAAGTCCATACTCAAACATTCAACACCAAGGTGCCTGAACCTTGCAATCAAAAAACCGAGCTAAGCATTAGATTAACATGTCAACAGCAAGAAAGCTTCCTTACGGTTATCACTGTCTCGCGTCAATAAGTGCACTTACTACACAGGCTATTCGACCGAATAACAGCATTCACGCTACTGAGGCGGATTAGCCGTCTTCTCAACTAACGTCTCCGGCCACCGACTCCGTGATTTACGAAAATCTCAGCCCTGGAGACGAACCCGATCTACGGTGACCAACCCCTTCGTGAACGACTTCACTTTTCTACGCCAGGTTACCAGCTGTCCACCTCGCACCTTACGCCAGTCGGCCGCAGCGTCGGTAGTGTTGGGTGTGGCAGGCGACTAGCTGGCATCCTTGATACAGGACTTAACCATCCACGTCTGTGCAAATGTGAGGATTGAATGAAAGAACTCGTTTGATTATCAGTGCTAAACACCCGCTCCCCAACCACCTCTTTGCTTACTCGCTGGTGCCACCCGATACGGGCGATTGAACGCAGACATCGGTGGTCAGATACCTGAAGACGGTTCAAGTCTTCTAACCTGAGCGGCCAAGTTTCACTATCGTAATTTAATACGACCTTCAAAGTTGTCTGATACACGCGACCCACAAGCCTCAGGGATTTTCTTCTATGTAATCAGAGATGGCCCCAGATTAGCGAACACTGCCTTAGCGTTAAACATACGCTTCTGTTTCATTCCCTACACTTCCGCCACCAATGTAGCTCCACAGGTGTACAAACCGGTCAACAACCTCCAGGACTACATTATCTAACATCAAGTCTGGGTAATGACATCAACCTTGCAGAACCACTTCGAATTTTAAGGCTGCAGAGCGCAATTCGAAGTACTCAGCAAAAGCGAAATAGCGTTGTTCGAGCTGCCTGAAAGTTGTCAAACAGCAACGCCTTGATCAGTCAGTCTTTCACCAGGAGGTCCACGCCAGCATCTTGTGAGTGCCGAAGAGAATCCTCCATTATTTCGTCTATGAGGAAATTGGAAGAAAGTGTGGAGCGATCCATCGAATTGAACGCACCTTTACAGAAATTTATAAAAATTTGACCTATACATTCCCGCCCAGAGCAAAACACTGCCTGTTCTTCCCAAACGTTTACCTCCCGAACCGCAGTGAGTCGACGAAGTATAACGGATACCAGAATCCTAGTAATGACGGGTGTCAAACTAATCCCCCGACGATTTTCGCCAGAGCCCCTCATACCTGTTTTGAATATAGGAACTATTACCACGTGACCCCAGCATGGAGGGTCGGTTTCCGTCGTCTACATAAGTTGAAACAACTGAATGAAGGCCATTACTAACGTCTCCCCATCTTCTTTGAACAGTGACAGCACGAGATCATCCGGACCAGTAACCCTATTACGTTTGACAGCCGAAATTCAACTGTGGACGTGAGTGGTTCCAGCTTAGCTGACCATGGTGCTACAGTACAAGTTTGTGGTGAAAACACAGTAGAAGTAGCAGACCAGCTGAATTGACCCTCGGTGTTCCACCCACCGCTCCAACCTTCTGGATTCATTATAGATGAGTGTGCCATCTGTCTCGCTGATAGCTTTACTGATAGACAGTTACCTGAGGCCAGCGGCAGTAGGAATGTTTTGTGGGGTTTCTAACAGCGAAGGTTTTTCCGAGATCCAATGTCTTATTATTCAGTAAAGCCTTAGTTAAACCACAACGAATTACAACCAAAAGAGTTATCGGTTTCGAAACGTTTCAACCTTCTCGGAGAGCTTTTACGAATAGATTTAAATCGGAAAATTCACGTTGTACAAACTTCAAATGAGGTGGTCATCAACTGGCACGTGTTTGTGTGTTCAACATGCGGTGTGTAGATAGGCTACCAATAGGATGTATAGGTTCACGGTTCACCTGAGGTCACCCAGATGCAAACAAGGATAAATAGTTTCTTGTGTTTGTGCGTGTACATGCGCGCGTTAAGACTACATGGGTGACGACTGGTTGGTTGGTTCTAATTTCCGGAGCTGCTGGACTTCGGTTAGAGGCTTTTTACTACACCTTACCTGTTCTTTAGTGCGTACTTTCAGCTGCCAGGCGATCTGTCCAACGTACGAGGCTTGACAAACCTTACAGTTAATTCGGTAGACATAGTCTGATCGCTTCCGAACTGTTTGTTTGCTATTTAAGCGGGCTAACTTATTCTTTAACGTGCTGGTGGTTTTAAATGTCACTCTGATAGTGTACTGATTGAGGATTCGTCTAAGGCTCTCAGATGTATTCCTTCTGCACAGAATAATCATAGACGATAGCCAATCCCTGGGCATGTTGACCTTGTTAAAAGGTAGCTCCCATATTGCACTAGAATGTTGTCACAATAACCGTTAGCTTTCAGTGTCGACTGGATGATTTTGTATTCCTTCGATAGCTCGTCCTCGGAACTTGTTAATAACGAGGCCCTGTGAAACAAACTGGGTGCAACTGCTTTCTTGGTGCACATGGGGTGTTATGAGCCAAAGCAAAGTTACCGATTAGAGTGAGTGTCCCTTCTGTGCACACCATTGTCCAGGTTACCATCGGCTCTTCTGTGTGTCCTGCAGTCTCAGCTCATGGTCCACTGGATCGCGCTCAATCGTAAAATTGATGTGCTAATGAAAGGAATTTATGTGTTCCATGAATTTGTCAGAAGTTTCCATACGTATCACCACCAACGTGTCATCGGCAGACCTCTACCAAATTCTAGGTGGATTAGGAAAATTGGATGTTGAAAATCGCTACCTTCCGGAACTAAAACAAAAGTCAGTCTTCGTGGCACAAAGCAAATCTCAGTTTACTGAGTTTCTATCGGTTATTCTGTGGACTAGACGCATCAGTAAAATGAAGAATTAGAATTGGTGCTGATGCTTTAGCTTGCCCATTGGTCGACTCGACTCTGCTTGTGGCTCGTTTGCTCCGGTGCTCGTTATAACAAAATCCGATGCTGGAGCACCGTGCCATCCTGATTGGTCCCCGCGCTGACATACCAGTCTGTTCGCGTTGCCGACACTGATTGGCCGTAGTCTTCTGCGAATCACTGGCTGACTTCGTATCGGTGCGTTTGTCAAATCAAATCCCTTTACACTGGACAGCAACTTTTTCTCCAGATCTTGAATGAACAAGTTGACAGCCGTGAGAGAGGTGGGTTTGCTGACTGAGGACCCCCTTGAACGTAAAGAAGATAAGCCGTAAGCAATAATCCGTAGCTTCTATAGCCTCATTAACCAATAAACCTGTTCGTTCAGCTACACTGGCATCTGATTCAAGAAGCTGACGAATCACCTCCAGATTTTCCCCCATTGGAATCTTGGTGAACAACCAAACAATATCAAACCTGACCAGACATTCATACGGGCTTAAACTGAGTTCTTTCAGCTTGGTAACCAGTTGTGCGGAATTCCGAATAGAATGGTCTGTGTACTGTTCAAGAGGTTTAAGAATACGAGACAAAAAGTTGGCTGGGATGTATGTTAGTGTTCCTGTATAGTCAACGATCGGCCGCAGTAGTATCCCAGGTATATGTATTTTGGTAAACCGTAAAACCTCGAAACTGGTTTTGTTTTTAGATATAAGGTAAGCTAAAGTGACTTACCCAAGCTGACTTTCATCTATTGTCTGTTCAACCCACGTACCTCCGTGCCGCATGCTACAGTACCCGCTTCATAAATTGCCTATGAAATCTCAGTTCAGCAGCCGTTAGGATCGGCGGAGTGAGAACTACTAAGGCAGATTTCTAAGCTGGTTTGATACTTATGCTTTACCGATGGTACAGCCAGCCGTTGCTGTCGGTGGGGTCGTTGCCAAGCAAAAGTAAGAAAACACGGCAACGAACCAACGCACGATCTGAATCCAAGCACGTGCTCCAATAAGAACGACAGTCTTGAATGGAACCCCGCCACCTATGTGGTCAATCTGAGACCACGTCTGATTCGAAGAAGCCGGGTGTCAAGTACAGCAATGACGTATACGACGCTTAAAACTAGCGCTGGCTAAAAATAGCTTGTGTTCAACGCGCAGGTGTAGCAATCGCCTGCCATTAGCTGAGCGATGTGATGCTATCCCAAACCTGCCATCTACACAAGACTCCGTCTCACCAAGGTGGCAAACCTGAGCATTCATATCTTCGGCTAGAGCGACTATACCAGAACCATACGTCGACCGAAGGAGTGCGGCCAGATCCGAGTAAAACGCGTCCTTGACACCGACGTCACTACAGTCAGTAGGAGCGTAAGCAGACACAATGAACAGATTTTCGAAAGTGTTGCGTCTACAGCTGGCCTTAACAGAACCTGCCAAGCGGATAGCGCAAGGACTAATGTTAACAGGAATCCAATCTATCAATGCGGCCGTCGTGCTGAGGACTATGCCGACTCCAGCCTGATCGGTAACGGCGGCCGGGCAGTCACCTGAAGTGCATAGCCAGTATCGTGTAGATAATGCGGGTGCTGTTAGTCCCATACGTTGATTAGTCCCAGATTCTAGTCTCCGAGATACACCGGATATCGACATTCAACGAGCCTAACGTTCGTGCAAGAACGGCCTGCTGACCTGTTTCATAGTGCGAACGTTGAAGGCACCTATACCGATTTGCATTTTAAGTCTAAGCAAGGGACGAGAGCGTCTGAAGTTGAGGGGAAAGAAATAGAGCTTACTGGCTAAGTGTTACTAGGATTAGCTATAGCTGTCGTGGGAACAGTAAAGTGACTACCAGAAACGGAGGTTGGGAGGGACCTGAGAACTAAATTTGATACATCAGTAGGGGAGGGGTCAGCAGTAGCATTTTTTCTCCTCTCCACCCTGTTGTATGCAGTAGACAGGGTGACCCGATTTACATTACGAGACGGCCGACGCAGTGTGGAATTACTGGTGTAACTATTCATGGTTGTACGTGGACAGAGATAATGCCAGAACGCCCAGACCTAGACAGGAGAACTATTAGGGTTTTCAACCATAGCATCTGGCTCAAAAGCCTGTACAGCAAGGCAGCAGGTGAGTGGCAGTACACCCAAACTGGTACTTTTTCCGGTAAAAGGATGCCAACCTTCTTTCGAACGTTAACCTGGACCAGGAGGCTGTGGTTTGTCAGACCTCTACCTATTGGCCTGTCTATTGGTTTGGTCACCATACCGTCCGGTTGAGGTCATCTAGATGCGCAAACTGTCACACCGCGTCAAGGTGCAGTCTCGTTGTGATAGAATATCCATAAAATATCCAACATCCATTATTCAACTTGGAAAGAATTACATTTGTGTTTTCTACATAAAACGCTCGGATTGACATAATGAGTCGTAAGTTAATTTAGGAAAATTGCGCTAAACAAACCAGGAACTGAGCAGTAGAAATGATTGAGGTTCGAACCCGCTAACTTCGGACTGGTTATCTATATCATTATGACTGAGATGGTCAAAGTCAACTGGAGTTTAACCATCATCATTCCAACCTAAAAACAATTTCTTACAACATATGCGACGACCAAACAAGGATAAATCTGCATGTGATCGAACCTGGTTGCCCACAGCACAATGTGAAGAACAAAGCGGTAAGGATCGATGAGTGGTCCGCTAAGGCAACGGACGTACTAATCACATTTTCACATTTCACCAACTGGTATACCTAGGGAAGGCCAACAGGGGACTTCAGTTCCACTGGTTAAATAGCACAGTGGAGTAGACCATGCAAAAATAAGTGCGTGAGAAGTGTATCAAGACTTATAAAACATTTTACGCCCGATTACGATCGGGTAAGAAAAATTGTGAAATACTTATCATCATTTTTCGTCTTCACAAGAGATATTTAACAAGAGTGTCAGATTTCAAGTGTTTTCTGCTACTAAATTGTTGACGCTACCTTGTAGTGAAACACAGGAAAAATCCACTAGTGAACGAATCTCAGACCAACGCATAGCGATCACATCGCCCTAATCTGAGACAAGACAAAGCCAGTATGAAGTATGCTGAACCAATTAGAAACATTAGTTAATCGCATTGATCTCTATCAAATCTTTGTATAGAGGTGTATTTACAACCACACGTGCCGCTGTAAAGGCTGCCTTCGCACAACCTCTAGAATAACTCAGTGAAGTCACAAAGACAGACAAGCTGCTTAGCATGCAAGCAACACCGAGTCGACGGCAGACGCCTGGTATGGAACATCAAATCAAGTATTGCATTGATGGTAACATTACAATCCAAGTAACACAGAAGCAGTTTCCAGTGATTTTCACTATTTTTGCAAAGACAATGGTTCAAGGCCAGCAGGAGTGTGTGCACGCGTTAACCGTCGATTATGATAGGCTACACAACTAAGATGGCACTGACAATTAACCAAGTAATATTAACAAAAGAGCTAATTGGTCTGCTGGTCTCGCCAGTCCCGGATGACATGAAACTTCCCATATGAACAAGGCTCAGCCCTCAACAGGAAACAGTTTACCTATTATTCACCAATAGACATCGTCCGGAGAGATCGCCGTGCATACATAGACTAGTCAAAAACAACTGGAAGCTCTCAAGAGAACTCCCGATGGAATTGTGACTTCACAGTTCTACTGGAAGGACGAGAGGCATAAGTCAGATTGATAGGTGTAGTCATGAACATAAAGCTATATGCCTGAACACTGCGAAAGAGAAGGTACATGTTTCCAGTCACCTAAAGATAAGGAACATGCAAATTGACTGGAAGAATAGGACTATATGTGCTTGTATTGTTCACAAGTCAGTGAACTCGGTATCATAGACCAACAGTTACCGGTTTTTTCGCGCGTCGCATCGCATCCGCCCGGCGACAACAGACCAACGCACTGTCCGTTAAACGCTCCTCCAGTTCCGTAAGTATTTCCAGACATGTTCGAACCGGATAGGTGGGCGGTGAGTCCAAATCCGATGGATAAAGTTCTTCGAAACAACCCCAGTGCCAGTGAATGGTTGGTTTGTATCGAAGATGAATTGTGCACGCACGGCGCCAGACCTCACGGGCAGCAGGAATATCAAGCTCGGTTATCTAAATAGAAATACAACACTTATAATGTACGAATTGAAGTCCCTTTTGCGGACAACTACGTAGTGCCGAGTTTGGCTTGAACAGCGATGAAGTTCACGGAACAAAAAAATTTAATGAATAAAAGTAGATACCACATTTTTTGTTGATGGATTGAATACTATCAGGGTCCTCAAAAAAAAACGCGATAGTCCTAGGTCGAACATGAAACTGTACACTTGACAGTCAGCGTTGCTGTTACTGAGATCCGCGTGAATCAGTACATCACAAAACTATAAGCCTTATATAGGTCTTATTAAATTCTCCAGGTTTGAAACAAATAAAGCCATTACGAATGTGTGCGTGATAACCTAACTGCCGCTTTGCTCGGGATGAAGTAAGCATCTAGTTCCTTTTTAAAGGGAGATGAGCAAAGATGAATGTGAAAGACGCAATCAAGCATCTGTAGTCCTTAACTTAGAGACTCAACGTTTGTGTGAAGCGCTGAGAAAGCCAAGATGAACTTTAAATCAATGTCGCCCAAGCCGCAATAAGCAGCGTCCACAGAGAATTCCATATCACAGAATTTGTTAGCAACAACAGTCTGGGAATAAAAAGCATCACTTCCGGCGGTTTTTATCAGTGTGTTAAAATACACAAAAACAACATATCCAGACGTGGCGAGTGTTCTACCAGTTGAGTTACGAAGCTACACCAAAAACTCAGAAAATTCATAGTTGGATTCACCTACCCACCCATCCCGATGTCTCGTATCAAATCCAACAAATGATCCACGGGATCGACTGCCCCGGCGGGATGTCTCAACCAGTTCAAGCTAGAATCTACCAACGTCATCGATAAACATTCAAACTGCATTAGTGATTACCAGTTTGGTACATTTAGCTAATTTAGTAGAGACCCATTTCCGAAAAATGTGAACGTCGGCTGGATTCGAACCAGCAACAGAAACAACATGCTCAGACGCGGCACATCCCCTGCCGACCGAACTGCGAAGCCACCCCGGAAGCTCCATTAGGTATGTTCTAAACGTACCACACCTGTCAAACAACTTGCCAGTCATTAAAGTATGCCACGGAAGAAAACACGTGGCCATTGTCCGGACCGGAGCAGCACCCGGGAAAAGGCTGAGAGAGGCCAAGAGGGGTGAAAGCTAGAATTCGAAAGAAACGGTTGTCACCTATCAGATAACATGGCCTGAGAATAAGCATGAAAAATAGTCATCCTGACCTCAATAACGAAATTTACAGGTTGCCTTTAAGAAAGAGTTGTACCTGAACCACGTTTGCTAAGAAGACAACTCGGACGAAATACGGCTATTTATACCCCCAATGAAACAACAACAGTTATCAAGTGAATTGAGTTAAGCGCCAAATGAGAAAACCGAATCGAGTAGATTACCTCCAAGTATTTCGCATAGCGGATCCAAAAGTGCTCGTACAACGCACACGGAATTAGGCAGCGTTCGTACAGCACGCGAACACGACGCCTAGCCAGTTTGCACACTTCAGAAGCACCAACGGCCGCATCGAGATCAGCATCTGACAAATTGGGATCTTCTACTTTCATCTCTTCACGAGCCGCAGCAATAACTGCAGTGGCCTCTGACTCTTCGAAGCTCAAGTACTCTGCCCAATTTGTTAGTTGCACTTCTTCCAACGGCTTTACATGGAAATACGGGCGTCGAATCTGACAGCAATAAAACCAATGAGTATAAGTACGTTTACAGTAGCCAACAAGTGACGATTACTAGCACGTGTGAGCAGTCGGTGATCAATGAGTAACAAGAGATAGTGAAGCAGTTGCTTTCACATCATAGGGCATTTGCAGTCACGTAATAGAATTGCTCACACGTAAGTTAAATAAGTCTAAACCAGTCAAACCTAGATGAAGGGGGTTGTCACACAAAGGATGTGAGCCTCAAACCGTCTGGTCAGTGTTCAGTATCGTTACTACGGAGCTGCATCACGAACCCAGATGGTCTGTAGATTTCACTGTAACCAAGAATGTAAATTCGACATCAATATTATATTACGTGTTGTGCGTACAGTCAGCATAGCCGATTGTGTGACCTAACATCTACCAATCAAAAAAGGGAAAATATGCAGCATTACGGGCACAAACCACAGGACAACTAACAGCTCAACTAGAAGACGAAACACCTTTTGTTAACTAGAAACATGTGTCATCTCGTGCAAGCAGCTGACCAATCCAGTGGCGTGCCAGTCACCGCCAAGTGAAATGCAACTGGAAATACGTTAATCAGTTTAATACACTGAGTATACAAGTAAGTGCGTCAGTCTTAAATGGATAAATCACACATGTGAGGATAAATAAGCTGACATTCTGTAGTTGGATATGTTCGGGACGTAAGTGTCGACTAGCGAATGTAAGATCAGACAATGAAGCTGAGTATTTTCACGAATCACGTCTTGAAAAAATCATGCAGGCAAAAGATGCGGACGACCGTTACTCACAAATGACTGTTAGCTATGATTTCACTGAGTATGTCATTACCTTCAGCACGCAAATGCGGCGGGAAATTCGAATCCCTCACAGAAACCACTGAATTTACTTGAAGGACAGTAATCACAGATGTTGAACTAAACAAGCGAGTACTAATCAACAAACACGTAGTTAATCCAAAATTAATGACTTCAAAACACCAGTAACTGGATCTTATATGTAACTGCCATACAGCAAGAAGAAATAGCCCCGGTTTTATGAAAAGGGGGAGAGGCAGTTTGATTCAAAACCATATTCCCAAAGTCAAATAACACACGTGAGCATGCTTACACTCCCCAATCACACACGTGAGTTAGGAATGACAGTCAGCCGGAAACTGTGAGTAAACATACTAGCGGCTCCCACTATTCACGGTGAGCAACCAAGGTGGGCAGGTTCCTTAAAATAATTGATCACCCCACCTCATCATCATAGACAACAATATATCAGTGGTTCACACTAATGCTTAACTGCCACACAACCATGAAGAAAAAGCAAACCTTATATAGGGAGAGAAAGGGAAAAAGAAGGGGACGGGAAGGGACCTAACTACTGAAAATAACCACGTCCATATTCTAACATTCAACATCAAGGTGCCTACACCTTACAAACAAACAACCGAGCTGCAAGTGAGAGTAAGGCGTCATCAGC
>QNGE01000711.1:98852-114332 GCA_008508345.1 Paragonimus westermani | reverse complement strand
GGGGGGGGACAGATAATGACCTGGCGTAGGGAAATGAAGTCGTTCACCAAGGGGTTTGTCAGTGTAGATCGAGTTCGTCTCCCGGGCTGGGGCCCTCGCGACTCACAGAGTCGGTGACTGGAGACATTAAATGAGATGGCGGCCAATCGAGCTCAGTGGCGTGAGTGGGTGGCCGAGTTGTCTGTGAAGTGAGTGCATTTAATGACGCGGGGCAGTGAAAGCCGTATGGAAGCTGTCTTGCTGATGACGCCTTACTCTCACTTGCAGCTCGGTTGTTTGTTTGTAAGGTGTAGGCACCTTGATGTTGAATGTTTGAATATGGACGTGGTTATTTTCAGTAGTTAGGTCCCTTCCCGTCCCCTTCTTTTTCCCTCTCTCTTCCTATATAAGGTTTGCTTTTTCTTCATGGTTGTATGGCAGTTAAGCATTAGTGTGAACCACTGATATATTGATGTTTATGATGATGATGGCATGACTTTCCTTGGACCTAGCGAGCCGAGGTAATACCAGGCATAACATGTAGTCACCTACTCTGCAGAGGACAAATTTTTTACTGCGTTCACTCAACTAGGGATGAACTTCAATTGGAAGTCTTCAGAGCTGCTACTCTCGGGAATCTCCAGAAACATTTCTTATCACAGTGGCCATCATAATCAGCGCAGTCTGCCCAGGGCACCCATCTCTCAGCGTGTACATACATACGTGTTATGTTATGTATGCCGTCAGTTTGTTTGAATTATGAGCGTGCTTTTCACTCGATCATGTCGTTCCAAGTCCCGCTACTCCTCAATAAATGCCTAAAAACAGCAACAACATTGCCAATTACCTGGTATTAGCAAAATGGTTAACACCTGTGCTTTTTGACCAGAACTCACTTTCTTCTCCGTGGTAACATGGTAGTTAGACATCAGCGCAAACGGCGTAGGCCCAGAACACATGGTGCGTAGTGTAATTCATTGAGTCTACTTAGATACTGCGAGTCGTTCGGACGGTGAATAATGAATTACTACCTAAGTGATTCGTTATTAGTCTGAAATTCGTGAGACACTTCACAATACCAACGGCATAATGGACTGTCGTAGTCGACCCACACTCACTTCCAGCTAGTAGACCTTTCAGTGAACGTATGCGCCGTGTGACCTTACTACATCGACACATTAGGACTTTTTATGACCAACAGCAGCAAGAAACACGGATTTTCCGCCCCTGACAATGGACATCATCATTAGTGCTCTTCCCTCAATCCAGACCTCAAGAAGGGTACACATTACATTAGCATCAACCTCTCACGTGACACGGTACATCCGATCAACAGCACTCTAAGAACTTCTAGACGGGAAAAGCTGATGACCCGTGAACCGAAGTTGTCAAAGAATCGGAGACTTCTAAACACAAGTAAATAGTGAAACAACATCAGCAGCAGCTTTCCTACACGTACTACAGTTGCAACCCCGCAAAGAAGTGCGCGTAATAACTAACATTTAATATTGGTGGGCAATTAAAGCAGGATCGCACAACTTGGAGCAGTGAACGTACCTCCAGTGACCGTTCTTTGTCTCCTTTGCGTTTCTCCATGTCGGCCCATTTCTTCCAGTAGCCGTAGCAATAAGGAAAATGCTGGAAGAAGCTTTCAAACGCCTTTCGCGCATGATCGATATTTTGCTGAAAAATGTCTCCATAGTATATAAGGATTACCTGTTTCTCGACGAGATCTAAAAGAGTTGTCCACGCAGTGAACTCCGTAGGATTGTCGTGCGCCTTTTTCCACAACTTGCTGAACGACTGCGACACACGCGCAGCGCACATTTTCGAAAAAGTGCCAACTGACCTCGTCGACGTGAACAAACTATGCGGTTTAGAGATTTTTCGGCAGTTTACACGCGGGTTCAGAAACAGAGGTCCAATTCATCTATATTCATTTAATTTGTTTATTTTGATAGTTGCGCGGAGTTCGTTGCTCTGAAAAGTATTCTGTGAGAGCAGCCTTTTGCGTCTTCTTTTCATCACTCCGCGATCTCAGCAATTTGTCCGCGGGTAAGGGGCTGGATGCCCAAGTCATCTGGATCCATTTGGTTTGAGTTTCGATATCTAGCGATCCTATGTTGCCCTGAAAGACAGTCATTAAAAACAACGGATCTAATCACTGTTTTCACTGGTATCTCATGGAGCCGGACTCGTACAAGACCCCTGCCTCGAGGTGTTCTGGGTTAGTCAGTGGCACGAAATGTATTGTCTCACAGAAGAATAGATATCATTTTGACAGTCAGATTGTTTTCCGTCTGTTCCGATAAGGCGAACTGCCGACTTGGTGAGAACACATGAAGTGTGTTGAATGTTGGTGTAGCCAGCAGCAGTCCGTAGTGACCTTTTCTGCTACCTTGGTGTGGTGGTCAGGCTTGCGTGCTGTTTTGATCCGGAGGGCTGTGCTGACTAGGACTTCGGTCCTTGCGGGTTCAACCTTGCCAGATTGGCCGATAAGGAGTAGCCAGACAAAAAGCAGAGGCGTGCGTTTTTGTGCGTGGAGACTGTGTGTTGTGGCTTCGTTGTGGCTTCGTTTGGAAGGTGCCTGTTTCTGCCTGGACTGACTGTGTCTGGTTGCTAGGATCGTGTGTACAGTGGTGTTTGATGCTGTCGCGTCTGCCTGTGAGTGTTTGTGACAACTGCTGCCTTGCGGTTCAGGCTTTTTAGCCAAAGGCTTTGGTTGAGTGCCCTAATCACTCTCCTGCACAAGTCTGGGCGAATCCCGAATCTCATACTTACAATGATGATAATAAAAACTAATAATAATGGTATATTTCTCAACCAAATAGTATACTGCATCGGCCGTCGCGCAGGATAAACCGGGTCGCTCTATCTGCTGCACGTGGCAGGGTGGATAGGCGAAAACATGCTACTGCTAAACACTCACCATCATACTTCCCCCCCAATCACCAGCCCCCGAGCAGATAATGCTCAGCTAGGTTTCAGTGCCCAGAAGACCAACTGGAGACAGGCTCGTGGACGCAAGACGCTTACGATTGGAGCGTAGAACGTACGCACTCTGTTGGATCGATGCAGCGCTACAGAACGACCGGAACGACGCACCGCCCTGATCGCGATGGAACGGTAGCGGTATGGAATTGACGTAGCAGTCTTGAGTGAGACAAGGCTTGCAGACAAGGGTAAGTTGCGGGAAGCAGGCGCAGGGTACACGTTCTACTGGACAAGTTACCCGGTAGGCGGTGTTCGGCAGCATGGTGTCTGTTTTGCAGTCGCCGATCGCATCAATGCTTTGATGATAGGCGAACCGCACGGCATCAGCCCCCGAATGCTATCGATGCGCCTGTGACTCGGTCGAGGTAAGTGTGCTACAATTACTAGTGTTTATGGTCCAACTATGTGTCACACTGATGATACAAAGGACCAGTTCTATGATCAGCTGTCCGTCACAATCCGGTCTGCGCCAGTGAATGACCGACTGCATGTTTTGGGTGGCTTGCACGCTAGAGTTGGGCGCGACTCGGTAGCTTGGCCGGGAGTCCTCGGACCCTACGGCATTGGTTCAGTCAACGCGAACGGTGATCGTCTGCTGCACCTGTGTGCTACTCACGAGCTGGCTATCGAGAACACCCGATTCCAGCGGGCCGCAAGCGACATCACGACGTGGACTCATCCACGAAGCGGTCACCATCACCACCTACTTGACTACGTGATTGTGCGGCAGCGCGACATTTGTGAAGTGCGCATCACGCGGGTGATGCGCGGCGCTGAATGTAGCACAGATCATAGGCTGATCAGGACCAAATTGTTTATCCATGTACGCAAGTCCGTTTATTGTAGATCTTTCGGACAATGGCAGAAGCTGGACATCAGATGGCTGGAGAACTCCGAGACGAAGGCTGCCTTTCAACGTGCAGTCGTCGCTCGCCTGCACAATGCTCCTGTACCCACTACCCCGAGGGTATGTGGCAACATCTGAAGAAGCAGATTATAGCAGCAGCCACCGTGACGATCGGTGTGAAGCGCAAGAAACGCCCGGATTGGTTCGATGACAACAACGTGGCTATCTCAAACTTGATACGAGGGAAGAATGCCGCGTTCGTCACATTCACAATGGACCCGGCCAATGGAGCGAAGAAGACTGGGTTCTGGATTATGGGCCGTCAACTGGCCGAGCGTCTTCGCGGAATTAAGGACAACTGGTGGAGGAAACAGAGCGAGCGCATGCAAGGCTTCGCATATAGTCGGCAACACAAGGAGTTTTACGATTCGCTTAAGGCGATCTTCGGTCCGCTATCCAGTCTACTAAAGCACTGGTGGACGTGGACACCGGCTATTCTTGCAGCCAGCCGGAAGACATCATGGGAATATGGCGCAAACACTTCGACAGCCTGCTAAACCGCTCTACTACAATTGATTTTGCGACTGTTAGCAGTCTGCCGCAACAGGACGTCAAATCTTCTTTTACTCTCGCCCCAGATTTGCTGGAGTTGCAGAGGGCGATTGGTCAACTGCGCAACGGGCAGGCTGCAGGCGAGGATGGGCTGCCAGGTAAGATCCTGAAGAATGGCGGACCACCGTTGGAACGCGCTTTGCTCCAGCTGGTTCACTCCATTTGGAAGCACGAGGTGATGCCGCAAGACTTCACGGACGCCATTATCGTACCCTTGTTCAAAGGGAAGGGTAGCAAGCAATGCACCGACAGCTACCGAGGTATCAGTCTTTTGAGCTGTGCAGGCAAGGTGCTTGCCAGAATCCTCCTGAACCGACTGAATGCAAACGTTCTGGAGGTGAATGTTCCCGAGGAGCGGTGTGGATTCCGGGCTAATCGGAGTACTATCGACCTGGTGTTTGCTGCTCGACAGCTTCAGGAGAAGTGTCGGGAACGGAATCAGCCCTTGTATGCCCTGTTTGTGTGCTTCACCAAGGCGTTCGATTCCGTGAGCCTCGAGGCGCTGTGGACGGTGCTTGGTAAGTTTGGATGTCCAGGTAAGTTCGTCAATATGGCTAGATTGTTGCATGCGAGCATGAAGGCAAAGGTGCAATCGTGTGGATCGACCTCTGTTGACTTTGACATCGTCACTGGCGTGAAGCAGGGTTGTGTTATGGCCCCAGCCCTATTTAGCTCATATCTGACTGTCATGGTAACAGTTGCTTTTCAGAACTCCGGGGAAGATGGCGTCGAGGTGAAGTACCGTACGGAAGGGCGTCTGTTGAATATCCGACGTTTTGGCGTCACAACCCGGCTACAGACCTCAAGAATGCGGATGCTTCTGTTCGCTGATGACGGCGCCTTGCTAGCTCACAGTGAAGAAGAGCTGTAACGTCTAGCTACAGCGTTCGCTTCCGTAGCATCGAAGTTCGGGTTGGACATCAACACAGGTAAGACGTTTTCGTTTTTTCAGCCTGGTGGAGGTGCTGCTTGTGTACCTCCACCCGAAATTCGCATCGCTGGAGACACTGTGAATGGCTGCGGGGATTTTTGCCACTTGGGTAGCAACTTGTCAACAGATCCGTCCGTGGACCGCGAGTTGAGAGCGCGTGTGGCAAAGGATAGCGCTGCTTTCGGACGTCTTGAAAGGCGTGTCTGGAAGCATCGTAGCCTGAAGATGGCCACGGAACTGTGTGCCTGCGGCTCAATGGTACTGTCTATACTGTTGTACGGCAGCGAGACGTGGACATTATATCAGCGGAACGTGAGCTATTTGAACTGCTTCCACGTTCAGTATCTGAGGCGCATCTTGGGTATTCGGTGGTCGGACAGGATTCCGAACACTGAGGTTCTGCGTCGAGCGGGCACGGACGGGAAGGAAACCATGTTGTTGCTGAATCAGCTGTTTTGGCTCGGTCATGTCCGTCGGATGGGCGATGACCGCATCTCGAGGCAGTTACTGTATGGACAAGTGAAGTCAGGTAAGCGAAATTCCAGTGGCCAGAAGCGGAGGTACCAGGATTTTGTGCAGGTAAGTCTTTCACGCTGTAACATTGATTTTAGATGTTGGGAAGATTTGATGTAGTGTATGATGAATGGTCTGCCTGACTATTCATAGCCTAATGAGAAATTTGCTTTCCATCCCTATCTTCTCTAGGTTGCACTATCCTGCACTCCTATACTGCAACGCTTCTTGTATTATACTTCAGAAATCTTTCTTCTCAGTGTAGATCTCGTCATTGCAGCCTCTCTGTTTAGTTTCCGAGAGATAAGAGTTTCCTTTCCTTACTAGCCAATCAAGTGGCCAACCAGCATTGGCCGGCTGAACACAAAGGCCCCACTGACACACCTCCCAGTCTTATTCCTTTGGGTTTACACTGGATATGTGGTGTGTTGGTGGAACTGCAATTGGTGCAGCGCAAGCCAATTGCAGTGATGGCTTAGCGCAGGCGTCCTTTGGCTTCGGTCACCGTGACAGGCTAATCCGAATCGGATGCCGCCAACGGTAGATATATATATTTGTATAGAAATATATATGAATATATATCCATATATGTACATATAACTACGTGCATATATACACGTAGGTTTATATATATATATAGCAATATATATACAGCTATCTGAATACATGTATACAGATAGCTATATATATTTATATTCAGCCATATGAGTACGCATACACACATATACGATGGTAGATCATTCCACGCGGTGGCCAGAGGCCGTCCCCATACCCGACGTCCGTTCTGCACGTGCATTCGTTGAGCGTTTGGTAGCATCTCATGATTGCCAGGCCATGGTTACGATCAACCGTGGCCCTCAATTTGAAAGCGGTTCCTTTGAGGAAACACTGAGCGCGCTTGGATGTCATCGCACGCGGACCACGGCATAACACCCGGCTGCAAACGGTATGGTCGAACGCTCCCACCGACAACTAAAAGCAGCCCTCGCCGCGGTCGATGCAATCCGTTGGACAGAAACCCTGTCAATGGTATTGCTCGGCATCCGCGTCACCCTCAAGGCCGACCTTCACGTTTCCAGCGCCGACCTTCTGTACGGCCAATTGCGGCGTCTTCCGGGTGATTACTTCTCATTCGCCACCGACGTCCTTCGATATGATGCACCTTACGCCAAACAGCTCGCTCCGCACATGCGTCGGCTCCGTGTCACGGACACACGAGAACAAAGCCGCAAGGTGTTTGTTCCCAAAGACCTCCACGACTGCACATGTGTTTCTTCGCGTGGATAGTTTACGAGGCTCGCTCGGGCGACCTTATGAAATTCCCTTCAGAGTACTTCAACGGAGGGATCGTTTCTACGTGCTTGAGCACCAAGGAACTCGGGACAAGGTTGGCATCGATCGTCTGGAACCTGCCTACTTCGAAAGGACAGAAAAAGCTTTCAATGCTCCTTTGCAGCCCTTGTCCACGCCGGCAGCTGTCTCGGAACAGCCTCGTCCAAGCGCATCGTACTCAGCAGACGTTGCGACTTCGCCGATGACACCAGCGCCCGCCGTAACGCGTTCAGATCGTAGAGTGCACTGGCCGAAACGCCCCAAAGAAGACTAGCGTTTGTCAAATCTCGTTCTTTTCTTTTCGTTCATAAGAAAAAAATCGCAAACCTTTTTATATAAAAAAAAATACAAAAATATCGTTTTCAAAACAAAAGACACTTGCGTTTGCTCAGGTTTATTTTTCTCTCTCGAATGTTCGTATTTGCTGTATAATTTGGTTGAGTACGTCGTTTATTTCTGTACTGATACTCAGCCAGTCTCGTTTTATTTTCTGTCGTATGCCTCATCCGACGCTGGCATGACGTATGTGGCATCTTCGATTGCGATCATCCTCAATCTCGTATTGGATGTTAAGCTTGAACGTTCCGTGGGTGCGTCGCCTCGAACATTTTTCACGGTTGTTGCGGCACATTTAGGGGAGGATACTCGAGTGGGAGCTCGCTACAAACTGTGAGCATTAGTGCTCATCCACCTGCAGCGTCTGAGTACTGTTGTACAAATCGCAGGCTGATTGGATATCCGGTGGTGTGCCTTGAACCAGATCGGGCCAAGGGTGGCTGGCCCCAGTTATCCTCACCAGGATCAAAGGGTTGTTGTCGCAGTACACATCTAGGGGTTAGCTGTGTAGCAGCCTGGAGATTTCACTGACCTGCCTGTGGTATGGTGTGTAAAATAGTTCCAAAACTCATAGTTGCATATTGTACCTAGGCTATTAAGAAAGCTCGCATGAAGTATGTTGTCCGGTTGTTTGTCTTCCTGTCATGTGACTGTGGTGCGAACCCCAAGGACACACGTGTCACTTTCTTCCGGTTTACTTGCTCGTCGACGACCGGTGTCCAGTTTCCCCAGCTATTTCGCGTGTGGGCGCCATTTATAGCGCTATCAGAGACCACCTGTACATTTCGTCGAATGAAGATTTGGTCTCTCTCCTCAACGGCCTTTTGTTTTTCACGTCTGATAATTGTGCACCTGGGGAAAAAGCGACTCAATGCGACGCGCACTAAATACATATGAACATATATGCATATACGTATATGTACACACATACACGTGTAAATACACAGGATGCCACTGGAATGGGGCTCGATGACCCTAACCGCCCATCCACGGTAAACCGCGTGTCCAATCGGGTGTGGACCAAAGAGGATGCCACTGAAATAAGACTCAGTGGTACTCATCGCCCGCTCTTAGTAAACAATCGAACGCATGTTAACAATAAGTGCGCAGGTCTAGGGATGGAAATCGAAATGTGATTTCTATTACAACGCTCCTGAGGAAGGCCACCCAAGGTGGTTGAAACGTAGAGTGTTACACATTGCTCGTACCGTTGTGTTGTTCCCAATCTGTTTATCAATAACATGTTAATCATGACGCCCAAACTATTCAACTTCATTCGTACTAAATTTGGTGCGGATATCTTACAAGTGATCAATAATCAAATGGCCCTCGTTTCATTAGGCATCAGTGCGTAAAACACGTCACACCTACGCCAATTACATCTACGAACATGGCGTGCCACAGTATGAAGCCTCCGTAGTTTAACTGGTGAGTGGCGTACGCCAAAATGACGTCGAAAAATTTAGGACACAGCTGGAATGAACATTTCGGAACGAAAAATGCGAACCGTGAATACTTCTTCCCTAACAGCAAGCAATACTGTCCTTCTGCTTTCAGCAGATCGCGTAATTTAACAAGCTTGCTCCTATGGTCAGCCTTACGCTGCTTCTTGCGTAGATGTCGTAAGTCGTCTGCATGCATCTTAATCCCGAACTCACTTTTAACGTGCAACTTCATTTCATGGGTGCTTTTAAAGTTCTGCATCATCTCAGTCACATACCGCCCATCTGCTATCGACAAACGTTCATTTCTGGGATATATGCTAGGCCGTCCAAATTGAAAGTCGTGCGAATGTTCCAGTTTGGCCTTCTCAATGCGATATGCCCCGCTACGATAGTGAACTACCCAAGAGGCCTTGAAGCCGTAATCAGCGAATTTAAAAGCGAATGTCATAAAATTTTTACTAACATATTACCATTTGGCGGCTACCGTCCGACGAGTCTAGTGTACACATTTATACACGACACTTCCGTACGGGCAGCCCGGCGGCAAATCCGTTCCCCTATGTTTTTTGGCACTTGCTGCCGTTTGCAAACTATTGATGAGGAAACTGCTACACGTTTCCCGTTGAAATCTGTTGAGATCCTCCTGGTACTTCCGGAAGTTCTGATACTTCTTGAATATTCTCCAGAAAACGTCCTCGTTGTTCACCGCCATGCTGATTCGCCGTACGAAAGTGATTTACTTGTGGTGGGCCATTTAAACACTAACTAGGTGCGATAATGTTAGGATCCGTGAAATGCGCATTTTCATACATTTGATTTGGGATTTTCACCTGTACCACTTTACTGAAACTTGCCGTAACACTCGCCTTATACCAGTTTTCCCATTATTTTTGTATGAAAGGAAACCGACTCTCGTTATTATTGCGTGCTGGTGCATATCCCGTTTTTACTATTTAATCACTCAAACTTACGTACTGTTTGTTGTATTTTGTCATATTTACTTGATTCGAGACATTCTGAACACAACATATCGATAAAAGTGAAATATCCTACAATAATGCACGCTAAGCCAGTTAATTCTCAGAAATTGCTAATCGCCAACCGATCATCCTTGCGCAAAAAAGCATGATGACAATGAAGAAAGACGTAAAATCTTCATATCGTTCGACCAACCCCTGGTCCACCCCTGCTATCGCAGTGGAGATCAAGGTCGCTGATCAAACGGCAGTCTCAATAGCAAATATTCGCACATCACACGAACGAGACAAGACCAAACCATGTTCAGCTTCCATTACCGAGTTATTCGTAGATTAGGCCAGAGGAATGATGGAATTAGAGGCTAGAATAGCGAAAGTACACAGTAAAAGCGAAGAGCTGACGGAAATTGTGCACAAATTAGATCCGATATTGGGAATTATACATGCTTCAAGTAAAATCCACCATCAGACTACTCCTAGTCACAAAGACCTTGTAGCCGCTGTGACGCATATTGATACTGTAGCTACGGGACTGCACAAGCGGTTGCGATGTGCAAGCAAGGCGGTTGTGTGTTAACGTACCTGACAGATGACCTCTGTTGTCCGTGAAAAGAGTCTTACTGGAAGCCAGTAAGATGGAAGAACAAGAGTGCTACGGGCTGAGACTTCGCAAGAAAGTACAGCAGAGGCAGTGTCTATTGTTGTTACAGTTCACAAGTGAAGTTGTAGCGAGCGAATTCGTCAGAAGACAAGAACAAATCAGGCGTGGCACGAATTTTAACTCCATAAGTGTTCGGTGACGACACCCCACTCCAAAGGGAAATATTGAGCGCCAGTATTTCCCGTAGAAAGAAGAACCTACGTAACACAGTCAACAATCTCACTGATCTGACTGCCCCACGGGTTCTCTGAACCCTCAAGTTACGGCTGGAAAAGGCGTTGCGTCGCCGGTTAAGGCGAACACCGAAAAACAAACCAATTCTAGCCCTGATAACGCCAGGCGCGTCCAAGTTTCCGCAAGGAAACTAATAGCTATCGCTAAAATCACACCTCCTAGTCCTCAACCTCTCCCTTTGTCAACCGAAGCCTTGACTAGTAGAAGCTCTAGACCTAAGGCATCCGTGGTTACTCAGAACACTAGAAGAAGAAGCTTAAATGCCTTTGATAACAATCGGCTCCGCGAACAGAGCCATTCACTTCTTACCAGAGGAACTTCCCTTCGTTGTCTGGAGTAAGTGGAAGTGCCAATGGCAAACCCAAAACACCTGAACAGTACTCAAACTCATCAGTAAGATCTGTAAGGTGCTTAACAGAGAATATTATTTCGGGTTTGCTATATAAGGGTGAACCAAAAAAACTTTACAAGCGTCATGAATATGGTTCTAAGAACCCCATTCTAAGAAACACATCGCAGGTAAAACTGCAGCTTGTCACCCGCTGCTTCCAGGTCAACCTACTACTATACTAAGGGTCACAGTTACCATCCAATAGCTCAGCAGTAACTCATCCTCTTACCCAAAATGTGAGTGCTACTAGGAACCAAGTTCCCTATATGTATACCCCAGCGAGTACGTCGTCACCTGATTATGTTAACAATACAAATGTCTGCCAAACCAGTCCAATTTTAGTGCACCACCCGATATTTCATCAACCGCCACCTGGCCCCCCTCCCCAAGTCTCAAACTGTCATCCCACCATAATGGCACACTTCCATCACTTCCTATCATGGAGCCAAACTTTCACGACATTCACTCAAATGTGAGCGGAAATTTGGTACAATCCTTGGATCAGGCCTTTCCATTAGGTATTTCGCAACTCACCGTCCCATCTGTCACGAAGTTCTTTAACAGTTTATCTGCTGTATCTGACAAAAAGAATTTCATAAGTTTATCACTCATAAACGCAAAATCGCTGGTAAGTGAGATGTACATTTTTAAATAATTTGTCTTTTTATCTAATTCCCGTATCATTCTCGTACCTGAGACGTGGTGCTCTCCATACACCTCAGACAGTTAGATCAGCACCGTGGGACATCACATGTTTCGTAGGGATCGTCTCACAGAACAAGGAGGTGGATGCATCATTTATCTGAAAGAGCAATTTTCCGCGGTAACGAGTGATGAGTGTATTATTCATAAACTCGAAGACTCTTTGTGGTTAACGGTCTCCATTGGTTTTCTCCAGCAACTTATATGATGCATCTGAAGACCGCCTAATGCTGCGAGCAATGATTTGACCGATTTTGTCGAGATAATGAATCATGCACCAGGCAACCTCTCAGTATCGTCAAACATCCTTCTAATTCTATATACCGGCAGTACAGAAATAACTGACATTTAAATCCTGCAGTAATCGTATACCAGGGAAAATTATAATCGATCACGTCTCGTGTTATTTGATAACAGCTGTTCGCTTATAGTATATATTTCATCAATTAACACGGTGATAACGTCATATGGAAGGTTATGCCAGAATATCATATTTTCGATTGTTCGTCCTAGCTCACATGGTCAGTTTTACGTTCTCTAGTTTATCGCGTGATTCCATTCTCCATTCTTGGTTTCACTGATATGTCCTGCGCCAGAAACACCCCACCCCGCGAGGACACTTAAAATTTCGCAATGATTGAGCATATTGCGAGCTCCTCAAAATTCTTTGAAAGTTGATCGAAGAATGACGTCCGGTCGAGAGGTCCAAGCGTACCCCGCGAAAGTATATGCGTCTCCACCTCGCCCACATTATGGAAAAAATTCCCGCACATTCTTCCGGGACTACCTACATGAGATAATGATCAAATTATTTTCGATCACGTCTCGTGTTATTTGATAACAGCTGTTCGCTTATAGTATATATTTCATCAATTAACACGGTGATAACGTCATATGGAAGGTTATGCCAGAATATCATATTTTCGATTGTTCGTCCTAGCTCACATGGTCAGTTTTACGTTCTCTAGTTTATCGCGTGATTCCATTCTCCATTCTTGGTTTCACTGATATGTCCTGCGCCAGAAACACCCCACCCCGCGAGGACACTTAAAATTTCGCAATGATTGAGCATATTGCGAGCTCCTCAAAATTCTTTGAAAGTTGATCGAAGAATGACGTCCGGTCGAGAGGTCCAAGCGTACCCCGCGAAAGTATATGCGTCTCCACCTCGCCCACATTATGGAAAAAATTCCCGCACATTCTTCCGGGACTACCTACATGAGATAATGATCAAATTATTTCCCAACACAATCTCTCCATTATCCAACCACCACTTTTTTGGCACGACTGTAGTGTTAGTTCCGAAACCTTATGTTACCGTGAATCGGAAGTCGCAGGGGGAAAACGATAAATCTGCAAACATCCTTTATTCATTCATCTATCCACTGTTCACAACAGACTTAACCGTAACAAATAAAAAATGCTAGGGAGCTGGATGTGAGAGCATCTTGAACACAACCGCACAGCAGCCGCCAGAGAGGAAGAGTGCGTCGACGAAAAATTCCAGTCGACCCACAAATTTCAAACAAGCGTCAGACTGGTTAAGCGGCGCTCCTAACGGTAATCGCCCAACACTGTTATCCTAGTGAATATCACCTACAGCAGCAGAAATGGTGCGGATTCATTGTACGGCTACGAGAAAAACTGCGATATATGTCGGCACACTGACTTTGATGCCATTAGTTTGTAGTAAATTTACATTCAAAAGGTAATGCGAACCGGCGTGGTGTTACGGGCAAGGCAACTTTCACGTCGCGCGGAGTGTAGAATTTTGGGGACGTCGAAGGTGATCTCAGTCTAATAGTTATGTTGCGGTGCAAAAATCAGTTATTTAAAAAATGGCTCACATTCACACTTTCGTTGGAATAATCGCTGTGCTTTTTTCAATAACGGCGCCATGTAGACCTCCGTAATGTATTTCGCATTCTGGAAACGCCTCCAACGGCAGGTTTACGGTGAATTACATTACTCCATCCTGCAGGAACGCCCAATTTTGTGGGGTTCGGGAGAAATAATTAAATGTTTTGTTCCCAACCACATTGTGTTAATATTGTATTTCACACTAAATATCGAATTACTTTCCAATTAGAACCACGTCACCATGTTCTTAGGTTGTCATATATCTGAATTCTCTTTCCCTGTCAGTATTTTAGGTGGAGACCGCTCAAGGAAATGTCATTCCTCAAAACGATTGTACATTACGTCACAATGTAGAGATTCTCCTTCTTTCTGTTCACTGACGATGCGTCACTCTTGTACTACAACATTTTCACGTCATCTTCGCATGTTGTTCGAGTTGATTAAAACGACCTTGCAATGCAAAATAGAAATTTTCCTCTACATTGTAACGCGCGACCGAAACCAGCGCCCGCGCACGAATTGAGTTTGAGTTGTGTAGCGCATTCCGCTCTCGTGTGATTGAGGACATTTTGGTTTGCGTTTGTGTAAGTTGTGTGCATGACGTACTGCGCCTCTGGCTCACGCTTGTTTTTGTTTTTGTTACCATTCTAGATTCTCGCTGTGCTCCCGTCCTTCAGAGAAACGCTGCTCCTCGGTGCTTCCACTCCGTCGCGCATTACAGTTGTGTGATGGGGCGTGCTGCTGTGTTGTTGGTGCCGTTTTGGTTTGCCTATTTGTTTTAGAGTACGAACGTTGAAAGCACCTACATTAATTTGAGTTCTAGGTCGAAGCACAAGACGAAGGAGGTCTGACACTGAGTGGGGAGAGCTGGTTTAGTGCTCGTCGCATGAAGTCGCGTTTTCCCCAGATACTCAATTATCAGACGCGAAAAGCAAAAGGCCGTTGAGGAGAGAGACCAAATCTTCATTCGACAAAATGTACAGATGGCCTCTGATAGCACTATAAAAGACACCGACACGCAAAATAGATTAAGAAGCTAGAGACCGGCCGTTGACAAGCGAGTAAACCTTAAGAATGTCACGTCTGTCCGTCGGGTTCGCGCCACGGTCACATGACATGTAGACAAACAATCGGACAACATGCATCATGTGAGCTTTCCTAATAGCCTAGATACAATATGCAACTATTAGAATTGGAACTGCTTTACACACCATACAGTGGGCAGGCCAGTGAAATCTCCAGGCCGCTACACTGGGACTTACCGGCACAGTGTTGCTATGATTAATTATATCTGCTGGGTGACCTGCAGAGAAGTTATCAGAATTGAGGGTCGGGAGGGGACTGAGAACTAAATTTGATAGGACAGTAGGAGAAGGGTCAGCAGTGGCATGTTTCCGTTTACGACAAAATTAAACAAAAAATAGTGAGAGCGGACAGCCCCGACGTACGCCGATCATGGTATTGAAACTGTCAGATAGTCCACCGTAAACCCTAATCTGAGCTGGAGTATGGGAATAAAGTGCCCACAGTATGTTTACATACTTAGTAGCACACCTCTGCGTTTGAGCGACTCTAAAAGTGTAGATCGATCCACTGAATCGAATGCACCTTTATAGTCGAAAAATACAACAATTGTTGGCCGGCGATATACATGATGCTGCTCCAG
>QNGE01000711.1:38859-97076 GCA_008508345.1 Paragonimus westermani | reverse complement strand
ATTTTTGTTGTTGTGCGGATTCATGGTTGTGTGTGGGCTGAGATACTGCCAGGACGCCCAGACCTAGACAGGAGAACGATTGGGTTCTCAACCAAAGCCTTTGGCTCAAAAGCCTGTACCGCAAGGCAGCGGGTGGGTGGTGGTGTACCAGAAATGGTACGTTTTTCAGGAAGAGATGCCAACCATCTTCCAACCCCCAACCTGGAGGACCAGGAGACTGTGGTTTGTCAGACCTTTACCTGTTGGCCTGCCTGGTATGAATAACTCTGTCCAGTTTAGTCCAACAGGTCATCGAGATGCGCAAGCCGTCACGCCACGTCAAGGTCCAGTCTCACTGTGACCGGCGGAGCATATTCGCATTAAATGAACGTCAGTGCTAATCACACTTCCAGAAGCTCATTTGCGAAAGAGAATTCCTGAAAACAAGATTGGCAAACTGTTGCTCGTCTTGTCCTACACGGATACGTTATAAGTGATAGGATATATTTCGATTCCTTATTGCACGCATTCGTTATGTTGGATCACCCACAGAATGAAATCACGGTATGGTGAAATTCTTGTAATTGTGCAACCTCAAATATGCAGTATTAATTCACACTAGTGGTTGTTGTGTCCTGTTGAATAATCCCATGGAATGTATTGAAAAGTAACACATGGGCGAATTCAAGATAAACTTGTATTTGAATCGTGCAAGATACGTCATAGTGATCTTTTTCAATCCGCTGGAGGGCATTTCGACCAGATTATTGCAGCCGTCGGCGTGACCGATCCAACTTCCAACGTGTAATAATAATAGTGGTATATTTCTCGACGCATGACGAAGTCTACGAAATACGTCTGTTACGTTTATGAAACTGGCGCACACCTGACTATCATTAGCACCAATGGCGTGAATATTGAACTGTTGCAGGTGAAATGTTATGTAAGAAGCATTGTTATTGTCGAGGAGATATCAAGCATCAGAGTGGACCATTAGTAGTCAGATAATTGGGTACCGGGCTGCTTACAATTGACAGACTACACTCAAACACAGTCGGGAAGCAATAAACTAGACAGTGCGCAAATTGTCAGTGGAAAACTGAGTTCTGAAATGATGATGGCAGTAGTGTTGAATGAAATTGTCGCATACCTGTATCCAGCGTCATAGAGATAGTCCTTGTCATCACTGTTTGAGTGATCGTCGAAGTGGAAGGCTGAAGAACATAATCAGTGGACTTTGCTTCCGTTAGGGAATCCCCGATAACACTTTCCAAGACCGAAGTAGTTGCAAGTGGACGTTCATCTAGATTTTTAAGTTCACATAGAAAATATCGCTCACCCTGAAAATGTTGCAAAACTGGAGGAATCAGTTGTTCCTCCCCTGCAACGAAAGCCGTGGGTGTATTAACGTTGCCTCCAGAACGCTCCTGGCGCGCTAGTTTGGCCAAACGATTAACGTTTGCACGCGAACAACCCCTCGGCCTTTTCGACTCATTAATGTTCATTTTCCACTTGGCGAACTAAGCAAGATGGCTGAAATTGCTCCTTTGGCGCTGTCACCATTAATGTGAAGTGGTTCGATAAAACAAAATTCACATGAGTGGTGTAGGTCTACTGACATGTTTTTGAGTAGCAAAAAGGGTGTTTTATTTTTATTACTCTTCACACAAGGAAGTTTGGTGAGTGTTCCAAAAGGAACACTCAAAGATCACTCAGGGAACGGCTGAGTGTTCCAGTGTGATACTAGGGTCGTTTACACCTTGAAGCGCAATGCCAATGAACTACACATTTGCCATTTTCTTTTTCAGTGCTTGAGTCAATTCTATTTTATCTGGGGGCTTCACATTTGCTGACGGCTCTTCACATCTCACATGGTGTGTATTTATTGCTTCTTTGTACCGTCTGTAAGTGATCATGCTCGCCGCACCGTGGTCATCACAGCTGCGTTGAGAATTGTACATTATTATTTTCGTGGTGAAGTCGTCAGTCAGGGTGGACTGACCATGCTGTCGCCTTGGAGGCAAACTACTGTAATTGCCTCTTCCAGCAGCCACTGTTTAAACACTTCTGCAGACAGTTTTTCCAGTCTCAGCATTTATCCCCCACTTTTCGGCCGTGACAGACCGCCCTTCAGGTTTTAATTTGATTAGCAGTGCACCCATCAGTCTATTTTTATTGTTTTTCCAGCGCAGATGCATACCGTTTCCTTGGGGTATCTCATCTATCTTGCGGGTTGATTTGCGAGACACCTGCACTCCCAGGCTACGAAAATCTCTGCTACATATGGATAGCTTCTTTGCTCCCTCAATGTTTATTTTCTTTTTCAGGGGTCCCATGATCACTTCTGTCTAACGGCGCCTCCACTTTGACTTGTCTAATGTCACTGCTGCACCCGAAGGTTACAAAGTCTAGAACTTTGGCGTTTATACTTAGTCTCCACCCCGCCGCTTGCTAGCGCGCGGGTAAGCCCTCTAGCGCGTGGGTAAGACTTCTAGCGCGCGAATAACTCGAAATTTGGTTTAAATTTCCTCGCTGTCATTGTCCGTTCATATTTTTCTATCTTGGTGCCCAGTGCATCAAAAAATAATACGCGACCATGGCTATTCTTTGTCAAATAGCATAACTCATCGCGTATTGTATTGTGCTCGATTTTATCCGTATTATTCTCCAGCCTCGTGTTTCCTTGCTGTCATTGTTCAGTCATATCTTTGCTATCTTGGTGCCCAGTGCATCAAAAATTATGCACGATCATTGATATTCTTTGTTGATTAGCATAACTCATTGCATATTGTACTATTCGTGTTCGACAGTATCCGTACTCTTTTTTAGCCTCCTTGCATATTACTCATCCTTGTCGACAATGACCCGTGTCAGATCTAGCACTGTTGGGACTCAGCAGACACAGTCTGCAGCAGCAAGCGCCTGTGGCCGGTATGGATGTAAAATATCCGTCCAAAACGGCATGCAGTGCAACCAGTGTCAGAAGTGGTATCACTTCAAGTGCACTGGTCTTAACGAACACCAGTACAAACAGCTAGCTTCCTCATCCCTTATTTACATCTGTATGAGTTGCAGGTTCAGCGAAAGCCAAGGCACCGCTCCGCAGCTGTCTGGTCTTACACGCACCACGTCAAGTGGAGTGACGCAGAAAACCTGCAACTGTAAATGCGGGGCTATTCTTAGCTCTGTATCTCCTTCCATTTCTTCCATGGAGAGTAAGTTAGAGGAGTACCAACGGACTCTGTCCGAAATGAACTTGGAAATACGTTCTCTGAATGAGTATATAGCGCTTGCTCTCCCTGGTGTTGCAATCACAAAGAAGGCAGTTACCCTATCAACTGCACACATAGAGGAGGCGGCAGCAAGAATGAAGGAAAAAGCTCTCAGGGAAAAGAGAGTTGTCTTATGGGGCCGCTTCCCTACAACCTCCTCTCCAACCGAGCTAGCTAAGACAGTCCTAGGAACTTCCTCCTCCCCAAATGCCACAAACATGGTACTTGCGAGTAGGCTGCGGGCCGAGAAAACCAAAAGGTCATTTGGCCTTCTGATAACTTTGCCAGCCATACTCAGCCCCGAGGTAGTGGTGGGCAAAACAGAGGTTTCAAAGTCCGCCAACGCTCATCTGAAAGGCGTATCTTTCGACTACTCCCGGCAAGAGAGAGCGAGACTCGAATAGCGGACTAAGACTAAGTCACAAATCTTGGCAGACCAGAAGCTACAGCTGGAGACTAAAGTCGTAGTTTCTGCTCTCGATGTAGCCCCTCAGACCCCTATGCCTGTTGTGGAAAGCGGAGGCACCGTCTGTATGGTCGTTCCAACGACCGACGTCTCAGGCGCAGGCACAAGCATTGAGGGTACTCACACCGCGCAAAAACCGTCTTCAGAGTTACCCACCCTGAAACCCACCAAACTTCCCAGCAGGAGACTTTCCACCCCAAGAGTTCGGAAGGGAAGCAGCCCGCTGGGACCGCCTCCCACAGCTCAAAAAGCATCAATTTTGCCCACTCCTATAAATATCTCTTCCAGTAGCCCCATAACACAGCGCTCTTTGCCGTCTCCCAAACCCCGCTCCCAGCAAACGAAGAAGTCACATTTTCCGATGGTGAAAACTTCCAAACACCCTCCCAAGCAGCGGAGTTTGACGGGGGCGCAGAGTTCGCAGGTGACGGCACCCAGAAAGCTGGGCAAACGCCCGATAGGGTCGCTGACGTACGCACAGGCGGTGATGTTGAGCCCACGGCCTCGAGAAGGGCCGTCAGAACAACTCGGAAGAACAGACCGAGTCCAGCTCCACCACCCTCCTCAATTCTAGGCCTTCTTTCCCAGGTTCTTCCTCACATCAACCTTTCTATTGTCTCGCGAAATCAAGCGAGGAAGTAGCTTTTAGATGCATGTATACGAACTGTCTAAGTCTGTTTAATAAATTACCGGAAAGCAGACAGTTAATCCATGACACTTGACCCCACATGTTTGCCTTCACGGAGACCTGGCTCACGGATGATATCAGTGACAGTGAACTGAGTGTCCCGGGGTATTCAGTTTACCGGGCTGACTCTGCCCGAGGGAGAATCGGGGGTTCTGAGATTTGTCTTCAGCAGTGTCTCCCGACACCCATGGTTATTGGTGGCTTCCAGTCCTCTGATAAATGTGACGCTCTGTGGCTTCGACTACCACTGCATGGCCAAGACTCACTCCTAGTGGGGGTTATTTATCGTTCTCCTTCATCAGACTTCCCCGACGACGACACCCTTCTGGTAAGCCTGGAAAACTTCCTAAGCCTACAACGCTTCACTCATTTGCTTATTATGGGTGATTTCAATGCACCCAAGATAAACTGGGCATCAGTTTCTCACCAGGACTGTGGAGGCGGATTCTCGACTTCCTTATCGACGCTGATACGTCGGAAGGCGTGGTCACATCACGTCACCGCCCCGACGCGGCACTGTTTTGGTCAGATTCCCTCTCTGCTCGACTTAGTTATCACTAATGAGAGCCACCTGGTAGGCAGAGTGATCATCAAGCCGCCACTTGGACACAGTGACAACTCTCTGTTAACCTTCGATCGTATCTGTTACTGGTTACAAAAACCAGCGAAAAGGTCCACCGTTCAAAACTTTAATCAAGCAGGTTTTAAAGGCCTAAGGACCTACCTAGGTTCACTTCTTCTTGACTTGGACTCCGTGGACCAGACTACCACACGTTTCAAAGCGCAATTCAGAAAGCGGACGACATTTATACCGCGCAAACTGTGCATTTTCTCTTATCGGCCACCCCTCCCACGCAGGATACGTCGTCTTATCGACAGCCGTTCCCAATTATTCGTGAAGCGTAAGCTTACAGGAAACTCAGAGGACCTGGGCGCGTTCCACATTGTTCGAAACAAGTGTAGGCGGGAAATCCGCGAACACAACAAACTCGTACAAGAGAAGATCCTCATAAGAGCCCGTGGGAACAAAAACTTCTTATTCAAGCATATGCGACGACTGAGAAAGAACAAACCTTCAGCTCTTTCTTTACGACTGTCCAACAGAGAGACTTAATCTGACTCCCTAGTTGTGGCCGAGTTATTCCGGGAGTACTACTCGGCAGTCTACAACGTCGCATCCCCGAGCTGACATCCTGTACTACCGTTGAAGAAGTTCGAGCAACCACTCGTGACCGCTGAGTTTTCTGTGCTAAATGTTGAAGACCTTTTACTTAAGGTTAATTCATACAGTGCAATCGGTCCTGACATGATCCATCCCAGAATACTCAAGGAAGCAGCTGTTAGTTTGGCTGAACCCCTTTATATGCTGTTCAAGCAAACACTCCAGACTAGCATCCTCCCTAGCGCATGGAAAGAGGCNTCAAGGGGTGGGGGGAACAGCGGGACGAAAAAAAGAAACTGCAGTACCTAAGAAAAGAAAGGGACGGCTGAAACTAATGCTGGTGTATTTTCGGCTAGAGCGGTAGCGTAGCAGGCTTGATAGCAGTTACATGTACTACGTCAGAGAGTATTGAAAAAGAATGGCTATTATGTCATCTTCACCGCTTAAGTCAGGGGTACACCAAACTATGAGGCTGTTTTGAAGTGTAAACAATTTCCACACGTTTAATCCTCTAGTCCTTTTCTCCTTGTTTGTTTTTTTAATGATAATGTATGGTCCGAAAAAAATAATTTACTAAGTGGTTGTAGTGGACCCATAAAAATTCGCAGTGTGTGTGGTTGGCGTGATCCGAAACAATGGTTAGGTATATCTGGATATTTTGAGTTAGCAGTGGCTAAGTGGAGTTACCTGTCAACTACTGTGGTGGCTGGGAGATTTCGCCGACCTGTCTAGAGTATGATGCGTAAAATAATTTGAAGAATTGTTTATGTATCGCATCTGTGTTATCAAGAAAGTTCACAGGACGTATTCTGTCCGTTTTTTTGCTCGTGTGTCGTGTCTTTGTGAGTCATGCGACACGTTCTCGAGTGGTTCCCAACTTTTGCTGCTAGTCTGCTGTTGATCTCATTTATGGTATCATACAAGTCCAGTCGTGTGCTTCGTTCAGTCGATCCCAATGTATAGCAACTTCATATGCACATGTATATATATATATATATACTGAACAAAATGTACTTAGACTACTATGGAGTAAACCACCAGAGCATTTGTGAGTACAAGCAGAAGAAGGCGTTCGATAAAAAAGGAGTTGCGGCTCATAGTTAGCCAGGTGTTTAGGGAAGTATATTCTGCTGCCTATGCGTGTACTGATGGAACTTAAAGGATTAACGTCAAGAGTGGTTCCTTCCAGACTGTCAGACGCGGGAGCTTCGTTAGAGATGTTGGGCTCTTCGAGATGGGGTTGTTTTGGTCGACAAACGCAGTTTTGAGACGATCGACAGAAGTGGAGTCGTGCTCAAAGTGCTTGTCGATCACAAAGTATTTTGCTATTTAGACGGATCATCAGCGTAGTTGCAGTGGCTTCCGCGACGCGTCATTACGCGTGGATTCAGAAGAGCAGTTGTCCAACTCCGACGGCTTTTGGTCCCGGCACAGATGTTTGCGTGTGGGTGTCAAGTGAACGTCAGCCATGTGTTCCCGAATTCGCTCGATATGGTTAGCAGACGGGGTTGGTGTAGGCGCAGGATATACAANGAACTTTGGGCCGTTGCCTCGAACCCGTGTATCGATCGCTGAATCATATGCCTGAGTAGCACTCTAGAATGCAACCGCTTTAGTAATATCTTCCCAAGAGAAACCCTCGGAGCGCAGTCTACTGTACAGTCACCCTCAGGGGTATCAAACCCCCAGGAACAAACTCCCTAACAGTTACTCAAGCGTCCTGAGTATCTTCCCGTCTTCTGACGACGAAGAATCGGGGCTTCGTTTTAAGGCTACAACCCACTCACTGCGTAAATGTTGACGTCAGAGCCCCGTCACTGTGATGTTTCCAGTGCTTAGTTCTTAAAACCACAAGCTGTCTCCCAAGAATCCATCTGCTCTGTCAGATCTATAAACGGTATATCCTCGGGGATAACATTCTTCTACTAATATGTCAGGTTTCAACCACGCCTCACTCAGTGTTACGACGCTGGACGCCACCGATATCATATCCATTTCCGACCGATTGTTTCCGATGCCGTACGCATTGGTGTACATCACTAATATCCCCCGGTCAATGCGATCATCTTCCTTGGCTTTACCACCGTTAGGTACTGGAACGCCTCCGGACTTTATGTCCGAGGGCGGACCAGGCATTTTGCGGCCGCTCACGTGACTTCCACCGGCTCGAAAATGCGGCTAACCTACCGATACTTGCAATGAGTTTACAATCCTAGGAGTGTAGTAGGCGAAAGGACCGAACCTTGGTAGAGTGGGGTTAGGATAGCCCTGTGACTGTCCAATCTTCAACCATCCATCCTGAAAAATGCAATGTACCTCTGCTATTCTGGTAGCCTGAATGATCGCCGACTTCAAGCTTATGGAGTATTTTGCCGGGGTTAAATCAGCAACGCAAACCTTATCTTTTTGTCACGCAGCCGAGGTATGAGGCCCAATAATTATTTTTCTGTTGGAGTGAATCATGAGTATTCCAAAGACAATCAGGTATCTGTCATTATGAGGAAGGCTGGTGAATTCCATCAACGTTGCCCTTGGAGTCACCGATTCGGAAGTTAGCTTCCATCCATGTGTGTTTAACCCGAACACTCGTTTTATTTCCACGTCTTGGAATGCTAAAACCTCTTAAGAGATTCACATATAAGCGCACAGCCATTTCCCCTTCGAGCCCCCTCTCTCCTTTCGAGTTACGCCATGTCTCGTACCACGAAGTTTCTACTGCTCTTAGAAACTAGGTCACTGTTCGTCCTCCGTCGTTCATGCGTCATACTGAGCTTGTAGTGGACAAGTGGGTACGCACTCAAACCCCGTCCACTAACAAGTTGAAACGCCTTTCCTGAAGAACAGTCTGAATGTTGACTCAACGGGCATTGAACTTAAGGAACGCAGTAGGGTCAGGAAACAAACCGTATGTTAGGAAATGTGATAAGCAGTTAGTTCTAGCTTAATCTGGGACCAACGGCAGCAACCAAAAGAAGGAAGAAAAAAGCGTGAGGTGGGCTCCAGCCCACACGGCCGCACTCAAAAGAGCGCCAGGCGAGAAGTGGGTGGAAACTTCGAGTGTGTTAAACAACGTTTAAGAAGCTCCAGGTTAAACGACTTTAATGAATGAATTACCAGGTGTGTCGTTAGGGGAGGAGCAAGTATTTGCTGCGTGCAATTAGTTGTACGGTCGAAGAAAGTTGTATTGAGTTCATATCAGGCCTCCTGTAGCATGCGTACACAGAATCATGCGTATAGAACAAACAAGTAATAAAGTACCGTTGCAGCCGGAATCCTTAGAGAAGCCACACGAACACCGGTTACTGTAAGCTCCTTATCTTCGTCTGATAATTCCTCAACAGTTAACGTCCCCACTCAGCACCATCCCCTGAACTTCGCGAGCTAAACATTAGTGCTTCTCTCTGCACGGTTTTTGTGTCGCCACCACACCTGGCAGACGCATAGACTAGCCTGGCTATCACACCTATCGCAACTGTCGAGCCTGATGGCCATTCCAAAGAGTCACTAGTCAATTCAGTGCTACTTCTTGGCTTTCGAATATATTTGAAAGGTTTGAAATCTGAATTTCAAGCAAGGTAACTAGGGTTTACCGCTTGCAAACAGGTAGTATTGGCGGTGATGATGGACTACAGAGAAAAAGTGCCCAAAACGACAGTTTCTTAGTGAAAAATAATTTCCGCATTTTTTTGTAAAAACGACGCGTACTAGACGTTAGCTCACTTTTTCGTGTTTCGTAGATACATTCGCTGCAGTTTTGGGCGGTGGTGTACATGATCCCTTGTGAAAATAATGCTCAATTTCACAACTTTCTGACGACATGACTGAGACGAAAATTTACAACCATACTAAGCTGGCACTTGGTTTCGACAGGGATGCTAACACATTTGACCGCTAGAACGTATTCCGACGTTTCCATTCTTCTTATCTATAGGAACACCAGTTTCATCCACCTTTTGGTAGAACATACTGGAAGGTGTATAGCTCCAAAGAGATGCACAAAACGCCCTCACCGACTAATACCAACCATACCAATTATCTGACTGCTTAGAAGAGCAAATTGTGAATTACTTCACTGACGTAAATTTCACATCTTGTCAAAAGAACGTGTCACTGTGAACTGTGTTGTCCACGACAGTTTATCATGTTTCTCGCCAACGTCAGACTCCATCGAGACTTATCTGTACGTTCGGTTTCACTCGGTCTCCACCTGACTTTTACTGTGGATATCTCAGGATTGTTTGAACACGCGTCGCCGGCTTGAGTCAAGGTGTAAGTCACCTTACGCAGGATGTCTACAGACTCAGCAAAGTTTATAACTATTTATACTAAGTATTAACAGTCTTTTCAAACACAATTTCGTTCACTGGTGTGCAGGCAAAAGTGCCTTCAAGATGCGGGGCAGCATACCAATCATGTACACTCAGTATATAGTGGAGACAGCCTGATATAGTCACTAGGAACACCCCGATTTCCTATCAACGACAGAAGCCAAAGGACACAAGAGCACTTGTTCGGTAGCATTGGAGTCTGCACCGCGAAGAGCTCCGGTGGCAAATGCATTCGGTTTAGAAGTGGTTCTGGTGTGTGAAGACTATAGCAATTCTTATCAGAGTTTGTGCTTTCCCTGAGAGCGGTTCAGACAAACCCTTAATGAACAAAGTTTCAATTTAGTCGTGCTTGACACTTACGACACCCAATTGAGCGCTCAACTCTGAATGTGCTGAAGCGAAGCTCAACTTATTTCCGTTATCCCTGGATAAAACCGTTGAGGTTGACGGGGCACACATTATAAAGATTTTGCCTTGTGGAACTTTAGCCTCCTTGCGAGATATTAGTGAGCGATGGTAACCCTTGAGAGAAATTTATTTCCGAAAGATAAACCAAGAAAAGATTAATATGCCAATTGCAGAAGCTCAGCGATACTGGACCACCAAGTCGGTGGAAGGAGATAGCCTCTTATGATTAAGACCCTACTTGAATGGATGATTTACCGTCCACCAAGTAGAGGTGCCGAATCTTACATTTCCGTGGACTTTTCAAGAAGATTCCTCCGTTATAGAACATCTGGGACTTCTGTAGGATTGAGGCTTTAACGCTATGGCAAGAGTTACGGAATCCCATCAGCAAGAAGATAAGTTAGCTCCAATTTTTTAGGAAAATCATTTTTGTCTGGCTAATGGTCATTTCAAAGACTCATTACATGGACAGCCGTGAAGGTTCTTTCACCTTCCAATGAAACACTAGCTCTAAAACTTCTGGACATTTCACGAAACTGCTTGTTGCGTGATGAAGAGCCATTTTTAAGGTATGTTGACATGATGAAATCTCACATTAGCGAAGAGTACACTGAGCAGGCGCCTGTGAATATTCGATCTAATCAGCTTGCCAGTAGATAATGTATGCCGTACCACTCTGTGTTCAACCTTAATATACCTAAAAAATTTGGTGTGGCTTTCTGCTATACTGCACGACATTGCGCTACATCTTTGAGTGACAAATCATAACGTAGACCGGACAAAACCGATCGACTTTTAGATATGTTGTTGGGGTTTGAAGTATATTCGATTATGGTTACAGCAGACATTGAGATCATTATGCATGTTCGTATACGTGGATAAGACCGTGATGCTCCCGGGATACCTTGGTTACGTGAAGATGGTCTCAGAATTAAACTAGTTGAATATTGGGTGGCGGTACATTCATTCGGGGCTACCTGAACCTCATTTTGGGCAAATTTTGCTTTGGGGAAAGCGGCGGATACATTTACGCAAAAGTATGTGGAGAACATACGCAAAGCCGTCCGAATGAAACCTTTGACGACTATCTATCCTCCTTGCCGAATGCGTCGTCGGCGATTAGCTTTGTTCACAGTTTAACGTCATTGCTGTCCAGGGGAGGATTTCGTTCAACCAAATGGCCGGTGAACAGTCGTGGATTCCCTGATGGTGTTGCTGGTTTTGAGCACGCCATGAGCTTGGGAACAATAAGTAGCAATATGTTACCATCAGGGCATACGTTGGGTATCAAGTGAGAGGTCGAAGTGGACCAGTTTAGTGTAGTCTTCAAAACTGTCCAAAGAACCGCCTACAAAAAGAGGTATCCTCTCTGCCATCTCTAGCTTGCGTGAATCCCTTAAGCCTTTTGCTCCACGGCTAATACTGACAGATGTATTTTTGCAAGATGTGTTCCCCAAAAGGCTGGGATGGGAAGACCCATTTAATACAGACGACAGCTCAGAGTGGCATGAAGGCTGAAGTATTTGCGAGAACCTGGCAAAATGCGGATTTCCATTTGTGTAAAACCTAACGAATTCGTAAAAGCGATTTTGAGTTGCATGTGTTTTGTGACGCATCTGAAGTGAGATACGGTGCGGTCCCTTAGTTCGTTTGTGCGACGCTTCAGGGGAAGTAACGGTCATCAGTTATCGCGTTTCTTTTTGATCAAAATAAAACTTTCCACCACACTGGACACTGGAAGCCCACTACAATTGTCGCGCATCTTAGAGGGGTAAAAACTGGCCTTAATCGACATTGTCACATTCTCTCTTTTCGTCTTTGGCTCACTCCTGACAGACTATCTGCTCGAATCCATCCTGAACAAGTAGCTCTCATCCTTCACACAGGAATCCTTTGGTATTCCGAAAACTTCAATAAGATCCCAAATAAATCGTTTATGTTCCGTTAAGAAAACTTCAAACTACCTTTGCTGCTCAATTCGTGGTTAATGACCCATTTGTGCAAGCTTTTCCGAATACTCGTCACACCATTCCCAACACTGTAAATTCCTTGAGGCAGTGAGAGCGTCAAACTTGGATATGATATCCTAACTGAGGTCCTAAGGGCATCTTATGAGTTGGTGGAAAACCAATCGCTTCTCGATGGGCGGAGGCCTTAGTTAACATAACCAGTGCTCCATTCGTCATAAAACACCACCTAGTCACTTCAAACTGTCTGATATAAGCACTTCAAGGTCCTCCTTGGTTACACTCACTCTTTACGTAAATATTTCCCTCCCCCGACCCAAGAAGCTTTGGGCTCTCGAGGAGCAATCGGCCGGAACCTAGTTACACCTGTCCATGTCCAGCAGGAGCCACCTCTCCATAGACTAAAGACTAATCTTGTCCTGATCATGTTACGAACAAGTTCTAACGGGATTTCTCATGACATTTACGCTGTTGCCAAAGACATGGTAGGGCATGCCTGATGAAGGGTTACCTCAGTGAAGAAACTTAGCCGAACTGCGCGCACCACCTGTTTCTAAAATCAGTCTGTTTGACTTGGCGCAAGCCGACTGTTCTTGCTCTCCTAAGATCTGCCTGTGCTTACCAAAGGACATTAGACAAAATTGGGTGTACTCGAAGACTAGAGGACAGTTAGTAGGTTTGCTAATTCCGTATGCAGCAATGCGCTTCATCAAGAATGTGCCGCAGGATTTACGTTCATGCAAAACCTGAACAAATCTGAACACTTCGTATTCACTTAGGTGTAGTTTGGGAAAATTTCCTACTTGTATTCAAATGGCAATCAGCGAGTTCTAAGCAGGTAACGTGCTAAAAGACAAGAATAAAGGGAATAATCTGGCTTAGATTTTGACTTTCTCCAATCTCCTTATTTGAAACGTATGTTACATGAAGATGCGTTTGGTGCGATTCATCGTACCTGCGTGAACAATTGTTTTTAGAAAAGAAACATAGAGGTTATTTATAAATCAACTTTATCTGATAAGAAAATGATGTCATTTCCATCAGTTAGCTCCTTAAAATAGAAATGTCAATTTAAAATCAGTGGAAAGTCAGCTGCGGCCTTCCGACTAATACGGTACAGACGTTTATAATTTGATAGTGAAGACCTAAATTTTTAACTGTCCGTTCACAATAAAGATGGTCATAGTGTTTTTATGTATGTACAACATTGCGCTTTCTATTTCAGATCTGAGTCCGATATATCCACTATCAGTAAAATGCGCTTAATGGACTACCATAATGTTTCATTTATCCATCGGTCTTCAGGTAGGGTCACGATGTGCGATCACTTTTCCCTCTAGCTTAGTGTTTCCACTTTCAGTTTAATTAGCGATTTCCTTTTGACGGCGAGGTTTTCGCAGTTCAAAATTTCGTGTCGTTGTGTATCATCCTCTCGAATCTACCAACTGTTGCTTTCGTTCTGGATAGTACGTTGGTTACTCCATATTGTTCAAAAGAAGCCCATGTACCCAATGATGAAAATGGTAATTTGTGGTGGTCTGTGGGAATATACTCAATAGGGGTGGTGTTTCTCCTGTTGGAAAGGGTGAAGATTGACACATTAGGTAATGAAAAGTATCGTACCACCTGTAGTTGGGATTACATATCCGTGGATTCTCTACTGAAGTATGACGAATGCGTTTCACGTGACTTCATAGGTGAGGCATACGATTTTCCCACCAATAGTTATGAAGCGTAAGTGGTCAATTTTGTAAGTTTTGTCTGGATTTTTTCCCGGTCTTCAATGTCCAGTTAACGTAGGACGCTGTCTTTGTCTGGTTTCAAAGTTGTTAGTTTGGGAGGTACCGTCAACCTTACATGTTCCTGGTCTTTGAGCTGCGAGGACATCGACCTTAATTCAACGTCCGAGCTGCTTTCTGGTGTCTTCGAGATAGCCGTCTTGTAACATGGTTTGGGCATTCTACAAGAGGGGAAATCCTGCCCACCATAATTAACTTTCATACAAGTAGACCATTAAACTAAAGGTATGTACACCAGTTTTAGAGTGTACGGAATAATCTTATTTTTAGCTAACAGCTAACAAGGTTTCAATATACCTGATATAGCAGTATTTACCGAACACCAGTAAAACTTAAGATCAACCGTGACATTCAACTAGACTTTAGGTTTGACCCTTCCACACTGCTTTGTTTTAATTGATTTTCGGCCTTGGCATACCAACTGAGATCGAAACTCCATGAGACAAACAAGCTGACCTCATATCAGGCACGATTTAACGGTCATAAGAACGCTTGATTACATTCGCTTACGAGCAATTCTCAGCAACAATAATAGTTTACGCGATTGTAACCTGAATACCAGGTTCTATTCACGGAATCATCAAATACTGGATACCATCCGGCAACCGTAATTTAGTTGCAACTTTTGGGTTGTTGTTCTGAAACGCAAGAGAATTATCATGTTTAAATTCAGGCAGACTCTACCGAATCTACGTGACCGTAAAGTTATGGGACTGTCATTTTTGACCACACCTACCAGTTATCATTATAGCGTATCGTTCTCTGGATTTACTGTATCCGCATCAAAATTGCGTTACATACTGCCCTCTCCCTTACGATGAATGGAAACAATGCACACGAAGCTGTCATACCTTTGGCCAACAACAGATAGCCTTCTTAATATGAGGTATATTGTGAGAACCATTAAGCCGCATCACGCACACCTCATGGGAAGTTTTACTCAGCATGATGATAGTAGGAAAGGCTGATATTCCGAGAAGATATCTGTGGCCGCGCTTGGAAGTTCGAACGATCGTTCGAAAAGTTCTTCGGATTGCTCACTCGTTTCGAATATAGCCCTCTGTGTAAAAGAAAACTTTTCAGTGTGTAACTGTTGTCTACGTTTTCAAGTGAACACAATTTTCATTGTCAGTCTTTTCATGCGTCCTCGAAACAACACGAACAAGGTCTTTTAAGCGAGTCGGTGTACTTCGATTTCCGCGTTAACCGCAATAAACAGTTGATGATAGAGTTATCCAGTATTATGGACATCAGTCTAATCTTAAAATGTTTTCTTTCCACTCCTCCAAACCGCATTCTGTTCGGCAACACTTTAAGCTGTTCTACCTAATGTTGTTTACCTGTCTGTAAGCCGATATACGAATATCAGTGCCAGTTTGTCAAGACATGAACTACTTGAGTTTTGTTAGGCATAATCCAACTTCATTCAGCCACTAACACAACATGGCGTGCGTTCAGGATTGGGGACGAGGTGTAATCGGAATTCACGCTTGCAATCATTTTCATTGAGGAGACAAACGGAACCACTCCAATCATCAGATAAAGTTTACTGAGTGTAGTCAACTGAAATAAGCAGAGGGTCAGAGAGGAATAATTGTTACTTAAACACAAGACTAAAGAGAGTATCCGATAGGTGAAATGCGATACTGTACAAAGACAAGGGTTGCAACATTTGTGAATAATCGATTATTTTGGTGCATAAACATGCGATTGATTTTAAAGGGGTGCAAATTTCGATTGTGTTTGATACTTTAAGATATGGGCAGCACGAAAATGTCTAACTTTACAAAGTATGCGTAAAAAATGAAAGTAACAATATCTTCACTATTGGCCTAAAAACACGGAAACATCCCTTGATTATCGGTCGCGTTGGCTGCGGGATTTTGGAGACATCCGTTGTTCACCAAGGCTGCAACTAGGAATTGAATTGATTTTGTGTGATCTGATTCAAATCTTTCATCAATCCCTCCAAATTGGCCATTTCTTGATTCAGTTCTTCTGCGCTATATTCACGCTGAGTTGAAGGAAAAAAATGTTTTGCTGTAAATTTGGTTGTCTAACTTGTTTAACCTTAAGACTCAAGTTTACGAAAACAGTCGAAGGATAAAAAGGTGCAGATAGTTGAATATGCAGATCAGTAAACCGCGACTGATAAATTGCAAAATAATTAAGCTATAATCACGCTTACAGTGAATTTTGTCTTTCTTCGACACCTTCATTTCATAACCCGAACGTCTTTATTCCTTCTACTCGTGTTCGAATTTAAAGTCTCCTTTAACACACGTGATGATTTTTGGCTGGTGAAACTAGAAACATTTACGGAGTCGTGAAGCTGTGAATCAACTAATGGTCTCCATTAGGTCAATTTTAACATCACAGTCACAAACGACTTCGACGAACTGCGCAGAATACGGTGCTGTTATAAACACTCCGTTTCTAACAGTCTGCTCAGTTCGATGGATCATTTGAGAACATAGTATTGTGAAAAGTTTACGCTATCCTATTCGTTGTGATACAATAAACACCTACGTGACTAAATCAAGAATTGAATTATAATTATAATTATAATTATAGGCGATTGCACACAAAATATGTGTTGGTATCACCTCCGGAAGAGTCAACGTCGTGAGCAGTAGGAGAGAAATTTGCATCCACATGGCTCACCTTGGACCACAACGTAATTCACTTAGGGCCAATAAGTTGCCCCTTGTACGTTAGTGATGTGACGTGTATTCTGAACATAGATACGATATGCACCTGGTCACTTTAAAAGATCTATGCATCTACGCAGCTATGATGACCAACCGGCATTCTCACAATTCATTTAGAACACAAAAGTTGGTAATGGGCAGCATTTTACGCAGTTCACATACGTCAAGACAAATTTGCTAACATACAGAAGGAAACTAAGTCGAGTGAATAGACGAATCAAACTTCCGCTGTCAGAAAGTGTTGATTTGATTGATTGAAACTCTGCTAGCCTTTTAGATTGGGCCTCGTGAGACCCTTATTTGTTTGAACAGGAGACATCACATGATTCCACGCCGTGAACCAGTTAGACACAGTCCATCAGCCTGAGACAAAACGTTCACAGAAAGGTAAAAACCAGTAAACGAAGGGACAGAACAACAATTCCAAGAGAGACAGTCACTGACAAACGAACGCTTGGAAGGTAAACACGATTAATGGTCAACTTCGATGAATAGCAACAAAAATTACAAGTTGCAGTCAATCCAGGTAGATACGAAGAGTTAGGCGTTGCATTATTGTAACTGCTATCGTCAGTGCTGTAATTTCAGTGTCTTTTCTTAGGAATGAACGGTTAGAAACCGATGTTCGAACTGAAAGAGTGTGTACCAGAACTAGCCAGACCACTCTAATCTCGAGTATCACCCTCAGGTTGAATCTGGTTAGTTGTTTCTATAGACATAGACGATCACAAGAACTGGACTATTGCGAGCTATCCATAAGTTTAAAAGTACTTCGTGAACATAATGATATTCTTCTAATATATCTGAAAAAGGTACAACAGTTATGCATAACGACAACAGAAGAAAATACTGACTTTTATGGGCTGAAGGCACATTTGTTCAGTCAGAAAGTGAAAAGGACAAAACGAATTTGACAAAGGGTCACCTCGAAGAGGGTCTTAAACAGCTTTTGAACGAGATGGGCTTGGCTGAACGCAGTGTGAGCTTCTCGAACCGAATGGCGCAATCACTGTTAATTTGCACTGCCTACCAAAAGCTTACAAACCGCCGAAACTTTCAAGACAGTTCTTTGATATCTGCAACATAGCTTACCAGGTGACTCCGAGGTGACTAATCTGGCACCTTTGACGTTTCACACTACTGTAGTTGACGTTAATAAAGGCATTAGGTGAGCATGCTTCTTGATACCTTCCCATTATCTGATAGGTATGTTGGATACTCGAATAACCAGTTCATCTTCTCACAGCTTAAGTTTACGGAGCAGAGTCCACGTTGCATATCTGAGGAACATTTTGTGCTTAACGACCAGTAATACTGGCAGCTGCCTGTTATAGTAGTGATGTATCTAGTAGTTCCATCGTCAGCAGATGGCTTCATCAGTGGCCCGCAGGGACTGGTCTCCAATTTTGGGATGTAATTCTATCACCGTTAATTCGTTGGTAATTTTGCCTCACTGACCTCTGTCATTGGGCTGCCACACGCAGTTCAGTCTTTTAAGAAAGCAAGCGCCCTTATACTTTCTCCCGAATAATTTGAATCAGATAAAAGTGTGTAACAGCGGTACTATATGGCGTTCTACATGTCCCGTAGCAATGTAAAATTTACGACGTTATAACTCCCATGGTTTGAAGCTTCTGAGGATGGTAAGCAGAACTTTCCATTGTTTGAAGAGTATGGTCAAACGTTATTAACAACATATCGCGAAAAGTCTACCTGTCAACTCACAGCGTGCCCACAACAGAACCACGCGACCTCGTCACTACAGTAAAGTTGCGAGCACTATTTATCCAATAGTCTTTCGCACCTGATATCAAAAGAGATGGGGTAAATTGCAGTCTCTAACACATGATATTGATATCAAGATTAAGTATCGGGTTTAGCACACTCTGCTGTTCTACTATGCGGTTGAAAGACAAGTTACTCCTGCAATTTGTGATTGTGATTCAAAGATTGATAATGGTCAGTAAGATTTAACGGAAAGCGAGTTAGTGGTTAGCCCATCTATCTGTGATATAAAGATAGTCGATGGGACGGGTCAACGAAAGTTAAATCGGAACTAAGTTTGCATTAGTAATCGGTAGTTATTTTTTATAAATTTTTATCACCTTCATTCCACACGTTTGGAATAAGAAGTAAATGGCCATGAACGTAGATCGCCCTGGTTCGTTTTTCTGAATATGTGTCAGTGTGTACAAGTAACTGTTAATGATGTGATATTGAACATGATGTTGATTATACTGAGGATATCCCCGGAGTTAACAAAGGGATTTGTCACATTCTGATAATGTTCGTGAATTTTCTACTTTTGCTTAGAAATGCCCTCCCACAATAAGGTCCATACAACCCATTAATCATAATTTTGACACCAACGATGTAAAAGCATTTTCAGGAAGAAAAACCGTCAACAAGAACAGTTGATTTCCACGAATTACTTTTTTTAAATTTCCCGTGTTCTTCCCCCTGTTGTTCTGAACTGCAAAACCCCTAAAAGGTTTGCAGTAAAACACTATCAAATGTACTATTTTACCATTGAGGATTTGACGTCATTCAAAGTCGACGTCAGTCTAGGAGAGTTCACCAGCCAATCTGAAGAATGGCGAGCATTCAGTACGTACTTGGATGATTAGCACATCTCGATCGCTAGTTAGTTTCACACAATGCAAATCAAACTAGCAGATACTCCACAAACCACTTACTTTCGTAATACCCAATGCGAACAGGTGCAATTTAACACTTTTTAATGGGATTATTTAGTCACTTGCTATGACATATATTACCGTTGACCCCTTTTAGAGAGAAGCAAAGTATGAAATTTCGCTAATCTATTACATATGCCTTTGTCTTCACTCGTGACGACTGTTCCACTAGCCAAACTGATTCGCCGAATGCTTCCGGTTAGTCCCTGTTGCTGAAAATAACATTTGGATCGTACGCAAACCTTGGGTTTTAATTTACCGTTCCGGCTAAGCTGACCGCTGATGTGGAGTGACGTCTATCCTTAAACTTTACTGAGGTTTGTACAAAGTGATTATTAATTAACAGACAGAGTATTTCTCAGCATTTGTTTGAATTAATAGGTTTCATTTATAGTTAAATCACTGGTGACTGCTGCATTGGTGAAAAATAAATGGTCAAATTATCAACCGGTCATAGACACTGACCTAAGAACGACCTCAGTTAACGGGCTTTATTAAAAATTAGCAGAATTCGCCAACGTCCGAGTTATAATTGTTTCCACTGATCCACCACCAGGTTCATTGACGAATATATGTATATGCGAATGTTAATTACGTTGCATCACTTCAACGCTAGAAACAGCATCGCCAAATTTTCAATTCAAAAAGGACAATTCAGAACACTTGCCTTCACTTGTTTGCGTTGATTTGAGATGAAAGTCACTTCAACTTTATGCGGCCTTCTAATGATTAATTAAAAATGACCTATAAATCGTCAGCAAATAAAGGTGACATGATCCATTCAGTTTCAAAAGGTACGTAAAATTTATTCTTCTGGAAAGTAAATTGCATGCAGTTCATACACTTTGCATGGCTTGACAATAAAATACAAGCCCACCTAACAAATAGGTGACAGTTGTGACAGGACTTCGGTTCTTTTCTCTCATCCAAACTTCTGAGGTTCAAACAACTATTTGGATAGTACAGTAGGATAGCTGGGGATCTGCGAATATCGGATATATGTACACTGGCTACCTAAGGTCGTTGTACAACGTTGTTCATACTTCTTAATGGCATGATTAAGAGTTTTACAGAGCTTAAGAAACATATTATCACAACTATTTCGTTCATGTTATCAGCTCTTATGCTGATTACATTGTGCTTGGAAATACTAACTCTGTGCACTTTGTTTTAGACGTAACCAAAACTCAGTGGTGTTATTTGAGTGTCGAACATGCTCTTGACGATTTCTGACTGCATTCATTCGTATGTGACTTTTACTTGCTCTGGTTGTTTTGGTACTTCAGAGTGTACAAAATTTTTCAACGTGTTTGGCTTATGTAGCACTATCCGCATTCACCTCAAAGATGGTGCCACAATATAGTGAGTGACGTGTAACTGTTTTTACCAGTGGAAACTTTTGAGTGGACAAGTTAAATTTTGTTAGGAAATTTCTTGCTGTTTATAATTAGTCCCTGCTAAAGCATATTAGTTGGTTTGATGCTTTTAGGTGCAAGTGAATCTGCTGCAGTCTTGGTTGGTTTGTTCGATATGACGAAGTGCGTGCTACTCGTTCAAACCATCCCATCTAGTCCATGATTCAGCGCTGGAGTAGCTCCGAGTATTCTAGGGAGGAACTGTCCAACACCAACAGAATCGAGCTCTTTGGCTAGCGGACAACGAAATCAATTAGGTTGTCAATTCACTTCTGTGTCAACAGATCAGAACTAACCAGAGTTCTTGGTGGTAAAGTAAAAACATGCATACTTAGGTTTGCGACTGAGCAAAACGAACACTAAGAATTGACATTCTGAAAGATCACTACAAAAAGGATGACTGAACAAAGGAATTATTTTGAGGTAAGTGACTTTGTAACAATGAAAACAAGAAATTCACTGAGATGCAGCCGAATAGTCAATTCGCGGATTAGCAGAGTAGCGCTATGACTGATGAACCGACTGCTACCGAGGGTGAGAAACTTTCCAGCGAATGTACACAGGTAACAGTGCCTAGTATGGACATATTGTAGCGAGAAGGCATCCAACAAAGCACAATCTATATTGTCCAAATCGCTAGTCACATGCAACGCGCGCTCTCTCGTTTATGAGTCGTAATTCCAACCCGCAGCACCCCCCGGTTTCCGTTCACACGTCGTGTGCACTTCTAACCGGTTTACGTGCGTGACCGGTGCCTTCTATCGGAGGGTTTTCCGCTTGCCATTCCTCGTCTGTTTGTCCGATTTCGTTGCGCGATGGCTCGTCCGGCTGCTCGTGCTGTCCGCCATCCACCCAATGTTGGCCTTGACCGTATTCCAACATCGTGTCGAGATGTTCCTCTAAATGTTGGAAAAACCACGCCTCCGATCTGGCCGTCTGTCGTATTTCGCCTGCCCTGCCTCGCCCGTTGGTCCGATCCAGTCGAGCGATGACTCATCCGGTCGCGCACGTTGTTCTTGATCCGATCGCGGCAGGTTTTCGAACGTACTTCCCCCACGTTGAGGTATTCGGCCGAGCGTTCGAAAACTCGCACCTCCGGCCTGACAATCCACCACAATATTACCCTGCCGTACATGATGCCCCATCTGGTTGAGATACACACAAAGTCAATGTAGAATGAAACTGCCACGTCCAGTATTCCTCCCTGCTTCAAAAATCTCCGGACGTGTATTCAAGAACCACAACAGACACAGGCAATCTGACCGGATTATGCCTTTCCAAAGTATTCCATTTTCCAGAGCAGCAGACTGCTCACGGGATTCGGAAAAACCCCAGTGATAAACGTTTGACATGTTCAGTAACATTAGAAAGACAAAGCGTTAGACAGCAACACAATCAACGATGGAGCGAGCACACGTCCTTAAAACATTCTGCCTATTGAGACCTTCAGCTGGACCTCTGAGTAAAACAATGGATCAGAGAGTAACCAAAGTGTGGCAGCGCTCGGAGCGACTGTGATTCGATTACACGATCTGAAGCTGTGTACACAAAATATTCATTCGTTCCCTTAGCTTTCCATGGCCAGTGATTATGTTATCTTGACCATATTTGACCGAGAATACTTGGTAAAAGTCACTTTTGGTTGATCTATTTATAAGCCATAGCTCAAACTACCAGGTTATGCAGGAAATCACTATGCAATATATATATATACATATAAATGGATGATTGTTGCCCAGTTTATTTTAAAAGACGTAAAAATGATTGTGTTAAAAAAGATTTTAGCAAGTCACTGAAAATTCTCATCCACTCCTATTAAACTTCTCTTTCAGCTGAATTTATCACGGGGTGTGCGATTTTACTCCAGTAAACAGCTGCAAACTAAAACCCGTCAAAACACAAAACCAAAACTGTATTTTTAACATTCTCAAAATTACATGAAAAATTGAGGGATGAACATCACGGGGTTCCTCGACAGTGCACTGAACGGCATGTCGCTGATAACTGCTAAAGAGTTAAAAGAATTGTGTCAATGTTTTGACCGATTAAGTGAGCTAGTTCTATTGAAGAAAATTTTACAGGACACTGAATTTCACCTCAGTTTTACCTATGGTATTTAGCGTTAATAGTTATCAAGTTTTTGATTGTTCAGTCTTGTTTTGCTGAAAGGTGGGAGCAATGCTACTTGTCATACATTTCCGAGATGTAACCCGTTCCCCACTTTATCCTTTGATTCACCCGAACCTCGTTCTTGCCGCGAATAACGTACTATTCTCATGTATCCAGACGACGTGATTTACAATCGTACATCACCACCTATTTCTTAATAACAACTTTGTAAAATAGATTTTCTGAGTCATCCAAACTTCCTACACAATATCAGGAGGACTCAGCGTGTACAAGTGTTACATCCGGAACAGGAGCCATAAGTAAACTTAGCCCTCGTATCCACGTAAACTTTCAGTTACCCCTTTTTAGAAGAAACCACTAGATCTCAAGTCCCCACATTGGAGTTCGTAATTAGGAGATCTTACTACTGTCTGCATTTGAACTCGTGTTAAATTCTGCGAAGCGGCTGTGTTTGTAAATGTGCCACTGCCCTCAGGCTAGAAATTTGAGACATGTAACTTTAACACTGGGTAACAATTAATAGCTCCGTTAGTACAGAAAGTGAGCATGTTGCGATAAGTTAACATTTCGTTTACCCTCACCAGTCGTAAACGTATGGCATGCAAGTTATATACAACAGACAAATGGAGATAGGCAGTGTATGGGCACGCATACAATCACATCACATGGTACGTCATTATTACCACAACAAACTTGTAGGTTACTTCAACCACTTTTGTGCACATAGCGCCAGCTGGTGAGTTCCAATCAACACAGCTTCGCTCGAGGCCAGTGGCTTCGGGTTCTGATGACTTAACAGTATTCTGAATGGTCTAACTGGGTCAGCCTAGTGCCCCATTATCTTAAAGTGTTTGGCAGTCGATGATGCGGGGCTTCGAGCAACGGATTCACCGGCTTGAGATTCTTGTGTTGCGAGTTGTTTTAATCAGTTTGGGGTGTGTGTGTCCTGCCACTCGTTTAGATAACTGTCGGTCTTTTCTATCTATGTAAACGTCATCGCAACTGCAAGGGGACTGGTAGGCTTCGTGTTACGACAAATAGGCCACGAGTAATAGAAAAGTAGACGTAATGGATGTGGGTAGTCCATTAGGCCTAACAGCCGATATCTTTTTGGGAATGATAGAGCGGCAAGTCTCACGCAATATTACCAAGGTCTTATGGCACAAGAGATATGTTAATGATAATTTGATTTTTGTGGACACTGATCATTATGATTTGTTTTTAACCTTCTAAACTCTATTCAGCTGACTCTATCCTTATCTCACAAAAAGGAATCTGAAGGCAGTTCGGCTTTCTTGGATGTACTCATCGCCAGACGTGAGAATAGGACAGTATAGCAATCGATCCACCTCAACGCATTATGGGGCGAACAGTGTTTCAGGTTCTTCAGCTTTACCCTGATAGCAAGCAAGTGGGGTTTAGTGAGAATATGATTTCCTAAGACCAGAAGTACTTGCACGCTTGATAAGCTGCAGAGCAAGTAGTGCTTAGAAAACGCTATCAGCGAACGGATATTCAGAAAAGTTTGTAGATATTCACAGTATGATGAACAAATGCAATGAACTGGTCCGAGCAGCTCAAGAGAAATATTTTCTATTTTTGAAATTTGAAGAGGATCATTTGGCAAAGACATCAGGTACAGGTTGAAATTTGTTCTACCCAGTACGTATGCGGTCGCCCAATTACGCTTGGTTCAAACAACCAAAGGACCCGTTTAGACCATTCAGAATACTGTTAAGTCATCAGAACCCGAAGCCACTGGCCTCGAGCGAAGCTGTGTTGATTGGAACTCACCAGCTGACGCTATGTGCACAAAAGTGGTTGAAGTAACCTACAAGTTTGTTGTGGTAATAATGACGTACCATGTGATGTGATTGTATGCGTGCCCATACACTGCCTATCTCCATTTGTCTGTTGTATATAACTTGCATGCCATACGTTTACGACTGGTGAGGGTAAACGAAATGTTAACTTATCGCAACATGCCCTCTTTCTGTAATGAGCACGTGTATACTTGTGCTGACATTATAGGTTCAATTTTCGTCAAGTTAAGTAGTGGGAATTTTTTAACAAATGTATGTAAAGATAGGTGGGAAATACCTTACGTTCTGACGTTAACCATTAGTGAATCAGTGTTTTTCATTCAGCTGAAACTGAAAATGGTCTTTATCTGCTCAACGCTTACGTAAAATCCAGGAGATTTTTCTTCAGTATCATCCGCCTTAGTCCATTTCTTGATTAACATACGATTTTAGTTGAGATCCAACTGTGAAAAGTCAGGGCTTTGGCTGGATTCAAACCAGCGACAGACACAGCATGCCTCAACGCGGCAAGCGCTCTACCAGCAGTGACGTTGGTGGATTTTAGCGTGAACTGTTTGAGAAATCCTGCCGGGGCAGTCGATCCTCTGAATCATTTGGTGGATTCCATATGAGACAGTGGGACGGGTGGGTAACAGAGTCCAAATGTGAAATTTCCGAGCACCTGATGTGGCTTCGTAGCTCAGCTGGTAGAGCGCTTGCCGCGTTGAGGCATGCTGTGTCTGTCGCTGGTTCGAATCCAGCCGAAGCCCTGACTTTTCATAATTCGGTCTCATCTAACTACATAAATCTGCCACATTACTTATTAGTAGTATAACATACGATTGTTTCCTTAATACACTGACTCTACCACCCGAAAATAATATTATAAATTTTCCTAACCAGGAACCACAAACAGTTTACAACAATTTTGGAGTTCCTGTCTAGCATTACAAACCACCTTTCATTCAGTCACTATCAAATGCTTTTGCTGTTGACACTTTATTCTGTTCCAAACTTAACTAAGAGACTTAACGTCGTAAGTAACAAACTGATTCTGTGGCTCAGCCATCTGTTCGGCATAATTTCATTTCGCTTTCACTTTCCCTGCAGACAGGAATATTGCCTGTACATGCTGCTTCTTTCTCAGTTCATCGTTTGGTAGGTTATTGCGGAACAAGCCAAATAGGCTATGCAATATGTACAACAATCACATCCGGGAGTGTCCTCCAATATGACCAGTTCCATGATCGGTAAAAAGCTACTCATCTGCGGACTTTACCTCCTTTGTCATACCAAGATATCCAATCAACCCGGTTGATTCGTCGAAGTTGGTCTGTCGACTCTGAAGGGCGAAGTCGAACCGGGTTAGTGGCTGTTTGCCGGCAGTCGCAAATGCGATTGCAATTCGTCTACATTCAGTTCCACTATGTGCTCAGAAGCATCTGCTCAAAAACTGAGGCTCCCGTGTCTAGGCTTTAATATCTCAGACAGAAGTAGCGGTGTTGAGTTGTACACAAACGTTTACAGACCACGTGATCGGCACGATATAATTAGACTTCGTAAAGTGGATCAAGCTAAAATTATTGGCTACTACAACTTACCCCACCGATTCACTGTCTACCACTCCATTAGACACAGGCAAATGTGTTGCACTTAGACTGATAATGAGGCGTCGAAAACAAGCTTATATGCTATATCTTGCTTCCCATGACTGAACTCAGCAAATTCAACATAAATTCTGTTTGTTTTTTGAATGCATCTCAAATCGCAAGTCAGGTTCACTAGAAATATCAGTTTATTTGGTAATTCTTCGGTATTTTTGTTTCTATTTAAGCCAGATTTTCGTGGATTAAGGCACAGGAGAAATTTCTCAAACTGAATTCAATCAACCAAATATGTGTTAATAATACGGATGAATTTCAACAAATGGGTAGGGTTATCAGTCTGAGTGCACCTGCGACAGAACACACTCAATGTATCTAAGCTTCACCAATTAGACTTACCAAAAGTTCTTTCTCGGAAATGCTGTCCATTGTGTCCGGTGTACCTTCGTGAGGGAATATTTTACGTTGCCTCATTAAATCCCGCACCGTATTCGGGCCATTAGCAAACACTGACAACTGAGACTTTTTTAATAAAGTCGGTGACATAGTCAACCGTGTTCCATGTTCTTTTTTGACCTTGCCCGAATCTTTTAGATCATCGTCATCGTCAGCATCGTCCTTATCTAATTTTTGAGCATTTAGACGGATCTGTGCACGCTGATTTAGCTCCCCTGTAGCCAGACGGCTGAATGGCGCCGGCCTTGGAGTCGGTTCAGGTGTGGGGACGCGATCCAGAGCGAACGATAACCCGACATCATTTGCTCGATTTTCCATCCCAAGCGAATTACTTGTATTTGAAACCCGTCGTTCAGAAGAAAATCCATGGCCTGCCACACTGGAAGCGCTAGAAGGATTACCTGGATTAATATATGTACAAAGCAACGTTCTTGTAAATTAGTTACTTTATGACAGTGATGTCAGTAGATTATATCTGCAAGTTGTGACAACGGACTGCTCAAGGCAAATTTGGTGTAAACTCTTAGGCTGACTTCCTGCGTACTGACGCATGATCCAAGTTATCTAGATCAGTTAGACAGTATATCTCGTTTAATGCTGCAAGTAGTTTCAAGCAGACTCAAGCAAAACAGAATCTAAGCAGTATCTATATTGTGCACATAAGTAACCTTCCGGAGCTACCACCAACACGAAAGGTTATGTCCGTGTGATTCCATTTCAAGTTTAACAGCAATGCCACACTGCTTGAATGTGTTGCTTTGAGGTGAAATGAACAAATAGACTTGAAACTTACCAGCACCACAGCGAATCTGGGGAAAGCGGCTTTTCCACTTTTTGTCACATATAGAAACAAGAGACCGGTGTGTTACTTTATCATCAAGCGACCTACTCCTTATTCTGACCATTGGGGGCACAGTGGGGGTAATTGACGTCCACAGTAGTTAATTAGGAAACTGCGACTTTGCTGTATAATCCTATTGCTTTGAGGGGTTGACTGAACCACTGCGCGAGTGTGTGGATCAGACCGGAAAACCACACTCTCATGTCATCCACCGAAAAATAAGACTAGGCCCTCAGACTCGTGCGGCTAGCTTCGCAGCAATGTACCTAAACGATGTAGCATTACTGTCGCAATCGCCACTTATGGCCAGCTATGCGCCTCGGTGTTAACTGCGGAACTAGGCATTAACAGTATATAAAGAATCAGTAACAGCGTTAGCATTTCGAAGATTCACTTGGCTACTACAATCCTGGGTAAAATGGTGCAGTAAGAATAGAACCACAAATCAATGATGTGGAAGGGTAAGTCAGAGGGGCGAATGTTGTTAGGATCAAAAGTGACGTTTTACGTTTACCAGTCATATAAACCGCAGAATTTATGACCATTTTTTTAACCGAGATGCCAAATTTCTAAAACTGAACTGGATAATGTACATACATTATTAAAATTTTATCATACATATCGATACATGGCTACAGCATCCATCTGTACATATATATGTCAGTGGACATTGAGGCTGATCAAAAGATCTACCCAATGTTCGCAAACCCCTTAGCATCGCGTCAGAGGCGCAATAAATAGTATACACACAATGCTGCTTATGTTGTGCCCACAGGTCTTTGAATCGAAAAATCAACCACACACTAATGGAAAATGCATCACTGCGTCCAAACTCACTCATTTGCATGTGATCAGCGCATTTATCTTTTTGTAGTTGAACTTCCTTGAGTCTACAATCTGCATTTTAGCGCACACGATTTACATCCTTGTGTTAACAACATCCAATTCACTTTCATTGGCCGCCAAGCAGAACCAGACTGGTACCTTAGTCAACCAATTGATCCAATTTGCTTAATTGGAGAAGCTGTACATGCGGCGTAGCCTTACATAAAAATTACTACTAACAGCTAACAAATAAATCAAAGTTAGTGACAGATGTGCTTAAACCAGCGACGGTATCAAACCACACTCACATTAACCGTGTTTTCGAACTAAAAATAATACGGTATTTCTGCGAAACAGGTCAGTTTGGGTCAACTGGATTCTATCAAAGCTTCTCAACTGAAAATGAGAGTAAATGTCTCCGGACATAAAGTTCGTTCACATCAATCAATACGCTTTTGAGAAAAGAAAGTGAAGCTGATGTGCAACTGCTTTACAGTACTTGTCGGGCTACTTGTAGAAACAATCAGGTTGAGGAATATGCGAAGCTGATACGAGCAACATCGGGGAAACTTACTCAAACTACTCTGTTGGGACGCATAGTCGGAACTCATCACATTGATACGAGCAGTTTGCCCGGGTGTATTCAGCGGACTCGAGTGGTTCACAGGATTAGACAGTTTGCACGCGATTTTGTTCGCTGTAAAAAAAAGTGTCGTGAAACTTAAAGCAAAGCTTTATCTTAGAATATACAGTGTTGGTATTATCCTGTTATCACTAATCACCCTTAGGTCACGAGGTAAACATCGACTCAGTGGGCTGGATAGCATCAAATTACAGTATATTTTCAGGCCCATGAACATATAATCAGGCGGACTGTTTTGAAAATGATGAAAAAAATCAAATGTTGAGTTTTGAAACTTCCAAGTCAAGCCTGAAGGATTAATAGAGGAATATTAGTAAGGAGAATACAATGACCTATGGCTCATGTGACAACGAGTGATTCCTGGAATAGACAGTGGCCCTGCCTTATCCTGACGAATACTCATGAAGTTACTATTATACAGCGAATAATTTGGTAAAGAACGGCCAATGTTCTTTAAGACACAAAATTTTGCAGAGCAAACAAACCTCATGTGCTTCAATATATTACACCATTTACTGTCAGTATTCTTCAGACTAATGGCACTGTCAGCTTCGTCAAACCAACTATCTGTTAGTGATTTCGCTTAAATGTGAACAAAAAGACGGTAGCTGCTTTCACGGTGACTGTATACAGGCAACCCACGAAGTGATCAATTATACATTCCACCACACACTTCTTGTCAACCAGTTTCAAAGGTTGTGTTCAGTTGAAGTCAAAGTGCGTACTGTCACATGTTGCTCAAAATTGATGTATGGCCTGACTTGAGTCGTTCACTGCCTTCTAAGAACAGCATCATAGATGACCCGAACAAGCAGGTTATCGACTAACCCACTTACGGACCAAAAGCTGCATAGTATATTATGTTCAACAAAATCCGCCACTGCTATGTTGATGACCTCGGTTAAGCTGCGGTATTTAAAAATGTGGTTAGAATATACTGGCACCTGAGAGAATTGGCCCACGGTGTCCAGCCTTGAACGACGAAATTAAAATTGGATGATTGAGTGGATGTGAAAACTCAGCGTTTCAGATGGTAGGCTTAATTAGGGAAAACCTGCTCCATCTGCTCTCTCAGATTTTAACATTTCATCTTCGGGTATTTCAGTTATCTGGGAAATGATTCCGTCCTTAGATGCCGTGGTTGTCACAATGATCATGTCTTGATCTAGCAAAACGGAGCTTATTCGACTTGACTAAGGCTGTTCCTAACGAAGTATTACTACGTGCTGGAGACAGTCCAGATGTTACACTGTAACCCTTATTTCTAGCCAGATATGCACAGTGAAAACATAAAACGTTTAGTATGTTTGAAAATTTGTATACTTCGAGTCTGCTGTTGACTTTTATGTGGACCAGTACATCAAAAGTGACGAGGAAGTTTGTTCAGACGATAAGAGCATCTCCAAAACGGATCAGGTTATTCCAGTACACCAGCAGAGGTAGTTCGTATCACAATTAAACGACTTTCAATGTAGTTTGGCAGCACAAAAAGAGGGACGCTGGGGAATTAAAAAATGTGTATGGGCTATCTGTTAAGAATAAGATGACAAGTGGTAAATTGCTCTGCAATAAATAAACCCTTATTTTTGTGGTACATTACTTATTGGATATCGTACACATACTAATATAACCAAAGGTAACGCTATTGCAGTACCACGTCTACCCTAATACGTTGAGGTTTATCCATGCTTGCTAAGTGCGGACACTATAACAAGGTGGGAATAAACTGGCAACTGATCAGTATCGTTCAGAAGAAAAGCTGTAAACATGCACATATATGTCAGTGGTCAACCTATGATTTTTGAGCACAAAAAAGGGACGAGAAGAGGTGATTCACTGATTAGCTTCAAAGTTCACTAAGAGGAAAGTCACTACAAAGATTGCAAACCGAAGCTTTGAGGAAGAATCTTTTGCTATTTTTCTCTGAAACATCAGATTACTGTTTTCAGAAAGTAGTATGGAGTGAACGAAACGCCAAGAGTAACAACACAGTAGGATATTGATTACCTGTTTGTTGGGTCTCACAGACGAATGTGCGCTGTGGACTATTATGTTCTGCTTTCGAAGGCGTGTAAAGATTTGGATATTGTTGATGATGGGAATAATTTATTAGACGGTTTGGCCCGTGTGTTGGCGAGAGCGACGAATGATGTAAAACCCCCGAAGTCCGTTCAGCTGAACTGCTTGCTGGTGAAGACGCGATGGCCTCATCTTCATTCAGGCTTCCGCTACCGGTAAAACCAATCATAGTGGTTGGCATATTTCGGAGTTTTTGAAAAGGTGTTTCAACAGAACGCTCGCCAACCTCGGCAATATATACTGGCTGCCGACCATTGACTGGTCGGATACACCGTGAGTGCTGGGGCGGCGTAGCATCACACTGGTCCCGGTATAAATGCACTTGGTTGAATTGTGGCACTGGGTGGTGAAAATTTGACGCGAGGAAAGACATTGTCATTTGATGATTTGGAGCATCATCAGTAGATCGACTCCAGTTATTCGTACAACCCCCTAGGTTGTCGGTAGAAAACGGACGGTTATACAACAGTCAATCCATATGGTTAAGGTAATATCAAATTCCGATGATATAATTGTTACACTTTACCTGACAGGAAATTGGAATGAGTGTATGCATCATATTCGCAGGTAGCTGAACATAAAAGGTTATATTAGGTTGAAGTTTTGTGTAAAAAACCGAAAGGAACCAATTTCATCCGGCACATTAACGGTGAAAATCGTTTTCCCTTTCATCAGCGTCCATCTTACACGTCATGTTTGTTAGATTAAGCGACGGAACTCACATCTGAAATCCGTTAAGCAAAGTTCAAACATAATGTGCGTTTCAGAATGTTAAAAAATGCATATTTTTCATCGGACTTACCAATACCAACTGGTTTTTGCGTGGCATAATTGCAGCATTCTGGGACATCACAAGGCTTGCGTTCGGACAGACGCCTCCCGAGGGCCGTGTCAATTCTTTGTAATTCGTTACCACAGAGCACGACTGCACTGTTTTCGCTGTCATGTTGCGAGGAATGGCGATCATCTGCATAACAACCGCCAGGATCACTGGACTGCACCCACCCGCTTGTGGCCTGCACTGCATCTGAAGCTACTCTGCAAGAGCAATTGGCCTCCACCACTCCACAAGAGTGAATATTTCCACCAGGTAGCAGTCTTCCTGTAGACGACCAGTCAGAACATGTGCACGGTTGGCTGCCAATCGCCGGGTGGCCGGAACAATCAGGTACTCCTCGAGGTCCGCCGGAACTGTCGGAAGTCACGCAGGTTCCGAAAACGCCTGTGGCTGAGCCGCCAACTGCACTCCCGTTTAGGCTACAGCTTCCAAGGCAGGTATCAGTCAGAGTCAGGTTGGGTTTTTTCGTATTGAATTCTGGCGATAAACAGTTCGTATCACTCGGATAGTAGTTGGGGTACGCCGCCACATACGGTTGTTTTGAACCCGAGCTATTGAAACGGACAAACGTCAGTGACATACTATTCTAAACAGAACGATGCATACCACATTTTGACCCTTTCTGACTAACGATGTAAACTTGAATGTGGGATTCTGTCACTGTAAACCCCCAAAAAGTATATTTCTTTAGCAGAAATGAAACCGTGCATCTTTCAATTTAAGCAGTTGTCTGTGTATTAGACTAGTTCGGGAATGTGTAATACTGGCGTGTTTTGATGGTGGTGACAAAAGCTTCCAGTACACCTGGAACGTTCTTGTTTAAACTTGGACTCATCAAATATAAACAGCCTAATAGGGTTCTCAATGGCCACTGGCTCCATGGGAGTCGCTGTGGGTCAAGACATTAAGGGAGATTAAAGTCGTATTCACATCACGTCCATAGGTCTGGTGGTTCAATGAACAAGAACAATGTTCAAATCCTAGGTTAGCCTGAGTGTTGGTGGATCGGCTTTGTTTATCATGTTCCGGTACCGAACAAACGCGGCACGATAGGTTGTTTGATTGGAAATTAGCGGTGAATCATAATGCTGTCTTGTTGGCACCTAACCCTCCTATTCGCGGTGAGAGTAACATGGTGCTGAAAATCTGTGCCTATTCAGTCAAGGATTGAACATGAACCAAACGATATTTTCAAGTGCTTTTCAGTTCACAAGTCCAAAGCGACTCAGCCTAGTGGTCACATGATTGATGATTTTGTCCTAGAGGTTTTTGGTTTTATTATTAAAGCTACAAACAAGTTAACAATTAAAATTTCATCATCTAAAAATTCCAAACAGAGAGACAGTCTTTCACTGCGAAAGCCCTCTCTATCGGATTGGAAGTCCATCCGGTCAACGAGGTGGTGGGAAATAAATCAACTACTTATTCCGAGATCACGTGATTGACTCTGTTCATATACTGTTCGGATTATGGGGTCAATCCGTTACCTATTTCTTCTGATGAATTAATCAAAAACTTGTCTGAATGTAGTTTAAACCAGCAATTACCTCAGTATTACTTTCAAGGTCATACTAACTACATCAAATTCAACGTTCGGCCTAATAATTGTGCCTCAGAAGAACGCTGATTTTTGGGAGCGCGTGAGGTGAAACATAAAATAACACTGGAAAACAGCCAGTTTACGATGTTAGAAGTTCTGTGTTCTTCTTTCGGAGAAGACTGAGAGTATACCGTGAGATCTCTTTTGAGCAGATATTTTGTTGGCATCTCACTTACTGCTACAGCAAAACGAACCCAGTTAATATACAAACAGCCGGTATTGGAATAATGACGAAGGACGCGGGCGTGATAGACTAGGTCAGAATGATCAGGACAGGTGAACAGGCTTTCAGTTGATGCAACATTAAGCAGATAATAGGATTTATGTCAAGAAGTTGAATGGTTGCCAAGTCAAATGTAATACTTGATTTCATCCGTATTTGTGGTTGCGATTACATTGGTCATGTATCAAGGCAACCTGGGTCGTCAATCAGTAACTGCATTCTCAGATGGCTCTGTACTCTCTGGAACTGACACCGTTTGAACTACAACCGAAAAGCACTCGGAGAAGGCGGGCCATACATTTCACGTCCTATATCAGCCGAGAAGAAAGCAAAGTCAGCGGTTCACAGAGATTACTATCATTTTTGGAAATAAATCTGGTGCTGCAGGTCCCGAAACAAACATGTATCAGTTTGTCTCTTCCCTAGTAATTTTTTCTCACCCCACAAAACCCGTATTAGTTTTGACGTTTTCACTTTTCTACTATATGCTCCTGTAACGATCCAGGCTTCCAACAGAATTTAAAGATGCTTATTAATGTTCTCTCTACCCCCCACTTTCTCACACAAGACCGTTTGACCTCTGGACACAAACCTGGCTAATATAGGTTAAGGACGACGGGTTTGTTATCAGTCACGTGATCACTGTTCCAAATCATGGGCTTGACTGATTGTGGGCCAGGGGAGGTTAAGTGTCCGCACGAACTTTTTCTGAGCGCAGAGGTCAGGGTTGCACAATCGGATGCTGATGGCTTCGGCAACGGTCAACATTCGAAATCTCACCATTTTTGATCTGTTGGTGCTGTGTACAAGTAACGTTCACTTTTTGTTCAACAATGCGATCTAACGACAGAGAGATGGAATGGCAATGGGCTCGCCTCTAGGTCCTCTGCTAGCTGACGTTTTTATGAGTAAACTAGAGACTAACCAATTGGGTGCAGTCATCGAACAATTTGCATTTTACAAACGATATGTTGATGATATTTTTTGCGTCATCAGCGAGAATGCTAACATGGACAGAGTTATGGCAGCTTTTAACTCCGCTCATAGCAGTGTTAAATTCACCAAGGAGTCAGAGAACAATGGTGAAATAAATTTTTTGGATGTCAGTATAGTAAGAAGGGAAGATGGTTCAATCCGACGAACGGTGTACAGAAAACAGACTTGGAGTGGCCAATACATTCACTCCGACAGTTTTGTTCCGCTAAATCAAAATCGAAACCTCATAAAATGCCTGACAGATAGGGCGTTAAAGATCTGCGCCTCCGATACCTTACAAGCTGAGCTAGACTTTCTACAAGAAGTGTTCATGCACAATGGCTACCCAATACGTTTCATTCAGAAGGCGATGCAGGCGGTAAAGTTGAAACTTAAGCCAACCTATGTGAACAGGAAACTTGCGTTTATTAGTCTTCCTTTCAAGGGAGATCCCATGACCGAACTTATCTCCAGAAAGCTAAGAAAGTCAGTCGAAACAACCTACCTTGCCGCTCAATTGTGCATCAGTTTCCGTTCAACACCCATTGTCATGTCACAACTCAAAAACAAACTTCCATGTTTTACAACCAATTATTGTGTGTACTCATTTGTTTGCTCGTGTCGAGCATCACATATTGGTCGTACTACAAGGCGATTGTCGGACAGAGTGCGTGAACACCATCCTGCGTGGTTGAACAGTGGTGTGATTAAAACGGTTTCAAGCGCGATTGTTGTTCACTTAACCGACTCCAATCATTTTGTCAGTAAGAAAGATGCTTTTCGGATTGTTTACCGAGTTCCAAGGAATCGATCAAAAATGGTGAGATTTCGAATGTTGACCGTTGCCGAAGCCATCAGCATCCGATTGCGCAACCCTGACCTCTGCGCTCCCCTGGCCCACAATCAGTCAAGCCCATGATTTGGAACAGTGATCACGTAACTGATAACAAACCCGTCGTCCTTAACCTATATTGACCGTTTTTCTGACTCACACTAGTCACTTTTTTTCATATTTATTGTGTTGTAATTAGCGTGATGATCAAACGCAGAAAACAAGTCTTGTTCGCTACTCTGTCGTTCTCATGACTTCAATGGGTATTTTCGACCGAAACAAACCTGGTTGTTACCTCAACTGAAAGCCTGTTCATGTATCTCGATCATTCTGACCTAGCCTATCACGCCAGCGCTCTTTGCCATTGTTGCCATGCCTGCTCCCTATACATTGACCGCATTCAGTTTGACGTACCAACACATGAGATATCCACAAGACGTCTCACGCTACGTTATGCTACTTTCAAATTTGTCCCTAGAGAACCATTACTTCAAATTTCGCATTTTCGAAAACATTTAAAAATAACACTGAAAAGGAAGCTGTGGTGAAAAGCTTCAACTAACCTTTGAAAATTATCCAAATTAACAGAATATCCTCAATTTTCTAAAGCTTCAACTGCGGCTGCCTTAATATAAACCTGTTCATTGTGAAGTTCTGTTGACCACTGAAATAGTATTGTCTGTACATGATATTTCTGTCGCCAATACGAATCCGTCTGTGGTCCGGATACTACCTAATCCTGTCATTTACATTTTCCCTATCTCAATTATATATGATGTGCAGCAATACATGTAGTGTGTGTTTATTTAACACAATCACTGCTTTGCAGTTTTCGACTAATCATCTGTGCACATCAGACAAACCTGTATCACATATACCATACCATATATATACCACATACCATACCATATGATAAGTGCAACAGATGCTGAAGTTAAAAAACGTTGTCGTGTCTGCTACTCGAATTTTATCATGCGTTTCGGAATAACCGATACCTATGGATAAGCCCAGATGAAATTCAATAAGAAATGGATACGAATCCGCACACACGCGTTTTCAACAAACGATAACCAAGATTTATATCGAATTAAACAAGACCAGCCAAGCAAATTGGTGTGAACAAATGAATGGAAAGCGGCGGATGGTGAATCAAAACCAATGGAGGAGGATGGTTGTATGCATTCTGTTTACTATCAGCAATGTTGAGAATAAAATTTAGGTAGTCTACATGTCAATATTCCGACCGTGTCCTTATGTCTTGTTGGGGTCGATCTAGGCAACTGCTATACCTAAAGTGAATCGTGTTGGTGAGAGCAAATCATTGTAACAGGAGAGATATAGATAACAGAAATTGTCAGTTGTTATTACCAAAACGGTTCGTATTAGCTATCAGGGTGTCAGTTCATCGAGGTAGGTCCTGTCAGTCGGTGATGGTGGATGTAGCTCTGCGTACTTTTTGATAAAAATGAAGGAAAGCGTTATAATATACTGCTAAACACTGAAGTACATTTTAGAAAGTTAGGAAGAAATACTTGTTCTGATATGCACTGGTACAACTGATGGATTTCAATAAAAATATCCCGTAGCTTTCGGAACAACTAATGAAATGTCCTACAAACATCTTTGCTTTCATCTGTTGTCACTGTTAGCAGCCAGATGGGCGAAAACTAGATTAGGATCTATCAGGCTATCATTTGAGAAATTGCGTGGTTTCATGTCAAATGGTTACAATGAGCTGACTATGAATTTTAAAAGTTTAAAAATCTATTCCGGCCTATAAAATAGCTTTGAAACTTAAATTCAATTTGTGAATTATGAAGATTCTCATGAAAGAAATGCAATAGGACTTGTACGACATTTATGGTTATGAAGGGAAACCGGGCAGAAGCTTTTCCATAGTAACATGCTCGAATTAATTTCACATTTATACACACAGTGGAACTGGAAGCTAATGGTGGCCAGCTGTCGCTTATGAACTACCTGGTTCGCAGGATAGGAAGGAAATTTGAAAATTCCGTCTATGTCACAGCCACTGACGTAACAGATGCGCGCAGCCAGAAGTCTGCTCACCCTAAACTGGCTTATGGTAACGTTGTAGGTACAATATGTTATACAACCTTGCATCCATTTACAAATGCAAGTGACCAAAAGAGAGGAGAGAGAGAATATTCTCGGGGATTTGGAAAAATTGGGCACCGGGATTTTTCTCGGAGACGACATTGCGCAGAACCCTGATGCGTCTTACAGACCCACTACCGGCTGAAAGAACTGGTAATAGTGCACATGGAATGAAGTGAAAGAATTACTCACAAGTTTATATTGGACAGAAAGCACGAGCACATAGTGCTAGATTAAATGGGCACAGAATAAAACCAACTGGAGCTTCAGGCCACGTTGAGTCACTCCACAATTGCTGGACAAGCGTTAGGTACGGATTGTGTAGATGATCTGGGAGATATCGCGGTAATTAGGCGAGGGTTCAGGATAACATAGGAGTGCTTACTTGCAGAGGTCATCAAAATTGTGAAGACCAAAAGTATTGTGAACAGAATTACTGGGCTGAACCCCCAGTATATGGTGGTCGGTCCAGAATCGATCAAGGTCATAAGCATTGATTACCGCAAGGAACGACTGTATAAACACCTCAGAATTACTTCCTCAAAAAGCGTCACTTTAACTGACCTATCTAACAAACCGTACTGATTCCATTTCTATCCAGATATTTACATGTTCTCGATTCGTTGTAACTATCTATTCAAGCCTAATGTTTTACTCTGAAGAATGGATTTCTGGTGGTCAGGTCCTTCGGCGATAGTTTACGAAGTGTAGGTCAAGAAATGTGAATTTTTAGATGATCTCCAATGTAAGCTCCATTTAGCCCTAATAAGGAGGAACTGTTATCTGGTAGCCTGAAAATAATACGTCGAATTTTCAATTATGTCTGGGGATTGTTTCCGCGGCAGTTTCCACCAAATGGAATGTCATTTGGTTAGTCGGACGGCAAACGATTATTCCCGAAGAGTTTTCCACCAGCACGAAGTAGAAGCAATTAACAGAAGTTCTGCAGACAAACAATCACACAATATGAAGAAAGGATTCTGTGTGGTAATTCGGACCATTTAAGAAAATGAACAAATATTTTGAAATTTCAAGTTGTGCACCGGAAACATTGATATAACTAAAAAAGCGTGTCATTTATTCGACGACCTTGGGTCTGCATTCGCGGGAAACAGAACTAGCATGACGTCAAACTGTTAAATACTTTTCAACCCTAAATTCAACAAGAATAACAAAAGGAATTTATTATCCGACAACAACCAACAACAGTAGGCTCTGATTTACCCTAACGTTTAGCTGTCGAGAATAAGTTTGAATGTGATGTACCAACACAATTAGTATTTGTTAATCACCCGGCAAGTTAGTCTGTAACAGATTTATTATGCAGACTACACCAGCTATTAGCAGAAGGGTCTATGCGACGCAGACGCCTCAGGTCCAAACCTGGTCAATGAAAAATTGAAATTTATTGAGTAATGGAATGAAATACAAGGTGCAGTTGACCACTGAAAATTATTATTGTGCTACCGAATCAGTGGAGAGCGAATGGACGTCTGTAAAACGTAAAACCGTGTGTTGGACCTCATTTTACGAAATAAGGTGATGACAGGAAGACTAGAGGCCACCATATATATATATATATGTACATATATCAAAAACATTGTACCATACGCAGACAAGTTCCTAAAGTGCTGCACATTTGACGGAGATTCAAGATGTCCGGAAATTCACTGTCAATGTTTAAAACACAGGAAAGTAGAACTAGTATCAGTTAACAGCTAAAAATTAATTGTATTCTTGGCCATCTCAGGAATTAAGCTGTCCCAAAGGGCGTGAGTCTAGAGGCAAACAGGAATTTTTAACTGTTAGCATAGTTTTAGGTTAATCGTGGAAAAGTTCCAGAGTTAACAAAAATCGCCCTACATTTATCAATTCCATAAATTCGTTCGGTAATGAACACTGCTTTACTTAATGCCGGTGAATAAATTTGTCACGTGGCTAAAGTTTTAAGTACGAGAATGTTGAACTATAAACATTGTCTGTAAGCAAAATGTCCGCTGTATTTTCCACAAAATTTCGTATCTCTGGTCATTTGTCTTTATTTGCATCAACCTGCTATTGTTCTGAGTGAGGTCAAAATATAAGTATGCGTTTTTAATAGATGATGGCCGGTAAGATCTTGGATGTCACACAAGATAATAACTTGAGATTCCGTTAGACGGTAAATCTTGTAGGCATGCTACAAACCAAATGCTCTGCAATGTCAGCTTATACAGAAGTAAGGTAATGTGATTTGTCTGTTTTTTCCCCACCATTACAGCACCAAGCATGTAGCAATTTCAGGCCGATTATCACTATTCATATTGCGGTCGATAAGCTACATAGGCAAACACTTTTTTTGAAATTTCTCTTAATCCACAGTCGTTGTCTTTGAGTCAGGAGGATGAAAAGATTGTTACTATTGTGAATGCTAAAACGAGGTTATCATTGCTTGTTAAGAATTCTTGCTGTCGCAAGGCGGATCCGATTTTGTACTACCCAAAATGAGGTCACTGCTCTTGTCCGCGTTTTAATTGTACAAAATGCGTCGGTGTTACTTGTTGATTATCTTACTTCCTCAGCGTTGTTGAACACAATCTTGTTAACATGTCGAATTTCTAAATCTCAGCAAGGGGTATCTATGCAGTATGAAATATTATCATGAAATATAATCATGGATAAGAATCCTGACTTATATTTACAAGTGAACTAGAGTCATAAAAGTTGCTCATTTTTAATCTTACTCTGATCTACAAATTTCGTTAACTATTTGTTCGTGGATATTGGATGTGATCATAGTGGCCAATTAGCTGGATCCAAAGTCGGAAGTTATCTTGTTCTTCTAATTGTAGGGAGGTTTCCACTGAATAGACGGCTAATTGTGCGGTATTTCTAGTGGACCAACTTCACGGATAACAAAGTGAGAGTCGTTCAGTTTTATATTTTGGTACAGAACACATTAGATGACTGTTGGTTCTGACCACCGCTAACTGAAGAATTTTAACAGATGTGGAAAGCCGGTGACGGGTTGCATGTAGATTTGAATGAGAGAGCATATCAGTAGGTCACTGTATAGCAGTCTCCAGACTCCGTAATCTGGGGCAGTTCAGTATGACAATCTACAACTGAAGCAACTGCTGTCCATTTCAGCAGTAAATGAAACAACGTGACCGCAAGTTTTGTCATCTGTCAATCGGCGACACTTGTTACGCATGCACGAATGAGATTGACTAAAGCAAACCTTATCAAATACCTTAAAAGTCTAACAATTGTGCATTAAATTTTGAGCGTAACTGTCAGAAACTGAGGTTTCATCCGACTGGCATTCCGTGCGGAAGTAAAACATAACACACCTGTGTCCACCGGCTGAATTTGTGCCACCAGCCGATGTACAGTAATGCAGCTAGCCCTGGCGATATGCACTATTGGTGTTAAATCGTTGGAAACTAGTTGGTGTGATCAATGTAATTTAGGAGCGAAGTAGATCTTGAGTGTAAATAGTACTGTCTCATTGGCATATAAACCCCTAGAACAGATAACATAGAGCACAAGCCAATATTCTGGCCAGTTTCCTTTTCTAAGTTAACAGTCAGGTATTTAAAAACTCTTCTCAAGCTCACACACAGTTAACCGTGTCTTTCGCGAACAGACTGGCATCTTGACCAGTTCTCTGGAAGACATGCCAAGGGCGCCAGTTTTTCCAGTTGTATGTATGTTTACATCCATCAAAAACTAAACGCCAGTCCAAGTTACTGAGGGACAACCACGTTCACCACTACTCCACCGTAGGCAAAACTGGATTAACATAAATAAGCAATCAGCCAGATTAGTAGTCTTTGTGTGACGTCCAAGTTGTCCGACGGCTTGGAGGGAAGACAGTAGTTGTCCCGCCCCTAACTCAGGACAGGACGACTGGATGTGTTAACAAGTTTGCGCCTAAGGTGAGATTTCCGCACGATGGTCAATCTGGAAACATTGTTTAGCTACCTGTTTTGACAAAGATATTATAGACCTTTGACCAGCTTCTACGAGAGTGAAGCTTGTGTTCAAAGCATTTTTCGAAAAGGGCCGGTCAGGATTCTTTAGCGTCTACTAATTTAACAGCAGCATAGTAATGCACTCAAACCAATGAGAACGTTTGGTCGTGAGTAGCAGAACACAACGAAATTATTAATCTGTAATTTGGTGATAAGCAAGCAATAAGCTGTTGACCTTATGTCTACTGCTACATTCAGCTGAAGTCAAACCAAAGCGTCTATAGTTTTGTACGCCATGTTTGTGAACTCGCCAGATTCGTCATTGTAGTTTTATTACTGACTTTCTTTATTCTAAATGTTGCATGGGTTTAGCTACTACATTAAATTAAGTTTTCTGACGTTTTCAAGTTCCAGCTCACTGGTCAGCGGAGGAAGAAGGTATTCATTAACCGCGAGATTGGGACCTAGATAACAGTTATCACGGTTCCCCTGAGACGTCCACTCACATTCTTTGACGTAAACAACGAACAAAATAAATGTGTTGCGTTTGTTGACTAGTCTTTCTCGTGCTAATCAGTCGCTATCTGACCGACCAACGCGCGGATTCTGAAATACGCAACAGAACCCCTACTCTTTTTTGGACTTGTAAATTTTGCATTGCCATTTTCCCTAGATAGATAAACCGTTCACATAAGAAAGCAAGCAGTCGGTGCCTGAGAAAAATTGTATACGTGAATGTGAATGGATCGGTAGTTATGTGTAGTTAAACTAGTTTGATCAACAACAACAACAACAACTGGATACCCAGCAACATATGATTCACTCTGTCTAATGATATCAAAGCGGAAATATTAGTCGAAGTTTACTGCTCAAAATTCATTCATTCACCACACAAATGAAATGAAGTTCAGAAGCACCAGTTTCACCTTTCTTTCGCAGGTTGTAAGCGCACGATAATCAGAATGGAATCACGTCTATGTTTTGGAAACTGTTGGGTGATTGAATCGGTCCTGTGTACAATAACTCCTTTGCTAGGTTTGAGTAGCTCAGCAACCTCACTCTGCAATCTTCTTTTACACGCTTTCCGGTCTCACAACAACAGTTGTAGTAAAGTAGTCACTGACAAAACTTTTTGGGCAGCATGTATGGTTCAGTATTCATTTAAAAATAAGTTTAGAAGAAGAACGATGACAGACTTGTCTTCTCGGAAAAACCAAGTCCGAAGAAATTACACCCTGACTTCATTCTTACTGCCGTCATAATCAGGGTTTGGACTGTGCAAATAAGTAAGACCAACCGCTGTCCTGATGTTGCCGCACCCAAAGAATGGACAAAACGACTAGCGTTGGCTGAAGTCGAATAAGTTGTCTTGGTGGTGTCTATTGGAGATGATTGTGGGCAAGTTATGTAACGGCTTTTCACTCCAGTTTCGACAAAGCAGTGAACAACAGAGTAGGAAGAAGCATATTGTCCGCGCTGGTGTGTTAAACCAAATACTAATGCCTTAATTTGGAAACGGTCTTAATAACTTTGGTTTTTGTTTTAAAGAACTGCACTCCAACAGGTTTACATACACCTTTTGCTGTTTCTTTCTGTGGACAGTATCGTCTGCACGTAACTCACAAGGCAAAGTTCACTCACCTTCCTCCCCTTATCAGGGGGACTCTAAGGGTAAGCACTGGAGTTTAGAGAACCAGGTTGATGGTTTGAGAGGAAAAAGACGATACAGGAAACGGGCGAATGATTCCGACATAAATCAGCTTGAGAAGCTGCATTCTATCTGTTGAACTGACATGTTTTGCCTGTGTTGGCTGGCCGGTTGTGAATGTTTTAGCACCAGAATGACATTAATTTGGTCTGAAGTGAACTCGATTGCATACTAAAGGTGTGATCGTTCAGCATTTTTGGCAATTAAGTCTAGATTAATAACGGTAGGTTGCAGTGGGATAATGACCAAAAATATTTTGAACAACCTTTCTGTTTTATTTGGTTTTGGCTAACCCGTTGACCTTAATAGCGAAACAGCGTTCATGTCCTTGAATGGAGTTAATAATAGACTGTCCAAATAGAGAATTCAGCCTTGTACTTACCTTAAGCGACTGGTATTTCTTTCAAACTGGGGTATTAAAAGGACGCCAAGGCTACAGGTCTCCTCCAATGAGATAGGCTTCAGAGACAACAACTGATGCTCTCGCCAATCATAGCGGGAATAAAGCATAACCTCAGTTGCCCAAATGGTCGTCCGAGAAAACTTTCCTGACAGAGTTAAAGTCTCACTGAAGTAGCACCATCTGACGACTAGGACTGTTCAGACAATAATTAACTGTCATATGGTTCATTGGCTGATGTACGCAGCCAGGCCCTATTTTCGGTTGCACTGAGATCAGGGTAAACGCAGTACCTGAACAAAACGTTTTAGGCTGTGTATTACTGGGTCAACCAACTTACTTCCAAAATCCTTCGCAGTAAAACGTATTTTTTGGGTTACCGGCAATGTGACCAATCTTTCCTTATAACTATACTGGTTTAATTATAAGACGTCGAAAGCATGCTTATATATGTCTGTTTCCTCAACATTGTGATGAGCGTGCGACTGACGATGTCTACTTGATGAAATCACGGCGTTTTGTGGGCAGTTGGTGTACCGTAATGTTTGCCTAACTTATCAGGAAGTTGTCTGGAAGTTTAAAATGACTGCCAAGCGATCACCTAAAAAATGTTCTAAACCGAGTGAGAACAGCTTGCACACAAGTGCGTTCATTGATGACGTACCACATGTGACTTACAATTTTCTTCTGATCACACCAAACACTTCCAATTTTGAGATCACCTAAAATAGCAATTCGTAAACCAAAAGCATATTAACCGGAAACGTTACTATATCTGAGTTGTTGGTTCAGACAGAATGCTGACATATGGGAAGAAAGCAGAGATGGAATAGACATAAAAAGGTTGTTCAATTTTGTTTAAATGGTTAATCTAATCAGCTACCAGTGCAAGGTATTCACATCCCAGTGTAGCTACGTTTCCACAGAACAAAAACCTGTTGTGGGATACGAGTTTTGTCTGTACACGTTCCAAGAAACATGAACGCCAGTGTATCGGTATCCAGTGTATTAAGTTTCGACTTGTTGCTACTCCGACAGTGATTTGCGACATGCACCGAACTCAGTGTAGAAGCATACTCCTTGGTGAACGTGAAACACTGTCCTCCACATCAAAGCTATTATCTACTACAAATCACAAAGACAATACCGCATTATACTTTCATGGTCTGGTGAACCGCAAAAATGTGCAAATTCTTTATTAGGACGACGCACTCTTAATGGGTTATCGATGACCAGAAAAGAACGTTCCGGAAGCTTTGATTGTTATCTACTGCTTGCCCTGGAAACAAGTGCTGAAAGCAACCACGATCCAGCTTGATCGACTTAGGTTTGTTTTCTGATTCATAGCAAGTGTGTTCTGATACGAATGTGTAAAATGAATTTATGCCGTAATTGGCCTATCCTTATTGCTCAGTTCAAATAAACTCATTAGGATGAATTCTCTGTACTTGAAATCAAAATTCTTGTTCTCTTGTTCACCATTCTACGCTTAAAATTTTACAACAGTTAAAGCACATCAGAACTAAAGAGAGTGATTACTTCGTTGTCAGTCAGACAGACAAACAACCAAATGTATCGCGAGAGGAACGCGGCTGACGCAGCCTCCCTTAGGTCAAGTGTTGCTGTTTCTCTGAGACTCCGTAGTCCAATCATCACACTGACCTCACACAACAACCATCTGTCAGACTTGACGGCACATAGCACATAGCTAGAATACGGTCGATTCATCTACATCAGCACTGTTTGGAGTATACAAATAGTCACGAGGGTTCGAGAAGTGCAGTCACGTTTGTCTGTTTATTGACCTAGGCGGTGGATTAAGCAAATGTCAATCAGTGTGTAGCAGTCCGTACAAACCGAATGACCGTTCAAAGTTAGGGACACACAGGAACTATGTCTCTTATATAACGTAGCCAAAGTAGGATTATCAAGCAGTCATCGTGAAAAAGTTGAAAACAAACCGTACAGTACATGGTCACGTAACCGTTACACAGGTGCGTATATCATTATTGCAGTGAAAGCTACACGATCTATTTCCTTTTAATGCAAACAGCACGCGGTTAGACGCTTGGAGTTAACAGTTGCACACACAGGTCGTTCAGCTTTATGGGGCCGGGGTTGAGACTGCAGACGACAGGCCATAGTGGGAGAATGAACTGTTTGCTTCTCCCCCAAACTTAGTGTGAGAAGAGAGCCAGTTAGGCAGATAATCGGCTTAACAAGTCACCAATTAATCATATTAACGGATAATGAAAGATAAATAATCGAGAATCTGGTCGCTACGCAGCCGAACTTATTCTTGTAGGATCATTCAATCAAACCACAGTCAAACTGATCAGACGGGTTGTCGCAGCGTTAATTTCATTGATAGTCACATCATACGCCTACCCATACCTGCACAACCCCACGAAGACGGTAGCAGTGCAATGGCCAGGCGGCAAACGTGAGACTGAGAGCTAAAAGCTACCAGCCATTGTGTGTTCTCGAAGAATTACTGGTGTTCTGCACAAGTGACACCCAGCTTCAGTCTAGAGGCGAATTGTTTGTCAGGTTAATGGAATTAACATATAACCTTCGGTGTACTCACTGCTTGCTGACATCTTCTGGTGCATTCTCGAAATTAACATGTTGAACTAAGTTGTAAGAGAACCGAGCTATTATCACAAGTATATATATAATATTGTCTGCATAGTGAAAGGTGTAAACAATACCCTGAGGTTACAGTCAATTTTTAACACGGCCCACAAAAACAGTACCTTCGAACTGGAAGAAAGGACATTAGTGATCATCGTCTTCTTTCACGACGTTCAAGAGCAAATCAAATAGGCTAGGGGGTAAACCTGTAGTGGTGAACACCTGTATTTCTATAACTGCGTGCGAATCAGTATCGAACACATTCTTGTACTATGTCTGACGAGCAGAGGGAAATGGATCTCTACAGAGGACAAGTCGGACGCGGAACTACATAATATACAGGAGATTCTTAGCACCAACAACTTCCCCGAAAAGTTCGTCAACAGCAGTCTGCAATAAAGCAGCCGCGATCTTTGGGGGACACCTGGCCAAAAAATGTCTACTTAGCTTTCTCCTTCGAATGCGACACAAATGAGGATTCATTGTCATTTAAACTAACTGATGGTGTTAACATGACTTACTACGTCATGAGTCCTATCGTCATATTCCGCTTATAGTCGACAACACTAATTCATATTAAGGCTATCGCACGTGGTAACCACTTTTCTTTCTTAATCGATTCCCATGTTTATGTGTTTCCATTTACATACTTCGCACTATTGTATGCTTATCTTATACAGTCCTTATGTAGTACCCTCTCTGGCCTTACCTCAAGATGGAAGAAAACCTCAGTTTATCAGTCCCTTTCCATTTGATCTATCATGACCCATATGTAGAATGCCTCGAACATCATTTGCCGGATCTCTGCAATCCGATCGCGAGAGGTCAGAAACCACACCTCGTTAACAGCTGAAGCGGTCACAACCCAATACCACTCGGATTTGTGTGTGCGGAATCAGTTCGTTCAAACTGTGGAGCCTACTTGACTGAACGTAGCCACCTAGCCTGGGAAACAGTTTGTCCCCTATTAACGGAAATTCTCAAAAACCAACTTCGTTTGTATTATAAACCACAGCGAAACGTTACCAGTCACTTCTCTACTCACGTTATATTTTCCAATAAATTTCACTGACTTTGTAATCGCCAAGTGATTCTGTGCTTTCCTGCCAGCTAGGAAGGAAAGTCAGTCGAAAACAATGTTTTCTGAAACCTTCTTTTCAAGGAAAGTTTCGTCCCGTTTTTCAGTGGAACCGCTTCAACAATATTCAATTAATCGGAGCTGTGGTGTTCAGATAAAATTTTCGGCTAATGCATTTTGTAGAGAGCAGTTTAGTCGGTTTCTTCTCCTGTTTTTCTACTGGAGTTAAGAGGACAATTACCACGATTCACTCCGAACTGATTCGGCAACCTAAGAGTGGATAGCAAGCAAATTTTTGTGTTCCAAAATGTTTTTTTTCTGGGTAGATCCGGGGTCGATGACAAAATGAGCAACAAGGTTCACTGATTAGAATGTAAATCGGAGTAGTGTTCGCTCTTAGGGAAAACGTGCCTTACTGAAGAGGTACGCTATAAGCAGAAGTCGAATGTGGCACATTCTTCCCAAAGGGACTGGCTAAGAAACATATGTGAACGTGAAATCTGTAAACAGGTATGATTAGTGTTCAAAGTGTAACAGCCAATATGTCATGCCAAAAAGTAAGGTAGGTCTTCCCCTCAGAAAGCTTACCGAGAAGCAGGTATCTCTCCACTGAGTGTTGAGTGGAGCTCCTCGTCCTAATCTAAGACATATCAATGCTACTAGTTGTGTCCCAACACGGTCCGACAAGATTTTAAGCAGTTCATCGGATGTAGTTCAGCCTAAGTGAAAATCGGTAACGGTCTGTTGTATGTCTTTGTTAGGAGATGTGATAAATCGTACTAACAGCAATTAGTGGACTGTAAGGTGGAAAGATGTATTGCTCAATTTTGAAAGAACACTTTCGAACTTGAATATACCTACCTAGTCACTTCCCTTAGATGGAAGAATATTCGGCTCAAATGACAATACAACCGTTTCACAAATACCTCTAAAGGTTTCTTCGCTGTGTTCGTGAGAAACAGTACACTTTACAGAAGTTCCATGAAAAAAAGTGTATCTACTCACCGTTTCACGATACCTAAAGAATGACCCGTATAATGGCATCGGTGAAATAGCACAGACACTGCCACGAGTACAATCACCACGGTACCACCAAGTACGCAACCGACAATAATCCACTGGATTTGTTCCCGTGTAGTAGTGTTCTGTTGTTCAGGGTTATGAGTGGCGCGGTCTGACGCTTCTGCATTCGACTCAAATCTGAAATCTGGATCCATTTGGTCTAAAGATTCCTCAATCTCACGAGCGTCGTAGTACACTTTTGACAATCGAATTATCCCTCCACCGATTCCGTTAGCTACAAAGAAATTGGGAAATATGAATGACTACCCAATAACACCATAATACTGGTATGGCTTAATTGAGGTAGAAACCGCCACAGTTCACAACTGCCCATCAGTGTATGATTTCGTACATAATTACAGTGGCTTAGCCTGATTTCAAGTGACACTAAATTTTGAGGATAAGTTTAGTCTTGTACCGAAATGCAAGGACTAAATTTGAACCATTGCATGTGAGACACCGCCTGAGATAAGCACAAATAATAGGGTACCGTGAGAAGTGAAGCTGAACTTCCCAGTAACAATTCTTTTAAAACCTCTATCGCCTAACTTATATGTTTACCAGATGGCACAAACTTTGTGTGAATTCTCAATCACTGACTTGACCAGTTTATTTTAATGGGTACTAATCTCATGCAACTTGGACAAACTTAAGTGGTGTTCACGAAGGAACTGGATATTTAGGAACTGGATATTTTTTGAAAAATCGTGGTCAACCAGTAACACTAACTTTTCAGAATCAAGCTACGTTAAACTGATGAGTAGAACGAAGTGTTCACACAATAAAAAGTATCAATCTTTGTTTTTTAAAGTTTCAAGTGACCTCCAACCTATCGTTTGCTATGTCCTGTGTCCTTTTAAAGCAGACACCCGCAGGTTTAAGGTACAAGTTGGACAGCGACCACCTAGGTGATGAGAATGAAAATGACAGGTTGGGAACGATCGGTCATATTTAGCTCGTAAATTACGGTATCGCGATTCACATGCCTGTTGCCAATAGTTACACAGTTTAATACCGGGTTAGGCACATTGAATAGAATGAGGTTCTTTTCTATCCTGAGAAGGAAGCCATATCTTTACGCAGGACAGCCATTTGTTTGCTGAGAGACTCTTCAATTACTCCTTGAAATAATCACGTTGCTTGGACAGACTCTTGCGTAACCGTTTCGCGGGTTCGCATGGCGATAGGGTAAGCTATCGAAAAGCAGTTGTTAACAGACAGTGTAACAATGATGTGATTGCCTAGAGGTAGAATAATAGGCAGAGTTTACGGGTGCTTGTGATGAAGGTCCAAGCTCACAGTGGTTAATTTTGTGGAGTTAATCTAGTCACACCACCAGAAACTTTGTGAGCTAAACATAACAGATGGGTAGAGAAAAAGACCTAAGTAGTTGGCTTATCATTTAGTAGCCTAGACGCATGGTACATATTTTCATACGACCAGTTGTAAGATATCCGCACCAAATGTAGTACGAATGAAGTTGAATAGTTTGGGCGTCGTGTTTAACATGTTATTGATAAACAGATTGGGACTAACACAACGTTTCGTGCAAGTTGTAATACTCTACGTTTCAACCACCTCGGGTGGTCTTCCTCAGGAGTGTTGTAATCGAACAACACTCCTGAGGAAGACCACCCGAGGTGGTTGAAACGTAGAGTATTACAACTTGCACGAAACGTTGTGTTATTCCCAATCTGTTTATCAATTTTCATATGACCTTGGCTATTCAGCCGTTAAAGTCTAATTAATGACACTAACGCACGTGCATCCCACCACACTTGCAATGAATCATCCTGTGGGACTTTGTTCCGAATTATAAACCAACGTCAGCCCTTCACGTGGTAAGGTTATCAATGCTAGTGCGAATTGTTTTGATGGCCCTACCCAATGAGAATCAGTGGATGTCCATCATTTATCGCACATTGCTACGTGCGTGTACGCGTGTTTATGTTCGAAGCGCGCGGACAAGATGATACAGTTATCAGAGAGCGGCATGGAATGCCACTAATGACATCTGAACTTATCGACAGCATATATCCCACGCCCCCTAAGATATCTGCAATCCACATCAGACCAGTGGAAAGACAAAGAATGATTGGATTTTGATTGTCATGGAGAGGAGCTTGATAAGCGACATCTGTTTATTGGGACAACGTTCGACTTTTAAACGACACCCACACGCGTATATCTGTAAATCACGCATATCAGAAATGAAACTGGTGACAGTCGTCAGAGTCGTTGCACTTCCCAAAGAGAAAGGCTTGTAGTTTGCAGTAGACAGCATTGAAAAGGTCAAAACCTGTAGTCTACTTCAGAAACTGTTCGTAAGTAGTTGTTCTACAACCTACCGTGAAACTATGAATCAGCACATTTGTTCTAACACCAGAATTACAAGGATTAAAAGAAAATTCAAACGGCAACTACTAAGGAACTACACAGGATATCATTGGTTAACTACTCACTAGTAATTGCCTCATAAATGACAGAATTCACTTGATAAACAACAAACTCCTCTGCAGAATGTTATAGGCCATAAGCGAGGTGTAACGAACAAATACGTCCAAATAGTGGAAGAACTAATGGCCTAGTGACACGAACCAACATGAGTTTATTAGAAAAATAGTAGCCATTCCATTGGTAAACAAAACCATTTATATCAGACATAGCCATCGGAATGTAAACATGTTGGTCCTGACTAGTCAGTTAATTACTGGGTTTCACTCTTTGAATCAATTAACTCATCTATTCAATGTAACAGCATCTCGAACAGACTCGATACGACAGATGATTACGCTTCCGACTTGCTGGCATTGGTCGTTTTCTGTTACACAAGCAGAAACCCATTAATAGGACGTACCTTCTCTATTGGCGATGTTGCTTCAACTAAGTCATACGGCACTACGTTTGTCGAATCGACCTTCTTGCATTCCTTCATTCTGTGAAGCTGACAAATCACAACTTGCGAGCATTTCATGGCGATTGCCTTTATCACACACCTCAGTAAACGGCTTACGTTTTAGGTCTCTATCAATAAAACGTTAACTGCTAGCACTGATCGTTTGACGGACTGAAGTGTTTTCCTGATGACAGCCCCACTACAATTACTATAATAGGAGCAAAAGCCGAGGTTCACTAAACCCACTCTCATCAGCTGTACTCTGGGAAGTACGAAGTGGTTCCACACACGACTCTGCCAAGCCGATGTAAATAACACGATCTAAGCAAATAATTTCCAACAAAACTGATCGTATTCGGGCTGGTTCCTATCCGATATGAGTCCACCCGACTGATTTGGTACGCATGTATACATACATACATATATATATATATATGCATACCAGTTAGAGGGCACACAGTGAGCAGTGGACGATTTATTGTGACACACCCTGCCTACACCAGGACCCGTTATCAAACAAATAAATGCGCCGGAATGAGACTGTTCTGCTGTTTACCGTGTTTGTCTGTATATATATACATATACATATATACATATATACGTGAGTGTAATGTCTCCAGTTGTGTTGAAGATAACAGTAGCGGGTTGCAAAACTCTCACTACAGCGTAATAAGTCAAACATAATACAACGTCATATTCATATCACTTATTGTGTGGGCTCTCCAGCAGATATATATTTTCAACCGATTTTCTGTCTGTGGACATGAGGTGACGACTGCGAACTTGTGAGTGGAGGATGTTCTTGCTCAGCTGATCAATCTTGACGACTTTAAGCATGAACCAAGGCCCAAACCCCCTATCGTTGCCTTAATGATAAAGCGATTTCCAGTAAAAATGTAGACAGCGAGGGTGCAAAACGGGTCAGCGCGTTTCCTATATGAGCAGCTAATAGTCTTGCAGAAGCAGTACATCGCTAGATATACTGCCGTGTCATGTAGCCCAAACTTTCTAACCATCGATGCGAAGGGTTACGGGAATTTCCTCACCTATGAGGTCGAAGTGTTCACACTTCGTGACAGTCTAGTTGGCTAGCAATCTAGTAATTTAACAGAAGCGCCGGTGAACCCCGTAAAAAAACAGGCGCTACAACAGCCTTTATTAAACAGAGGAGGCCGGAGATAGTCTAGATTAGTAAAGACCTCAGTCAATTCGAATATGGGATCTGTTTTGACTTCACAGTCCATACTATTTTTCCTGTGCGTACAAACCGATCAAAAACCCTGAAATTTCACCGTCCATTCTCAAATGAACGAAACCAATGCTTTAAATGAGAATCAGTTTTGAACACTGGTGCTGCACAGTACATCCCGCAAGAAGTAACATGACCACATATGGCATTCTTTTAAAGAATTTCAAATCAGAAACCACACATGAGGATGATCCGGAGTATAAAGAAACCCTCAATGATATGCAGATGGTGGTGAGTTTTTAAAAAATAAACAGATACCCGCGTTTCAGAGAAGAAAAACGTGCTTATTACCAAAAAGTTGAAAATAGGAACTTGGGATGTTCTTGCACAAACGGCACAAACACATCCACGGTTGTGACCCTCGAGACGTTATAAAATTCTTCCGAGGATGTTTGTGAAAACTTACCGTCAGGTGTGCGGAATACAATCACTGGAGAGAATGGTGAAGCCCCGTGTCTGTTGCGAGCAGCCATCCGGAGAAAATAGATTTCAGAAGAACGCATCTCAGACAGATCCGTTTGTCTTACTTCACCCAGTGCAGTACGTTCTAGCCAATCGTTTAGCAATGTGTATTTATCTATGGTGAAATAGATGAGATACGCAGTTATTGTTCCGTAGGGCTGTCTCGGCGGATCCCAGGTTAGACGCACTGTGAGCATGTCGGGTGATGCCTGAGTGGATTTGCCGGTATTCTGGGATGCTGTGGAGCTCTCAGTAACATGAAAATTCCGCTTTCCTGTTATGCCTCTGAGAAAAGTCACGCGGATATTTCGCGGGGGATCCGCAGGATCTGGTTTTGTAAAGAGATTATCAGGAGGGCTGATGGCTGAGCTTGTAAGCGGAAGATGTTAATGCTAGAATATGCCAACATGATATTCTGAGTGCCTAGGATGTTAAATATCAGACAAACAAATTACTGCGACACTTGCGGAAATTGTCCAGCCACGTGAATGCATCTTGCGCTGGCTTGTTTCCTACACCATGCTTTATTGTAAGTCGTCCTGACCCATAGTGAACAACAAGCACCTGCCTTAAGTAATATCATTCACAGTTTCACTTCCAGATGTATATCTGCTACATGCCAGCCTTTCAAGCATGACGTTGTGGCTACAGTGTTCAGTGGTCATTATCGTTGATTAGTTAAGAGGGTTTCTGACAGACTAGACTGAAGCAGAAAACCTTCCGTAGCGGAAGAATAGGAAAGTTGCTCAAAGACTAACATGCTTACAGAAGCAGGCAAACCGCGTAGAGGCAAGTCGAGCGAACTGTTGCTATTAGCGATGTGAATAGAAGAACACACTTACTTTGCCCGACAGTCTCAAATCCTTGTACCATACTCCAGCATAACTCTGGTGGCTCCCTGGAATCGGTCGGACGGTTGTGTCGACTGCGATCTTCAAGTTGGTGCTGCATCATACACACTCCAAACTCATATTGTGAGGCTGGTTGTAGTCCACGAAGCATAGCTTTGAATAGTTTAGATTGCTTAGATAGTTGCGCGGTCCACGGCACAGTGACATTCACAATGGTTACCATATCAGTCCCCGTACTGCCTTGGTTTGGTGGTCTCAGAGTAACATCAGTTCGTGCCTGATCTAAATGAATCGGATAGTATTTGATTTGAAATACAAGCGACGGCGATCGATAACTGGTAGGCATTTCCGGCAATTCCCAGCCAACCCTAGCCCAACTTGCGCCAACCGCTCGAACAACCAGATTCACCGGTATGATTAATCCTTTAGATAGTGGTTTTGGAGTTCCTGTAATAATTGGCATTGGATGGAAATAGACAGTTATCTAGCGTATAGGAAGTACAAACAGAAATATCGATGAACAACGTTGTAGCCATGAGGCAAGAAAACCAATTCATTAAGTGTGTATATCACAAAACCTCTGGTATACGTGATTCGTCAAGTTAGTATTAAGGAAAGTAGGGTACTCCTTTGAAAACAAATCTGACTTTGGCTGAAGGACAGGTTGTTTCACTTTACACAAGTGAAATGAACAGTGGCTTTTCTCACACGTGCAACGTGATACAAAAAGCTGTTTTCATAGCGGATGTGCGTAACCTGTGAGTGGAAGTCAACCCAATAGGGGCTCTGTATATTACGTAGCGAGCAGTGCCATTAGTTTGTAGGTTGTTTTGCCGGTCAGTCACAGAGGAGAGCACACGTTTCTGATGCATTTGTATAGTTAGGAATCTACTGAAGTGATGGACGTTCAATGCTACGTTGATAACCGTTCAGGCAGTTGATTCGTACATCACTATCTCATGGGTGTTAAAATCCATAGACGGAAATGTGAGCAACAGAAGCGGGAGAACCCCTTTCACACGGACTAATATAAACTCCGCTAACTACGGATCCCTTATACTTCATCGAAAGTCAAGTGGCTCAAAACTGTTTGATATCTTTGTAAATTTGCCTCTTCTTCTGTGGGTCAAACAGACGACATTTGTGTCTGGTGCGCTTTAAATAAGTCACCACTCCCAGGGTTTGACTGGCCACAGAAGAACGGGTAACATCTGAGTGGTTATCATATGGAATTGTGCAACCAAATGCAGTGTCGAGTTTGTTCAACCATCTGGCAACACACTAGTCGTGAACACTTCTGAACCAATTACGGTCAATTACGCCAAAATACATGCAGTGTCAACAATTAAACTTTTGATTTTACGGCTGTATTGCACTCAATAAATCTAATCCCAGGTAAGCCAATGCATTTGAGAGAAAAGCGGCTGACAGACTGGTTTCCTGAGCAGATTACCTCCTTAGATGGATGTTCTCTGTCGAAACATGCATCGAAATCCATGACAAACCAAAAATTTGAATGAGAATCACGTTCCTCACCTATTTTCACATTTTTTGTCATAGTTACCGTGTAGGCTGCAGGGCCATCTCCAAGGCGAGTTACGGCGATTACTCGGATGTAGTAAATTGTCCCGGGACCTTTAAAGTGTACGCGCCAAGAATGCAGGATGGAGAAAAAACAAAAGAATATGTGACTGTTGAAGAATTGTCAAGTACATTTCCGTTCAGCCCAAAACTTTTCGGGACACCTCTAAATCTGAGTAAGTATGCACATAAGAAGTGCTTTGGACAGAAAAATATGAGAATTTGTTGTTATCAAACATCAGTCAACAAGACAATAGTAAGAAGGATCCACTAAAGCAACTATCTCAACCGATCTACTTCAGAGTGGTAATGTCTTTATCAAGTTGCTAAGAGACTCCGTACACTGAGATTTGGGCCACCCATAGAGCTCCTGAATCATCGTCTGTTGCGCCAACTACTGTCAAAACAATTTGGTTTTTGGTGCGAGGTGAACAAGAGGTTGCTTTAGACAAACTGATATTGTCATTTGCAAGTTAGTCGTGTGAAGCTTGTTAGTCTCTACGGCAGCGCGTGTTTGGGTTCATGTCTTTCACGCTTTGTGTTGCTAGAGACGTTGGAGGTTCGTTCTGTTCCACAGCGTAAATAACATTAACAATAAACTTAGCCGTATAATAAGTGAAGGCAAGCAGTGTAATGTGACACGGTAAGCCACACCATTTATTCGCCTGTTTGCTGTAGACTCATAAGTATTAATTGTCCTCTTCCAGATCTGGAAGTTTTATGAAGTTTTATTGTACCAGTCACTTCTGGACCTCACCGGTCATAATGGCACTGGTGATGTCACAGCCACTGATCTTACTTCTGGAGCATCGTCATACGTAAGGCCGGACAACAATTGTCGTATTCCTCGAACATGAGGGCGCGTTCGATTCGATGGATCCCTGCGCACTCTTGAAGTCACTTGAAAGCAGGAATGTATCGACCATGTATGTGAACATATTGTAGGTGCCATATACCCATATTTCAGCTTAGGCCAAGGATTACGGTGAACTGTTTGACAGTTACAGCACCGTGAGTGGCTTACGTCGAAGCTGTCCACTTTCGCCACTTTTGTATAACTTCGTGATGGACGACTCCGGCAGTCTCAAGATTCCGGTGTGGAACATCCACCTGGTGAAAAACCGAATGACCTTGATTAAGCTGACTACTAGGTGTTGCTGCCTAACAACTTTCAAGCAGCACAAACAGTGCTTGACGCTACTTCGCGTTCTGCTGAATACTTCGGAATGCGCACTGTAGCCTTAAAATGTAAAACGCTTCCGCAGGATTGATATGATTACATAGATCTAACGTTAGGTAACGTAGTCATGGAGGCAGCTGACCGGTTTGTGCACCTGGGACTCCGCATCAGCAGCAGTGGTGGAAGTGTAGAGAATAAATCTGAAACGCGTCTCTCTAAGGCCAACGTGGTATCCGCCATTCTTCAGCACCTTTGGCAACGGTGAGTTATCTCTCCGGGGATTGAAGGTGGAGTATACGAAGCAAAAATGAAGGCTGTATTACTATGTGGCAACAAAACCCGACCGCTCACGGTCGAACATGTAGACCATCCTCAGGTACCTGATCACCGGCGTCTGCGTTCAATCGCTGGTACGGGGTGGTATCAGGGAGAAAGTATCGAAGAGGTTAGGAAGCGCGTGTTTGACACTGACAGTAAAACGAGTTCTTTTGTCACCTATTATATCTGCACAGACTTAGATAGTTAAGTTATGTGTTCAGGGTAACAACTGGTCGTTTGCCACATCCAACAAATTCTGCTTATGCTGCGGTCGACTGGCGCAGGATGAGAGGTGGACACATAATGGCCTGACGTAGACAAGTCAAATCGTTCAAGAAGAAGTCGGTCACTGTAGGTCAGGTTCGTCTCTCGGACCGAGTAACTCGCGACCCCCTAAGTCGGTGGCTGGAGACGTTAGGTGAGATGGCTGTTAATCGAGGTCAGTGGCGTGGTTGTTCTGGTTGTTTACCCGAGTTGTTTGTGAACTGAGTACGTTTCATGACTTAGAGAAGCCGTAAAGAAGCTGTTCTGCTGATGACGCTTTAATTTCAATTACAGCTCAGTTGTTTATTTGCAGGGTGTAAGCATCTTGAGGATGACTGTTTGAGGATAGACGTAGCTACCTTTTTTAAAAGTTAGGTCCCTTCCTGTTCCCTTCTTTTTCTTTTCTCTTCTTGTAGAGGGTTTGCCTTTATTACTGGTGGTTGTGTGGTCGTTAATAACCAGTGTGAATCACTGATGTATCACTGCCTGTGATGATGATGATGATGATGATAATGACTGCTTCGGTTGATATTACCAAAAGTGATGGTAACAACGACGGTATTACTGAAATCAATAATGATAATTCCAATGGTGCTGGTGACGCTCTTGGTGGTCGTATCAGTAAATTGTCAAATTGTGGGTTCAGAATGAGCCAATTCTCAAATAAGGAAACGTGCTTCTACGCAATATGGACAGAACTACCGAGATTACTGATGTATCA